>WOXC01010834.1:0-368219 GCA_011680675.1 Gymnobelideus leadbeateri
ATTACTTATCTCCCAAGAAGGAATGTGTGACAAGGGAGGAAGGAAATGGATCTGAAATTCGAGGTCGTAACATTAAATGTTTCAAATATATATAAATACTATTATTAATACTCTTTCGCTTGTAATAGGGAGATATGATGTGCAGGCATTGGGACACAAAGATTCACCTTCCTCTAATGGAAAAGTTGAAGGGGGTATGGGAGAAGGTATGGGAGAGAGCAGATTGGAGGAAGTGATATTTTGTGGGACTACTATTCTGGGAGCTTGGGTAGGGGAATAATGGGGGGAAAATGATTGTAACTCAAAATCTGGCTGAAATGAATGATGTCAAACAGAAGTTAATAAAGCATTTGTTTAATTGACAAAAAAAAAGAAGCAAGAGATGGCTGAGAAGGTAATCAGGGAAAAGAAATCAAAAGGAACTTATCAACGTTGAACTATTTACTTTCCTATATGGAAAAAAGCAATAACTATGATGATATCTTTCTCAGTATGAAAATAATGGAAGAAGGGTGTGTGGTCATATGAATACATATGTGAATGGGTGTGTATATATGGTTATAGTTATATATGGATAGAGGGCATAAGTTGAATTTTTTGGGAAGGGAGAATACTCAAGGGATGAAATTATGAGGGGAGAGAGGAAAGTGGCAAGAGGAGATGGGGAGAGACGGCGTAGGGTAAACTATCTCATGTAGAAGCAGCAAGGGGAAGTGGTTGCAAGGGAGGGGGAGAATAGGAAGGCAAAAAGGCAAAACCACATTCTCATTGAATTTGGTTCAGGGAGAGAATGACATACATACTAAATGCAATATCTCAACCTACAGCAGAATAGGGGGAAGGGGGATGAGAGGAGGGATGATGGATGGGAGGGTATCTTGGGGGAGAGGGGAGGTTGGAAGTACCCACTATAGAAGAGAGACAGGATCATGTAGAGAATGGACCGGGTGGGGGGTGGGATGGGTGGGAGGGAATTATAACCAGCCTTGTACAATATATCTACTATGGTAATGTTTTGCATAGCTAGACATGTACAACATCTACTGAATTACTTATCTTCCCAGAGGGAATGGGTGACAAGGGAGGAAGGAAATGAATCTGAAATTCGAGGTCTTAACATTAAATGTTCCAAATATATATAAATACTATTATTAATACTCTTTTGCTCGTAATTGGGAGATAAGATGTGCAGGAATTGGGACACAAAGATTCATCTTACTCTAATGGAAAAGTCGATGGGGGTATGGGAGAAGGTATGGGAGAGCTCAGATTGGAGGAAGAGATATCTTTTGGGACTGCTATTCTGGGAGGGTGGGTAGAGAAAAAACAGGGTGGGGGGAATGATTGTAACTCAAAATCTGGCGGAAATGAATGATGTAAAACAGAAGTTAATAAAGCATTTGTTTAAAGGAAAAAAAGTTAATCAATGAATCTCTGAGCCACAGCTAGGGTAGAGTTATTAGCTCTTTGCCAGTATCGGAGTATGGGAAGTAAATTTCTTCCCTATGGTGTTCATCTGCTACATTGTTGCTGTCAGGTATCTATTTCACACACCCTTATCCTGCTCTCTCTTCCTTCCCTACTGCATGTGTCTTCTCAAATTTTGTCTCACATGCCTTCATTCAACCAATACAGACTGTCCTCTGCATGCCCACTCCCTCTCCCTGTGCTTTTTCCTCAGGTGCCAGAATTTTTATAAATAATTCTAAATTATTTCCATTTCAAGGAGTTAGAAAATGAGTGTCATAGAATTTAAAGAACTTGTCCAATCATTTGACTAATTAATGATTAAGTTATGATTGGAACTAGCTCTCTTGACCACTAAAATTTTTAGAGGAAAAGGCATTACCTCTCTAACTCCGGTATGCTAAAAATAATTTAGAATTCAGTAAGATTAAATCCAAAGTGGAAAATAGTAAAGAGGGAGGGATAGACTGAAGACAGCATCATTAATCACAGAGCTGTTTAAAAGCAGTTGGCAGATACCTTATCATTTGTCCCAAAAAAACACTCCATCCCTCCTCATTAGAAAATTATAGCATCTCATTTTGTGTCATTATCATTGGGTTCTGTGTTCTCAATCATAAGAGGAAACCTACAAACTCTCCAATTTCTATGGTATGACTTTTATAATCAAAAAGGAAACAAAGCAAAACACCCAGCTTCCATGTTGTGACAAAGCATTAATTAAAACTGATTAAGAGGAAAAGCTTGAGCCAATAGAAAATACCAGCACACCAAACAGAGGGAATGATCATCATAGAATTTGTGTAACCACCTTAGGCAACATTTAGGAACATATAGTATAAGGAGTGATTAAAATTGTATAATCAAGTGAAAGAAAAGGGAATGGAATCATGCCCATGACTTTCTTTTTTACAAGAAGCAATCATTCTGATACCTTATACACACTCAGAAAAATATACTTACAAGAACAATCTCTCCAGTAAATATACAACATAAAACACAATGATTAACTCCATTTTTTCAAAGTAGACTGGAAATTGATCAGATAGTCAGTCTATCATTCCTGTGAATCTGATAACTTTGTATTTTTTAAAAAATAATTTATGAGGAAGTATGCATCAGTAAAAGAGTTGATGTTTAACTCTACCTCTGTGTATGTCTTTGTGTGTGTGTGTGTGTGTGTGTGTGTGTGTGTGTGTGAGTGTGTAAATGAGGGGTGGAGAGTGTGTCTCAAATGACAAATCAAAATTTATGCCAGTAGTCATCTTGTCCTTCGAATTGTATACTAAAAGTTTAAAATACTTTGATACAATGATGTTTCAAGGCTTGGCAAGTGACAGTTGAGGCCTTTAGACCTTTATTATACAGCTTCTTTTTCAGTCAAAGTTAGTGATTTGAAGAAACAGGAAAACTCTGTAATTGTTCTAGGTTTTATGCAGAAGATCTTGGCACTTAAGAATTGGAAATGCTTAAAAACTGTCTTCACAGATGGGGCCACTGGCTTTCAGGGTCTGAATAGTGTAGAGCTCAACAGCTCAATCCATTTACCTGGCTAATGCTGAGATCTTGCTATTATGATGCATTTTTCAAGTCCTGGAACAGGACCCTGGGGGTATCAAAGATATTAATCAAAACAGCATTCTCTTGATTCTCCTGATATGGAGTCATTTAAGGCATTAGGCAGGTAATTCCCATAGAGCAGACATTTTTTTTTCAAAGGATCAGATCTTATTTGTGTTTGTTCTAGGGGCCAAGCTTTTTGAATAATTCAAGTACAGTGTTTTTTTATCAAGGTTTTCTTTTACCTTGAGGAAAAAAATGTTTCTTCATTTATTCCCCCAAAATGATATATTTTTTTTAATGATTTCCTCACTACGCCACAGACATCAGAACATAGTTTGGACTTAGTGAAGTCTAATAAAATATGAGCTAAATATCTTATAATTTTTCACATATCCATACAGAAGTCCTGTTAACATGTCTATAATTACCCACATGTAGGTGTTCATAATCCAGAAACATTAGTACAGTTCAGATATGAACCTAGTAATTATTCACTTATTAGTCCCCATGTTGCAACTGCCTATAGATATTGTTGTATAAACCCATCAAGTCACCCCCTTTATTAATCTCCAAGAGCCACAATTGCCAGAAAATAAAACTGTTCTGAGATGACAAACAAATGTTGAGTCATAGGAATGTGTTTGGATAAATCTCAGAAGATATTTCTGATTCTGTCCTCCTCCATGCTTTTTTCTATGTCTTCCATTTTACTTTTTTCCAACAATCTCTTATCTTTACTGTAGGAAGACAATAGAAGTAGGTGATACAGATAGATATACCAAATGTACTTATGTAGGAACTCAGCAAGTCAGAATACTTGAATACTAACAGAACTCTTTGGGTGTGGATGTCATTTGACCACCTAGTGACTCCACTTCTACCATCTATAAAAGTTCTCTCCCATTGGCCCCTGGTTTTGACAAGAGAGGAAATATAATTTGGGATGGAGACAGATAGAAGGAGGGAATATGCCTTTACATAGCTCCTACTATGTAACACAGCAGGCACTGTGGTAATTTTTAAATATATAAATATTATCTTATTTGAATGTGAGATTAATGAGTTCAGAGAAATCCGAAATGAAGTGAGATTTCTAGAAGATAAAAATTTATTCCCAGATAATTTGACAGAAAAGAAAAAAATACTATAACAATATAATAAAGAGAACCACAATTACTTACAATTGATATTGAAAAGCACATATAATAATGTAAATAGCATGCATTTATATAGTTCCTCATACAGTACTTTACATACATCTGTGTATGTATACAAACATATTTATGTGTAAATATATGTATATATGCCTCTATGCACAAATACACATACATGTACATACATACATACACATATACATACATATACCTGTATGTCTGTGTCTGTGTCTGTGTGTACTTCTGTGTGGCAGCTAGAGACCTGGGTTCAAGTCCTACCCCTTAAACATACCAGCTGTGTAACTTTGGAAAAGTCACTTAACTTTTCATTTACTCAAACAATGTTCCAAGAATGGGGTTCTAAGCTTTTTTTATGCTAAGGGCCTCTCTTGTTTTAATATTTTAAATTCAAAAACTATATAAGATTACAAAGAAAGCTAATGGTTAGTAAAAATAAACACTGTACATTTATATACATATATATATGTACTACACACAAAATTTTCTCATCCAGATTCATAGTTCATATGAAATCTATTCATGAATCCTAGTTTAAGAATCCTTGCTATAAGAATTTAACTTTTAGATTAGGTTTGGATCTGTACTATTACAAGACATCCTCCCATTAGAATTCTCTGTCCCTTGTAAGTGAGAAAATCGGGCCTAAGTCACATCTTCTAACTTGAAGTTCAATCTTCTTCCCACTACGACTAATACAAGATGAATTTAATTGAGTATTCAGAGAAGATACATATTTTAAATGTCTTGTTATAACAAGGCTTTCTCTAAAGCCTTCCTCCAAGATCTCATTTTATTAATCAGATGACCATGAGTTCTCACACAGAACTTGAAATGGTGTCCATGTCTGACACCTGGGGCTCTGCACAAGCCTGGCGGTGAGGAGATGGAATGTTTTGGCCACAGGAATTTTCAATAACCATGTACAAACTCATAAAGTGAGGTGATCTGTCTCAGAAGAAGTATTAACCACACCAATAAAATCTTAAAAGAAAAAGACAATAAGGGAACTTCTCATTCACCAAAATCTTCTTTTGTTTAATCTCTCTGTCTCTATCCCTCTGTCTCTTTGTCTTTGTCTCTGTTTCTGTCTCAGTATCTGTCTTTTTGTCTCTCTGTCTCTGTCTCTGTTTTTCTGTCTCTGTCTCTCTATCTCTCTGTCTCTGTCTCTGTCTGTCTGTCTCTGTCTCTGTCTCTTTCTCTCCCCCTCAGTGCTAATCAGCAATTGCTCTTTTCATAATCTTATAGTGTAGCCTGGGACAAAATGAGATTAAGTGATTTGCCTAGTAGATATCAAAATACAGGTCTTTCTAACAATGATGAAAGGTCTACATCAAGTTTTCCTTGTTTTGTCACAATATTTCTATTAGCCTATAGTTAACTCACAAAAACAAAATAAAACAAAAACCAAGTATGTTAAGGAAAAAAATACCCACATTTTAAAAATTGTATAAAACATGATTTGAGGATATTAATAAGTATTAATAGTCATTCCCACTGATATTTTTGTGGGTTTTCTTACTCATACCACTTTAAATGAATTGAAAGCCTTAAATATTTCTTGGAGACTTTTGTAAAGAGTATGTCAGCTTTGTGAACTAGAATGTTTTACAGTTCCCTGGCAAAAATCCATTAAGTGCAGGACACAGACTTCCAATACAAATATGATTTTTGCAAAAGTGAATCAAGGCAAACTCATTTATGTGGAACACTTCCTTTCCCAATGGTGCTGGATCACTGAGCCTTTCTATTGACTCAGATTGGTCAGAATGCATAAGTTATGCCTGGTCTACCTGGTTTAAAGCATACTTTTGCATTCATGGCATCAAAATGCTTCTCAGAATCATTCTAAGCTATCATTGTCAAAATGATCAGTATGAAATCTTTCTGTTGCAATGCAACTAGGATACGCAATATGATTCAGTACAAGCCTCAGAATCAGAAGGGACTTGATTCAAATCTGACTTCCAACTCTTAACTAGTTGTATAATTATGGAAAAGACACAACTTCGTAAGTATGGATACATAATATCAATCCTGCTGAAACATTTAAAAGATGTAATATCCATAAAGTGTTTTGCAAGTCTTATAGCAGAATATAGCCATTCGTATACATAACAGCTATTATTCTTACTATTAGAATGGGTACTCTTTTCAGGACTTTGGCTATCTCATCACTAGAATGATTCCATTGACTTGTTGATCAAGTTAGAGCTGGAGCTCTTCTCAACTTTCTGCTTTTACCATACTTGAAAAACAATCTACTTTATGTCAGCACTCATGTCTTTTCTGATAATATGAGTGTAATTGATGAATTCTCTTTGGGAAGAAGGTATCCTGTTAAAGGAATGTAAACACAGTCCTCTACTAGAGTAGCCTGGCCTAGGACCTAACAGGAAAAATATGTACAGGACCAGGGAATTAACCATAGTCTAACCATAAAAGATATTTTGTGGAGATGGATTTATTCCAACAAAAAGCTATATGGTCGTCTTCTACAATATACCGCATCATACTAAACTCCTGGCCTAAATGCCCATATCAAGAACAATTAACCCTTCTTGTCTCAATAGCTTTGATTTTGACCCTCTGGGTAAATAAAAAGGAGGAAAAATTACTGATGTTATATTCCAGTTAGGTGGTGCAGTGAATAGAGTTCCAGGACTGGAGTCAGGAATGTTGCTCTTCATTAGTTTAAATCTGATTTCAAATACATACCAAATCTGTGACACTGGGCAAGTCACTTAACTGCTTCAATTTCATCACCACTAAAGGCAAACCACTCCAGAATTTTGCCAAGAAAACCCCAAATGGGGGTCATGAAGAGCTAGACACTGATGAAAAAATGACTCAACAACACTTTCCCAAACTGCTTTTTACTTGCTAATTGCCATATTCAGAATGTGTCTTTTTATCATATAAGTTTTCTTTTCTTCATCAAAAGTATTTGCTTAGTTACCAGCTCCATTGCATCTCTATAATATTCAACCTAGCTCTGCCACCTTACCAGCATTATCTGGGCTAAAGATGAAATAAGTTGAAAATGTTGTCACTGTTTAGTCATTTTCAGTTATGTCTGATTATTTGTGATGACATTTGGAGTTTTTCTTTCCTTTCTCCAGCTAATTTTATAGCTGAGGAAATTGAGACGAACAGATTTACCCAGTGTCACCCAGCTAGTAAGTGTGTAAAGTCAGATTTGAACTGAGAAAGATAAGAAATCCAGACTCCAGCCATAGCCCTTTCTCCACTGTGCTACCTAGTTGCCCAAAAATAAAATGTAGAAATCAATGAAAAAGTATGAAACTTTAAACTGCTTTCAACTTTTTCCTTTTAAACCCTGGGGATTTCTGTCTATTGTCTTCTTAAAATCCGGGTTACCTAGCCAGACCTCTCTAACCTACAAGGTTCATCTCAAATTCTGCTTCCTGCTTGAAATCATTCTTGACCACCACAGTGCATTTTTATCTCTTGTTCTTCTGAACTCTTATTTCCCTTATTATTATTTGGTACAAATGCTCTGTTCATTGGGTGTTTGGGATTGATATTCAGCTCTTGCTCTATTGTTTAGCTTTTCATATGATTCTGATATTGCTTCTTATGAGCCTAAGGAGAACTAATTCAGATGAATTTAAGGAAAACCAAGAATTATAATACTAGGAAAAATAAGAATTATAATATTAAGTGCTGAGAGAGAGAGAGAAAGAGAGAGAGAGAGAGAGAGAGAGAGAGAGAGAGAGAGAGAGAGAGAGAGAGAGATTGTGCATGTGTATGTTTTATTAAATGAATGGATTGTAGTAAGGTGAGGAGATAAAAGACAACAGGAAGGAAAGGTAGAAGCCCTATTACCTATTCTACCCACATATCTGTCATTTCTAATGCCTCTTGGGATAGCATTAGTATCTATGTATTTTTCTGACTTCCTGATAAATGCCTAACATTTAAAAATGATACTATATTAAATAACTTTAGAAAATAATCCTGCCATTAGTACTTTCTTAGTTTGCATATGTTTTCCTCTAAAAAAAACATTTATCTCAAATATGTCCAATAATGAATGGATAATGTAAAGGGCTGTGAAATTTAATTTGTGACATATCCTACTTTTTCTCTTTAAAATTCTGAAACTTGAATTTCTAGGAAATTAGGAAAAGAAGTTAGAGGCAGTATGTTTTCTCCTAAGACTCACCTCTTAGCCTGATTTTAGCAAGACATGCCAGAAGAGCTTTCCCAGAGAAGGGTGTTACACTGTAAATGGGGTATAAGAAAAGGAAGATACAGTAACACTCTATTGATCCAGCACTATAGGTGAAGTTGGTGTTCTGCATGACTAGACTTACCTCGATTCAGAAAAGACCTTATTTCTTTGTAATGGAAGCTTTTGCCATGAACTAAGTAGGTTTTCCCAGGGAAATATAAAATTTTAAAATTCAAAAGTTCTTGTTCAAGTTCTTGTATAGAGTTTAAAGAATTTCCTGCTACCACTAATCCCAACAAGCCTGTCAGTAACTATGTTCAAGATCCAGAAAAATAAATGCTACAGCAGGAATGATTGTTAATAATGTATGCTCTCGGGAACTGATTTTGTTTAAATTCAAAATAGCATAGATTTCTGGATCTGAACACACTGCTTTTGTGTATTAACTGTACAATAAGAGATGCATTACTGAAAGTTAAAATCTCCAACCTTGCATTTAACTATTATAATGTAAGATTTTCTTGAAAATGCTCATCAAAATTGCCTTTATACTTTCAGATATATTGGAAAGAATACTGAACTTAGAATCAGAAGAACTGGGTTTTAATCCTCAATTTGCCAGTTCCTAGCTAAGTGACCCCAGATAAGTCACCTAACCTTTTTCATAACACCTTCCCTCCTTTCTATTAGACACAATAATACTCACCTTCTATGCTACCATAGAGGGTTGATTTTAAGACCAAATGAGATACCATATGAAAATGTTTTTCAAATAGGAAACTATTTTACCAATGTCAGTTATTATCAGATAATGCATGTACAACCTCTTATAAATTTAAAGTGCCATATAAAACTAAGTTATTACTATCCTAATGATTTTTAGCCTGAACATTATGAGCAATTTGGGGCATTTCTTATAATATTATAATAATAGGAATATTCCCTTACAAAGCACTTTATTATATACTTCCTTATATAATGTCCTATTTGTTCCTCACGGGAACCATGTGAGGTAGGTGAAGAAGCAGTTTTCCTCATTTCTTTATGCTGTTTAATGAAATGACAGAGGTATGGCTTGTGTTTGTAGAGCTTCTATATTTAGTGAGGATAATGGAGATAAAGGAAAACAAATAAGTTAAGTCATATTTTGGATATCCAATGTTGAGTGAATTAAGTCATTTTAAATTACTAATTTTATGAGATTTCTTCCTTTAGAATTTATTTCCTTTTCATGAACAAAGAGAGGTGATTATTGATGAGTTGGTAAGAAAGGGAAGAGGCTTAGAGGAAGGTACAGAGAACAATAAGGATATTGCTTTTGTGAGATGAGGGAGGACAGGAAGGGTAGAAACAGATCAATATACTCTTCTTCTGGCCCTGATCCTCTCCTCACTGTCCCCAAGCTTGCCACAGAAGTACTTATAAGGAAGATGATTTGCCCATCATTGAACTGTTTCTTCCTCTGAGTCCACAAGAATCAGTCAACTCCTAATTGTCCTCATTAGAGAAGGTAAAAGAGATGTAAATAAATCTCAAATAGCATTCCATCAAAATAGCTTCTATTTATCTATGGAATATGATTTCACCTTTTATTTAAGTATTAATGGACTATTTAATGGAAAAAAGTACTGGACAGGAAGGCAGGTAATTTGGTTCTAGCCATCGGTTTTGCCATGAACTCTCAGTATTACCTTCAACAAGTCACTTCACCTTTTTGGGTCTCAAATTCCTCATGTGTAAAATGAAGTTATTAGAATACCATAATGAGGGCAGCTAGGTGGCATAGTAGATAGACTGAAGAAAATATGAGCTCAAGTGAAGCCTTGGCCAGTAACCTAAATTTTATATGATTCTGTTTCCCAAATGGTAAAATAAAGGTAAGGATATCATCTAACTCACAGAGCTGTTATGAGGATCAAATAGGAAAATATTTGTAAAGTGCTTAGTACAATGTCTTGTGCATGATAAGTCCTTCATAATATCTTGTTCCCTCCTTTTTTAAATTATGTGAATTTTTAAGAACCAAAAGTTACCATTTTTAAGAATCAAAACCTTTTGTTTTTCTATTTGAACCACTTGAAAATAAGAAATGTGTTCACTTATTTTATTTTTTTGAGTAGAGGATATTGAACATACTTTAACTTTTCTTTATCAATTTGTCATCAAAATTATAAATATCACTTATTCTGCTATGGGATATAAGAATGATTTCAACATAATTTAGTGAGTGGAGAGCTGGAATTGGAGTCAATAATACCTGTTAAGAGTCATTCAAGAGTCAATCTTGACCCGTTTACTTTGCAAGTCATGTGACTGTGGGCAAATGCCATAACATCTCTGAGTCTGTTTTATCATCTTAAAAAATAATGATAGGGGCGGCTAGGTGGCGCAGTGAGTAAGAGCGCCAGCCTCGGAGTTGTTATGACCCGAGATCAGATCCGGCCTCAGAAAATGAGCACCCACGCATAAATCAAATGACTAGCCGTGTAACCTTGAGCAAGTTACTTAACCACAATTGCTTTAAAAAAAAAAATAATGATAGTATCGATGTTACCTCTCTCATAGGGATGTAGGGAGGCTCCAATTAGGAACTGCATTTAAAATATATTTCAAACTGTAAATATATGTATGTACATATATATATGCATGCATACATATATACATATTATATATCCATCTATAGACATAATTATATGTATTATATAGACAATCTAGATATTGCACACATATGTATATGTGTGTGAAATCTCCTAATTTTATATTTGAAGAAAGCTATCCACTTTACCACTCTAAAGTTGTCTTTTTAATAGGTTGTGGATTAAGAAATAAGAATTGCCAATTTTCCTATTAAAATTGAATATAAAGTAAGAGTAAATATAGTCTGAAAGAAAGTCTGGCAGTATTCTTTTAAAAATAAACTCCACAGGGCCCAGATTTTGTGATAACTATTCTGTTTCCTCAGAATTTCTAGACTGTAATTTATCAAGACAAATAAGTGCTCTGTGTGTAAGTAAAATATTACTATAAGTGATGAATGACAAAAGAACATAGGAATATTTTATCTATGACATTGTCCAAAGTATTTTGAATGATGCCAAAAATTTTCATAAGTTATAAATATATATATAAACATACATTGATATGTATATATGTGTGTGCATGTATGAAGTGGTTATGCATGCATATGTGTATATATAGAAAGATTGAAAGAGAATTTTTCAATATAAAGAGAAATTTTAAAACATCTATATAGTTTTATGTGTGTATATGTCTGTGTTAATGCAATATTTGCAATACTTACTAGCTGTGTGAAGCTGGATGTGTATGTGTTTGTGTGTGTATGTATGTGTGCACAAAGAGAGAGAGTGATTTGCCCCAGGTCACACAATCAGTAATTGTCTGAAGCCAAAGCTGAGCTCATCTTCCTGACTCAAAGTCCAATACTCTTATCCACTATGTCACCTAATGGTGAGATCCACATTCAAATTTACGACCTAATCCAAATCCTGATGAGCATAATCTACTTACACCAATGACATTATTTTTTATTAATGAATTCAACATTAGACTCTGTTGAAATTTCATCAAATGTTTACTTTCTTAATTCTTCAGTTTTTCAGATCTCATAAATTATGTTTCTAGTCTACCTCAGCTACACACAGGGATGGACATTTCCTCAGTCAAACTTTGACTTGCAAATGTTAATTTTCACATTCAAGAACTCTGAAACTTCTATCTGATCAAAAACCCTATCACTTTTTATGTTGTTGTGCTATACTACTGGCAAAACTATCGGTCTTATCTCCTCTATCCCCTCCCCATGACCTTCCCTTCCCCTTTGAAGGGACCCCAATCCCTTCACTTTTCAATCATTTCTCAGAACCTCACTTCTATACTGGCTATCTTTTGTTTTTTGTTTTTGTTTTTGTTTTTGTTTTTTACTTTTCAGACTTGATACTTTAATAAATCAGGTCAGTCCTACACTGTATTCTGCTCTTAAATCCCTTTTTTTTTCTTTGTCCTGTTGCCTATTTTTTCCCCAAAATTATGTTATTTCTTCAATCTCACCACTACACCCTTCCAGGCCATACCATCAGTTGAGGACCTCACCTTATACTTTTTACCCAAAATTAAGGTCATTCACCATGATTTTATTCTTCTCCTCGCCTGCTCATCTCGTATCTCCTTGAAGCCATACCCAACTATTTCCATCTTTTCTGACTCTAATGAAGAGATCATCCTTCCCCTTGTTAAATCCAACCCCTCTACATGTACTACTGATCCCATCCCCTTCCATCCACTACAATAGTTTGGACCTCACTTACATTCCTTCTCACACTCTTCTTAATATACACAGTATTCTTCCATTCTATTTTCCAAAATCTGACCGGGTCTTATATTCTCATTAGTATTAACCAATATTTTTCCTCCTTATCTCACTTAAACTTCTATATAAAAAATCTAAACTTTTCTTCAATTTCTTCTCAACCTTTTCTAAACACTTCACATTTGAATTGTAATTTCATCATAAAATGGAAATTATGTTCCTCTAAGTTATTGAAGTCTTCTGAATTGCCCTGTTTAATATTTTCCTTAACTTTCATGCTTCTGAACTTCTTTATTTTCCACATTCTGCTCCCAAATCTCTTCTGTCCTTCTACTTTCTCTAATTTTCTTTCTAACTGTCTAATTATTTCTCCTAGACTCTTTTCTACACCTTTGTCCATGTTATTCTCATTAATTATGGGTGGACTCCAAGGGCTGTCACAAGTTTTTGTTCTCCTTTCTCTATTTGAATTTTTCATTTTTTGATCATTGCAGATTTTTAAAGTTTCATTATTTCTATGCATTTTTATATATTCTGCACTAGTCTCTCTCCTGAACTGCAGTACTTCAGGACCTCTCTATTGGACAATTCAAAATGTATTTCTTATAGGCATCTAAAAGTCAGCACCTTCAGAAAACACACCTTTCCTATAACCTTACCTTCTTCTCATTTTACTATTAATTATTATTGAGGACATCACCATCTTTTCAGTCATCCTGATTCACAAACTTGGTATCCTCTGAGACTACTCCATCTTACTCATTCCACATATCCAAACATTGACCAGATCTTATAATTTCTATATTCAAAACACCTCTGCTAAGAATGCCAATCTTTGCATATACATAATCAAAACTCAGATTTGGACCTTCATCACCCATTGCCTGATTTATTGCAATAGCCTCATAATCGATCCATTTGACTTGGCATACCTCATTGCAATATATGAGCCACACAATTGCAAAAGTGAATTTCCTAAAATTCAGGTGCGATGAAATATTCCCTTCTCCTCTTTTATAAATGCCAGTGGCTCCTTATTACAACTGAGATGAAATATAAACTTACATTTGGCGTTTAAAACTCTTCACATTCTGACTCCTTTTTATATTTTCCCTATCGTCATATATTACGTCTGTCCACATATTCTTTGACCTGATTGCTGTTCTTCACATAAATTTTCCATCTCCTTATCTTTGAACTGGCGTCCTCCCATCCCTGGAATGTTTTCCCTTCTCAATCCAGACTATTAATATTCCTTAGCTTTCTTCAAAACTGAATTCAAACTCGACCTTTTGTAAGGGGTCTTTTTGGTCCTTCAGGCTATTACTGTCTTTATCTCTAAGGCTGTCTTTTAACTACTTTGTCTTTATAAATGTGGTATCTATCTATATAACTACATATAATAAATGTACCTATACGCGTGTACACACACACACACACACACACACACACACACACACACACATAAAGGGGGGGGGACGGAGGGAGAGAGATGGATACATGTAAGGATATAGAGCTATATTCACACGCAAACATATGCAGATACTTCTGATCTCCCCTTTTAGAAAAGCTTCTTGCAGATGGGGATTTTTTCCCCTGCTGTTGCTGTTCTTTCTTTCTTTTTATTTATTTTTTGGTTTTCTTATTTTTTCCTTTCTAAACCTTTTTATTTTTTTATTAACTTCTGTTTTACATCATTCATTTCCACCAGATTTTGAATTACAATCATCTCCCCCTCTGTTTCCCCCCTAGCCACCTTCCCAGAATAGCAGTCCCAAAAGATATCGCTTCCTCCAATCTGTTCTTTCCCATATCATCTCCCATACCCCCTTCGACTTTTCCATTAGAGGAAGGTGACTCTTTGTGTCCCAATGCCTGCACATCTTATCTCTCAATTACAAGCAAAAGAGTATTAATAATAGTATATATATATATATATATATATATATATATATATATATGTATGTATATATGAAACATTTAATCTTAAGACCTTGAATTTCAGATCCATTTCCTTCCTCCCTTGTCACCCACTCCCTCTGGGGAGATAAGTAATTCAATATATGTTGTGCATGTTTAGCTATGCAAAACATTATCATAGTAGATATATTGTACAAGGCTGCTTATAATTCTCTCCCACTCATCCCACCCCCAAACTGGTCCATTCCCTACTTGATACTGTCCCTCTTCTATAGTTGGTACTTCCAACCTCCCCTCCCCCCCAGGATGCCCTCCCATCCATCATCCCTCCTCTCATTCCCCTTCCCCCTATTCTGCTGTAGATTGAGATATCCCATTTAGTATGTATGTCATTCTCTCCCTAAACCAAATTCAATGAGAATGTGGTTCTGCCTTTTTGTCTTCCTATTCTTCCTCTCCAAAGATAATGACTTTATGAGAAATCAAGATGCTGTTAAGCAGATCCAAAAAAATGAAAGATGAGAAGGCAATGTGAAATACTTCATGGGAAAAACCACTGACCTGGAAAACAGATCCAGGAGAGACAACTTAAAAATTATTGGACTACCCAAAAGCCATGATCAAAGAAAGAACCTAGAAACCACCCTTCAAGAAATTCTCAAGGAAAACTACCCTGATGTTTTAGATCCAGAGGGCAAAATAGAGGTTGAAAGAATCCACTGACCACCTCCTGAAAAAGATCCCAAAAAGAAAACTCCCAGGAATATTATAGCCAGGTTCCAGAATCCCCAGATCAAGGAGAAAATACTACATGCAGTCAGGAAGAAACAATTTCAATATTGTGGAAACACGATCAGAATAGCACAGGACCTGGTAGGTTCTACACTGAGGGATTGAAGGGCATGGAATATGATATTCCAGAGGGCAAAAGAACTGAGAATGAACCCAAGGGTCATCTACCCAGCAAAACTGAGTATTTTCTTTCAGGGGAAAATATGGTCATTCAGTGGAATAGAGGACTTTCAAGCATTCTTGAGGAAAAAAACAGAATTGAATAGAAAATTTGACATCCAGATGCAAGAAGCAAGAGATGCCTGAGAAGGTAATCAGGGAAAAGAAATCAAAAGGAACTTATCAAAGTTGAATTATTTACATTCCTGTATGGAAAAACAATAACTGTGACTGAGGAAATCTTTCTCAGTATGAAAATAATGGAAGAAGGGTGTATGGTCATGTGAAAGCATAGGCTAAGTGTGTGTATATGGTTATAGTTATATATGGATAGAGGGCATAGGTTGAATTTGTTGGGAAGGGAGGATACTCAAGGGGTGAAATTGTGAGATGAGAGAGGGAAGTGGCAAGAGGAGATGGGGAGAGAGAGGGTAGGGTAAACTATCTCATGTAGAAGAAGCAAGGGGAAGTGGCTGTTCTTTCTTTATGTCCAGAGTTCTTTTAGCATAGTGCCTGACACTTGGTAAAAGCAAATAGTAATGGGTTTTAATCATATCATTCTCATTATTTACTTCTCCATCTCCTTTTGGGTGAATCCCAACTTCAATTTCCTTAATTTTTCTTGAGAAAATAATATTTCATAATTAGAACAAATAGAACATTGCTTGAAGAATATTGATGTTAGAGAGTTAAGCCTTTGTTTCAAGGAGAAGTTTAAGTCCATTAAAATGTACAATTTTCCAAAACGAACTCTAGCCCACTCAGTGGCCCCATTCAATTTTCAGCTCAGCACATAGACCATTTCTTGTCTAATTGGTATCTTCTTCTCAAAGGGAAAATGAAGTAGATGCTAATTTCTCACCTTCCCTTTGCTGCCTCTCCTTTCATCAGCCCAGCCCCACATGTATACAAGGCACTTATGCCACCTTAGGACCTTTATGTCATTGAGGAAGGCAAACTAATACACTAATTCACACTAAGATGTAGGTGATATTGGGTATAAAGCACTTTTAAAAGTATTTTTAATAGAGATGACAAGTTTTTTTTTATTCAATCTTGCCTCAAAATCATAGTATAGAATGACAGTTCAACACTTTCAAGGTGCTATTTAGCAGAGTTCAAGATTGTTTCTCAAAAGAAACGTGCTACTTTAAGGACTTGAGAATTCTCAAGGAAATAATCGTTATAACCAGAGAAGGTTGGGAAAGGTGCTAAATGCTTTATAAATAATATCTCATTAGATCCCCACAGCAACCTTGTCAGGCATGTGCTATTATTATCTTCATTTTACATTTGGAGAAACTGAGGTAGTCAAAGGTTAAGTGACATGGCCAGGGGCACATGGCTAGTGTCTGATGTAAAACTGGAACTCAGCTCTTCCTGCCTGTAGGCCCTGCTCTATCAATTACACTGCCAAGTTGACTATAAAAGAGAATCTACTCATAAGAGCACTACAAAAGCCAGCAAAGAATATGATCTTCAAAACCACACTTTATCTGTGAAGTTTTTCATTATCCCTTTGGTTAGAAGTTTTCTCATTCCTTTGATTCCTCAAATGACTTTGTTTATCCCTTCAGGTTACATTCACATTTAATTTTCTATTTTTCTTAGTATCTTATAACTGCCCAATAAAAAATGTTTTCCATGTGTGAATATCTTTGCTGTCTGACATAATTAATCCTATTTTACCATAATTTATAAAACAAACTTCTTTCACTTTGGAACACAGAAAATATATGGTAAGTCTAGAGTTGATTCAAAATTTTATTTCTACAAAGCTCTGAAATGTGAAAAAGATCTCTTCTAGTATTTTAATTAGATTGCATCTGTTTGAGTTAAATCCTCCATCCTATATGCTACCTCTAGGTGAACACAGCTGTCTCTTTCTATCAAGGAACATTTGCAACAATGTTACTATTGAATGTGCCATCAAATCCCCATAATGAGAAGCACATGGATCAAGATTATTTGAACACAACAAAAATGGGATGAGAATTTTTTTAAAGCAATTGGGGTTAAATAACTTCTTCAAGATTATGCAGCTAGTCATTATTTATGTGTGGGTGCTCATTTTCTGAGGCTGGATTTGATCCCGGGTCATCCCAACTCCGAAGCCGGCGCTCTTGCTCACTGCACCACCTAGCCGCCCCAAGAAAGTTTTTTTTTTTTTTTTAAATCATAAAAAAACAAAAATCATCCAAACAACAGAATCATTTCCAACCAATGTTGCAATGATGGTAGTCATTTTTAGACATTGAGTCCTAAAGGCCTAAGTTAATATTTAACTTACAAAAAAATCAAATAACCTTGGAGGCTATATCTTGTTTTAATTTTCCACTTATTCACCAAAGGAAAATCTCATGACATTGGAATATTATCATTCTATCTCTATTAATAAATCAATGATCATTTATTACTTATTATATAGGAGAGATTCCATATTATTAACCCTTCCTTCCTCTTTATTCCTGCCCTTTTATCATGTAACGTGTTTGAGATTATGTTGGATAATGTGAAACAAGGAAACTTTTATCTATGGGTGTTATAAATATCTAATGAGAAAATTGATAAAACACATTTTACAAACCTTAAAGCTCTATATAAATTCCAACTGTAATTATTATTATAGGTCTACAATCACCAGGTCTCCAGTCAGACTTTATTCTCTGAGCTGTCTACTGCCATCCCACTGAGCTCCAGCAAAGTTTAAAGAGTCATTCACAGATTATCAAATAAATGTTTAACAACTGAGATTTTTTGGGCCAAGGAGGGGGAGGAGAATGTGTGCAACATATAACATTAACTTTAATCTGCCATAATAACCTTTCCTCAAGTCTAGACAAGCAGCAAGACCATAAATCAAGCCTCAGTTTGTAGTCATTGGCCATTTCTAAAGTATAAATGCTCATACTGAAAATTTAGTGATTGGCTCTTAAAGCCCATTAGACTTGGTTCCAGAAGACCCCTGCCTTTAGACATTGCTATCTCTCCTGCAAGTCTGTAAAATGATGTCTCAAATTTGTCAGTATTTAATGAATTCTTTGAATTAAAATATTTCGTTTTTAGAAGGATCCTTTTGAAATGTGTCTTTTTTGCCTGGAAAGAGAAGCATCAACATATCAGGCAAGATTGCATGATCAGATTAGCTAGATTTCTCCAACTAAAGTGGAATTCTTAAATAATGGGGGAAGGGAATAAACATTTCTTAATTACCTAACATGCACAAAGCATTGTGCTAAGAGCTTTATAAATATTACCTCATTTAATTCTCAAAATGCCAAGGAGGTGCTATTTTTATACCCATTTCACACATGAGAAAAATGAGCTAGATGAAGGTTAAGTGAATTGGTAAGGCACACACATCTAATAATTTTCTAAATCTAGATTTTAAACTCAGGTCTTATTTTAAACTCAGGTCTTTCTGACTCTGAGCCACGTATTCTATCCACCTCAATGTCAACTGCTTTGAAAAGGGAAAAGGAATAGGTAACTTTCAGATTGGTGGAGAATAAAGAGTAATAAATAGTATTGCCCGAAGAGGATAGGAGTAGGTGAAAGGTCACTGGTGTGGGGAGTCATGCAGATGGAGAGAACAGCATGAAAGCTGTTAATAGATAGAAACTGCAAGCAAAAACCAAGCATATAAAACAATTTTCCCTATAAGTGTAAAGATTTAGTTTTCTTGGTCACTTAATTATTACTATTGGGGAGAGATCCATGGAATTATAGAATATTACAAATGGTAGAGACCTTAGAGATAATTTAGACAATGAGTTCTTATATTTTTTCATCTCTTATATGCCTTCTCAGAATGTTTTTAAATGTATAAAATAAAATATTTATCATTACAAAAGAAATTAATTATCTTAAAAGTCCAGATTTATTTTTCTCCATCCAAGTTCACAGAACTCCCAACTCTATCCATGGACTAATGGACCCCAAATTTAGAATATCTAATTTAGATTGAGGGCAAATTATTACAGAGGTTGAAAGATATATAAAAGTAAAGTGATATACAGTGACACATATCATGAAAAGACAAGAATTCAAGCCTAGGCTTCTTTCCAGTAATCTATATAGCTTCTATTAAAAGAGAGTATTTGGGGCCAGCTGGGTGGTGCAGTGAATAGAGTACCAGCCCAGTCAGAAGGACCTGATTTCAAAGCTGCTTTCAGACACTTAACACATACTAGCCATGTGACCTTGGGCAAGTCATATAACCCCAATAGCCCTGCCTTCCCCCCTTCAAAAAGTAAAAAAAATATAAAAGAGAGAGAGAATTTGACTGCTTTGAATGCTGATAGCCCTTGAATTAGCACTATCCAAGATGTACCTAATTTTCAACACTATGTGCTGCTCTTCAGGCAGCTATGACACTCTATTTTTACAGAATGATCCATTTTAACAAAGGAATAAAAATAATATAGCAAAAGATATATTTAAAATAGTTGTGGATTATTTTTACAACTTCATTGGAAATATATATATATATATATATATATTTTAGTATGTTACATATATATATATATATATATATATGTAACTTACTAAAATCTAGAATTGTTTTAGTTTTTCTTCCAAAACTCAAAATGTTGTAAATGAATGGTATTGATCTTCCCAGTTTCCTCATGAGATTATATACTCCTTTAAATATTCTCGATAGAATTTTTAAATACCTTTTGTAAAGAAAAGGTTGATTTATGTGAGACTACATTTTAGAACAGAAAAATCATAGATTAAGGAGTCTGGAAATCAGTTTCTTTTGTCATGTGATCTTAAACAAGTAACTTAATATCCCTGAGTTTGTTTCTTTTTCTGCAAAATGAGAGTAATCATACATTCTCAACTTATTTCATAGTGTTGCAGTAGGCATTAAATGAGATGAATAATTTAAAGTATTTTGGGGATCAAGACACATAAAAGCCATAGTATTGTTGATGATAATGACAAAAACATGATTGGTGATATTAAAGACTAGACTTTTTGACATTGCATGACATTAGAAAAATTCTATGTAAAAACCAGGTATATGTCAAAGGAGCAGAGGAAGGAATCTATTTTTTAAATACCCTGCCCCCTCCAAAGACCAATGTATTTTTTATTAGAGATGAGACCTGACAAAAAGAATGGGAAGCAATTAATCAGTGCCTGGCTCCACATTTGAAATGTTGCACAGAATGAGCAATAATAGCTCTGTGTGGAGTAATTACTAACAATATTAAAGAGTGAAGAATGACTTGGCTCAAAGCCTAAGAAAAATTCAGTCAAGTAATCTGAAGGAATATAGTCCCTCAAAGCCCATTTACAATCATTTTGTTAAGAGGAAGGGGGTGGTGAATAGCTTTGAATTGTGGTTTCAGAGAAACTTTGGGGCCACAAAAATTTTGAACCCAGAGTAAATAGAATTTTCAATAAAATGCCATATTCAACCCTGGGATAATTTCATTGGAGCTATCATGTGGCACAGAGGTATACGAAGATTTGTGTGGTATTCCATAAATCCAAATGGCCTAGAGACACAGATGATTAAATGAACCTGCCTCTTTTTAGGTAATTACAGATGAGAGGTTAACATGTTTTTTTTTTTTTGCGTTTGCTTATAGTGCTGCTGATCAAGATCTGCTTTGATGTTTTAAAAATTATTCACTGTTTGTCCCCTTTTTTATTTCTTTTTTTTTAAACAAATGCTTTATTAACTTCTGTTTTACATCATTCATTTCCGCCAGATTTTGAGTTACAATCATTTTCTCCCTGTTATTCCCCTAACCACCCTCCCAGAATAGCAGTCCCACAAGATATGGCTTCCTCCAATCTGTACTCTCCCATACCTTCTCCCATACCCACTTCGACTTTTCCATTGGAGGAAGATGAATCTTGTGTCCCAATGCCTGCACATCTTATCTCCCTATTACAAGCAAAAGAGCATTAATAATAGTATTTATATATATTTGAAACATTTAATGTTACGACCTCGAATTTCAGATCCATTTCCTTCCTCCCTTGTCACCCATTCCCTCTTGGGAGATAAGTAATTCAGTATATGTTGTACATGTCTAGCTATGCAAAACATTATCATAGTAGATATATTGCACAAGGCTGCTTATAATTCCCTCCCACTCATCCCACCCCCCACCTGGTCCATTCTCTACCTGATCCTGTCCCTCTTCTATAGTGGGTACTTCCAACCTCCCCTCACCCCAAGGATGCCCTCCCATCCATCAACCCTCCTCTCATCCCCCTACCCCCTATCCTGCTGCAGGGTGAGATATCCCATTTAATATGTATATTATTCTCTCCCTGAACCAAATTCAATGTGAATGTGGTTTTGCCTTTTCTGCCTTCCTATTCTCCCCCTCCCTTGCAACCACTTCCCCTTGCTTCTTCTACATGAGATAGTTTGCTCTACCATGTCTCTCCCCATCTCCTCTTGCCACTTTCCTCTCTCACCTCATAATTTCATCCCTTGAGTATTCTCCCTTCCCAACACATTCAACTTATGCCCTCTATCCATATATAACTGTAATCATATGCACACACATTCGCATATGTATTCATATGACCACACACCCTGCTTCCATTATTTTCATAGTGAGAAATCATCAGTCACAGTTATTGCTTTTCCATATAGGAATGTAAATAGTTCAACTTTGATAAGTTCCTTTTGATTTCTTTTCCCTGATTACCTTCTCAGGCATCTCTTGCTTCTTGTGTCTGGATGTCAAATTTTCTATTCAATTCTGGTTTTTTCCTCAAGAATGCTTGAAAGTCCTCTATTCCACTGAATGACCATATTTTCCCCTGAAACAAAATACTCAGTTTTGCTGGGTAGGTGACCCTTGGGTTCATTCTCAGTTCGTTTGCCCTCTGGAATATCATATTCCATGCCCTTCGATCCCTCAGTGTAGAAGCTGCCAGGTCCTGGGCTATTCTGATTGTGTTTCCACAATATTGAAATTGTTTCTTCCTGGCTGCTTGAAGTATTGTCTCCTTGATCTGGGGATTCTGCAATCTGGCTATAATATTCCTGGGAGTTTTCTTTTTGGGATCTTTTTCAGGGGGTGATCGGTGGATTCTTTCAACCTCTATTTTGCCCTCTGGATCTAAAACATCGGGGCAATTTTACTTGAGAATTTCTTGAAGGGTGGTTTCTAGGTTCTTTCTTTGATCATGGCTTTCAGGTAGTCTGATAATTTTTAAATTATCTCTCCTGGATCTATTTTCCAGGTCAGTGGTTTTTCCCATGAGATATTTCACATTGCCTTCTAATCTTTCATTTGTTTGGATCTGCTTAACAGCATCTTGATTTCTCATAAAGTCATTAGCTTCCATTTGCTCCAGTCTAACTCTGAAGGAATGAATCTCCTCAGTGAACTTTTGAGATTCTTTTTCCTTCTGGCAAATTTGACTTTTTAAGGCATTCTTCTCCTCATTGCCCTTTTGGGCCTCCTTTGCCATTTGAGCTAGTCTATTTTTTAAGGTGTTGTTTTCCTCAGTCAGGCTGTTGACCCTCATTTCATACTTTTCCTGCATCCTTCTCATTTCTCTTTCCAATTTTTCCTCCACTTCTCTTATTTGATTTTTAAAGTCCTTCTTAAGGTCCTCTATGGCCTGCAACCTGCTCATGTTTTCCCCTGGGGCTTTTGGAGCAGGACTTCTGACCTCACAGTCCTTTTCCCGCCCTATGCCCCCAAAATAGGAGTCTAGCGTTGCATTTTTCAGTTTCCTTTGCCCTGGCATGTTGCCACTTAATTGCTTGACTTTTGGGCTTGTTGCTACACTATGGCTTTAAGGCCAGATAGAGGAATTTTCATCCCGAATGTGTGGGGGGAAACTTCTGTTTCTGGCAAGCTGTAAACCCACCCAGGACTTCTACCCTAGATCACAATCCAGATCCAGGGAGGTTAAAGCAAGAGCAATTACCCCCCAAGACTGATGGCTGGATCTCCCTACGATTTGTAGGCTGGGAGCTGGAGCTACCTCAGAAAACTACAAAATGGCATGTCTCCTCAGTGGCTTCTAGCCCCCAGGGGAGGGAGCAGACGCATTCCCCCAAATACTGGTCCCAAGTCCATAGGACACTAATCTCTTACTTTGTCCTAGGCATGTCTATGTTGATAATTCTGGAGTCATCACAGCTGCTGGTGTTCTGGGTTTCCTCCAGCCGGCTGCTTCCCCTGCCGCTCTGGGGCTAAAACCTCGGCTCACGGGGACCTGGGCTGGGTTCGGCTCGGCTCCCTGCGCTCTGCACACTGAGCATTGCCGGCTCCCAGACTGCTATGCTAGTCCTTCCTGCAGGGCTGCTGGGCTGTCCTCAGCGGGAGGTTATCTTCTCTGTCTCGTTCTGTGGGTGCTGGGGCTCCAGAAGTTGTTCAGAGTCCCCTTTTACATAGTTTGGGGGGAATCTGGGGGCAGGGTGGCTTGGACGAGCTGTTTCTACTCCGCCATCTTGGCTCCTCCCCCTTTGTCCCCTTTTTTAAAGCTATATGGTTGATCCTTTAACAAAATCTGTTATTTTATGATTAAAATATAATTATCTTCTGGTCTAGTGATATAAACACATGAACACATGCAAATGCACACATACACACATGTTTGTGGGCATGTAGTTATATGAATAAGTATATGTCTATGTATCTATCTATCTATCCATCCACATGCTATTTTATTTGCCTAGGAAACTTGCATTTAATAACCTCCCTCTACCAATCTACTAGAACCAATTGCTAGTTAATAATATAGATCACCAAGTATCACCAACTCAGTTGTTGGGACCATTTAGAGGTAGAGTGATTTCCAAGGGTCATATAGACAATGTAGAAGAGGTAAAACTTTGGCCTGAGACTTCTTCATTTTGAGGCATACATTTTATCCATTGTATCTTGCTGCTCTATGTGCATTTATTTATATAGGTATATGTGTCTATGATATAGATATATAGGTAGATATATTGCCAGTTAATCATTATTAGTTTATAACTTTTTGCAATTATAAAATTTATATATTTATAAGCATATGTGATTATGTATGTATATATATGCATGTATGTATGTATGTATATGCATGTGTATATATACAGGTAATATATGACTATATTTATATACATACAACACATATATGTCAGGTATGTATATGGAATTATTCTGAATATGTACATATACATATGTATTATATGCAGGCACAAATGCATGCATACATGAGTTGTATGCATGTGTGAAATAACCCGTATATCATAAACACACACATTCTTTCAGGTTCTTCCCTTGTCCTCTTATTAAATTTATGTGTATTCTACATTTAGACTAATCTCACTTAAATTCCAATTTTCTTACATCATTTCTCTGCCCAAAAACCTCCACTGGTTGCCTGTTTCCTACATTATCATGTCTTAAATTTTCTGCTTAGCTTTTAAAACCTCCACAATCCATCCAGATATGCCCTCATTTCTTATTACTCCCCAATAGAAACATTTTGCTCAAGCTAGGCCAAATTCACTTGACCAGGTACATATCATTCTCATTCTTGTTATTGTGCCTTTTCTCTTGTTGTTTCCTCTTACCTGAAATGCATTCTTTTCTCTCATTCCATAAGTCATTCTTCTCTATTATGGTTCAGGTTGTCTTACACATTGTTCATTAAGCTATCACTGATTATCTTAATTGATCTTTCTTATCCCTGAAACCCAAAATCGTATGTACTTTTAAAAGCCATTTACTACAGAAATGTGTGGAAAATGTACATATTAATATGTGCATGTATATGCTTGTAAACATGAATGCATATATCCCATCATGACATTATCTCCAAGTTTCACCATGTAGGTCATTTTGTGATGCCTAGGAAAAATGTATTAAAAAATGGGCCTCAGCTACAGCCACTTCCAATGCCTTTAAAAAATGACTCTAAACAAATTTTAAACTACAGAACCCCCAAAATGACAGAGAGAAAAAAATCTCCCTCTGAAGGCAGCCTGGCAGGCTAAAGAGAAAGGTCTATTGCAGCACCCTGGGAGTCGAGCCCAGTTCCCCTTGAGCCATGGTTCTCGCCCCAGGGAGGTCCAGACCAGCAGTGGCCAGAGCAGACTTCAGGAGATTGAATGACCATCAGCTGTGGTGCGTTCCAGACTTCTCAACCCATAAACACAAAAGGGAAAATAAAAGTTCAATGTGCAACTCTGTTGAAGGGTGAAGGAAGAGTGTGGTCCAGCCCCTGTGCCCTAGGTGACAGAGATGTGGGCAGCTGCAGCTGCTGCCACATGGCTGCTTTCAGAGCTCCTGGCCTATAGACAGTAGGGAAAACAAGTGACCATTCAGAGGGTAATTACTCTTGCTTTGACCTGTTTGGTTCTGGATTGCAGTCTTGGGTGGTAGTCCCAGGGTGTGTGACTGGTGTAGCAGAGCTTGTAGGGGCTGCAGAGAGGGGACCCTCCTAAGCTCTAGCAGCTGTGAAAACCCCAGCAGTTTGGGACAAAGCTCTCTCCATTCTGTAAGCAGAGAGCTCAAAAGTCAAGTAGTTGGCAAGATGAGCAAGCAGAGGAAGTGCAATCAGACCATATGGTCCTTTTTAGGGGACAAAAAGGATCAAAGCATAGAACTGGAGGACAACTATTAAGTCAGAACTCCTGCATCAAAAGCTTCCAAGAAAAATGTGAACTGGTCACAGGCCATGGAGGAGCTCAAGAAGGATTTTGAAACTCAAGTAAGAGAACTTGAGAAAAAAACAGGGAAGAGAAATGAGAATAATGCAGGAAAATCATGAAAAATGAGTCAACAGCCTGCTAAAGGAGACCTCCCAAAAATACTGAAGAAGATAAGTCCTTAAAAATAGACTGACTCAAATGACAAAAGAGAAAAATCTATATTGGCCAGATGGAAAAGGAATTTCAAAAACTCACTGATGAGAATTAATTCCTTCAAAATTAGATTGGAGCAATTGGAGGCTAATGACTTTATGAGAAATCAAGATACTATAAAACAGTGAAAAACAAATGAAAAAATTGAAGGCAATGTGAAACATCTTTCATTTCTTTTATCATTTTTCTTTTACCTCTCTTATTTGATTTTGAAAATCCTTTTTGAGTTCTTTGAAGTGAATGTTTTCACTTCAAACCAATTTGTATTTTTCCTTGAGCTTTTGCATGTGGGCATGTTGACACTGTTGTCCTCTTTTGAGTTTGTGTTTTGATATTCCCTGACACCATATTAGTTTTCTATGGTTAAGGCTCTTCTTTGTTTTGTTTTTATTTTTTGCTAATTTTCCAGAATATTTTGAGAATTTTCAAGTTGATCTCTCCTCATGGGGTACAGGAGGCACTGTCCTAAATTTTTTTCATTGTGGGCCATGGGCCTGTTTACTGGTTTTCTGTGTTCAAATTTGACCTCAGACACTTACTAGTGGAGTGACCCTAAGCAAGTCAATTTACTCTGTTTGCCTCAGTTTCCACATCTAGAAAATGACCTGGAGAAGGAAATAGCAAACCACTCTAATGTCTTTGCCAAGAATATCCCAAATGGGATCATGAAGCATCAGAAACAATGGGAACAACAAAGCAAAAATAATATCACCCCACAAGGGAAAAAAATGCATTGTGGTTGTTATTATTTTCTTTAAAAAAAAAAAACAAAACTCCAAATGAAAAGATATGTTAATTGTGAAACAAATGAGAATGTTTCCCCAACAGTTTGAGGTGAGGAAACATATTAAAATGTGAGACATTTATTATATGTAACTTACCCTTCATATTTCAGTACCTAGCAGAGGTCAGTGAAAATAGTAGGTACTTAATACATCTTTATTGAGTTAAATTGATTTTGAGACTCAAGTAGCAGACTCTGGGAAAAGCTTCTTTATAACACTTATACCTCTGCCACCTACTGACAGTGACGTAACATTCATTCCTTCTGCTCCTTCCAAATTGCTACTTAGCATCCTCAGTCACATTTTCATAATGCTCCTCTCTCCTCTCTCTTTCCTCCACTGCCCTATACCTGCTGTTCATGGCAGACAATTGGCATGATATCTTTCTTAACAGAAGACATTCAGACAATATGGCCAACTTTTTATCTGTCATGTCTTTGACAAATTTCTTTATGTCCAAAATATGTAAAAGCCCTAGAGTGTGATCCATGCTTATGAACACATTCTGGGTTTTAGTTAATACTAAGAATTTCCACCTGGGGCCTATACATTTCATTCTACTTATTGCTGCCTACATTGAGGCAAATTAACATATAGTCAAATTAGTATTCTAAACTCTTACTCACAAATTTAAAAAAAATGTCAAAACCTGGGGGTTACAATCTAACAATTATCTTGTTTAAAATTAGGCCCAATATTAGATTCCCATTCAAGAGATGCCAAGAAAAGCACAAATTATCTAGCCCACTCCTAATTCTATATTGCTGAGGGTTTTGGCTGTGATCAAATACATTGTCTACTTTGAATACAGATGACATCAATTATTTGAGTGTGAATGCAATATATACATATGTAAATACGTTTTTGTATACACACACACACACACATATATATATGTATATATATACATATATATATATATATATATATGCATGTGAATATACTCCTTATTGGCATTCAGAACACTTTATTTAATTTGTCCTTGAAGACAGTAAAATCCTAGTTCATTTGTCATCCATTGCTTAAAGCTAATAATAACTTCATTAGAAAACAGATATTTATCTAGAACAGAGGTATCAAACTCAAATAAAATGTGGGCAGGCACTGAACTATATATAACATTCCCTTGGGGCTGCATATTGACTTAGAAAATAACACATTAATGTTATCTATGTTCTGTTATATTTTTATTTATTTGTGTAAGTACTTCCCAATTGCATTTTGTTCTTATTAATACAGAATTTAGGATCGTTCTAACGCTGGACACAAGATTTGCTTTCAGTGCACTTCTAGAGGCAAGATTGTGGAGTTTTGTAGGAACTCACCAAAGTTCTAGAAAATTTCCCTCTAAACAATGTTAAAATAATGCTTCAGTATGAATTCAGGAATGGTAAAACCAACAAACTGACAGTGTAAAACAATTTTCAGCACAAGCCAGCTTAGAAGGACAACGGGGAAATTATGTTTCGCTAACGTGAGAGTGGGGAGCAGTCCACTGCCAGCTAGAGGCCACAAGTTGCCAACAGTGAGAGCCTGTGCCTTGCACAAGCCAGCAGCAACCCCTTGCACCCTTGAGCAAGCCATAAGTGAGGCCTAGTGCCTGGTATAGCTAACAGCGAGGCAAAGCATCCCTGCACAAATAAGAAGCATGACTTTATATGCAAATGCAAGACAACAGCAAGGCCTCACTCCAGCAAGTTCTTGGGGACACCTAAATTAGCACCAGAAACCCCTGGGGTTCTCAGCCCATAGAGGGTTAAAGGACTGGACTGTTTGGAAGGATATTTTAGGGAACATATATAGGATATTATAGGATAGCACTGTGTGCAGCAATCTGTTGTATTGTCCAGTTGGATATCTGGGTGATAGATGCAGGTTGCAGTCCCCTGGTGGGAAGGAGTATCAGCACTCTGAGAATATGTGGCCAAAAGGGAATCAGAATACTAGTCACTGGTCCAGGGTGAAAAATAACCCTTTTAGTTTTTCACAGACCGCAGCACAGGCCAGGAGACAATGATTACACCTCTCTTTCAATCATACCACCTTGGAAAAACTGAAAACTTATAGACCCCACAGAACTAGCTCTGAGAGCCCATCAAGAAAGACCTAAAGCTTGAAACAGTGCTTCCTCTGCCCCAGGAACAAAGGCCCACTTCAAAATAGAGTTAAAAATTAAGGAATAGGATGGAAAATGAGTTAACAATAACAAAGGAATCTGACCAGAGAAATTTACAATAGTAACAGGTAAAATCTAAGTACAAACTCAGAAGAGATCATCAAATGTCAAAACAGATACATGTGAAGACTCAAAGAAAAAAATATGAATTGATGTTAAGCCTGAAAAGAAATCCTTAAAGAGCTCAAAAGTGATTTTATAAATAAATGAGAGGTAGAAGAACAATTGGGAAAATAAATGGGAACAATGGAAGAGAATTATGAACAAAGAGGTTAAAATAGTTAAGGATGCTCAAAAAATGAAAAAAAGTACAAAAATTCGCTGAAGAAAACAACTCCTAAATAACTAGAATTAGACAAATGGTAAGGAAGGTACAAAGGTTCACTGAAGAAAATAATTGCTTAAAATTTGGAAATGGGCAAGTGGAAGATAATGACCCCTTGATACATAAAGAAACAATAATACAAAATCAAAAGAATGAAAAAAATAGAAGAAAATGTGAAATATCTCATTAGAAATAAAAATGACCTATAAAATAGAGTGAAAAAAGATAATTTAAATTTATTGGACTGTCTGAAAGCCATGATATAAAAAAGGGCCTAGAAATCATCTTTCAAGAAATTATCACAGGAAACTGTGACATTCAATAACCAGAAGGCAAAATAGAAATTCGCAGAGTCCATAATCATCTCCTGAAAGAGATCCCAAAATGAAAATTCCCAGGAACATGATAGTTAAATTTCAGAGCTCATTGACCAAGAGGAAAATAGTGCAAGCATAAAAAAGAAACAATACAAATCCTTTGAAGCCACAGTGACAATTACGCAGCATCTTGCAGCTTTTACATTAAGATAGTTGAGGACTTGTAATGTGATATTATGGAAAGTAATGGAGGTACAATAGCAACTAAGAATCACCTGACCATCAAAACTGAGTGTAATTTTTCTGGGCAAAAATGGACATTCAATGAAATAAAGGACTTTCAAGCATGCTTTATGAAAAGATCAGAGATGAATAGAAAATTTAACTTGCAAATAGAAGATTCAAGAGAAAAGGTAAAAAGGAAAGGGAAATCACAAGGGACTAATGAGATTAAACTGTTTGCATTTCTACATGAAGATACTTGTAACTCGTAAGAACTTTCTCATTATTAGGGTAGTTAGAAGGAGGACATATATATATATATATATATATATATATATATACAGAGAGAGAGAGAGAGAGAGAGAGAGAGGAAGAGAGAGAGGGCACAGGTGCGAGTTGAATATGAAGGGATAATATCTAAATGATAAAATTAAGGGTTTAAAGAGAAATGAACTGTGAGAAAGGGAAAGGGCCAAACAGAATGGGGTAGATTATTTCAAATAAAAGAGGCAAGAAAAATGTTGTTTCAGAACAAGGACAAGGTAGAAGGTAAGGTGGAGTAAGTGAATCTTACTCTCATCAGAATGGCTCTTTGAGACCCAATACATTCAGATGGATATAGAAATCTCCCCTACACTACAGAAAAGTAGGAAGGGAGGTGATAAAAGGGAGGGCTGATGGGGGGTGCAGTTAGAAGTAAAAGAATATTGAGAAGGGACAGGGTGAAAAAGGGAGAGAATAGATTAAGCAGAGGGGAATAGGAGGGAGGGAAATACAATGACCAATAGTGACTTTGAAAAAAAATGAAGCATTTCTTTGATAAAGGCCTCATTTCTCAAACACATAGAGAAATGAGTCAAATTTATTTTAAAAAAGCCATTCCCAAATTGATAAAAGATTAAAAAATATGACCAGTTTCAAAACAACTCTAACTCACTAATGATTGGATAAATGCTGCTTCATATCTATTCAATTGGCTAATAAGACAAAAAACTAAAATTACCAATGTTGGAGAAGATGTGGGAAAAAATGATACTTTAATATACTGTTGGTGGAGTTGTGAATTGATTCAACCATTCTGTAGAATAATTTGGAATTCTGCCCAAAGTTCTATAAAATCATGCATATCTTTTGACCCAGCAATACTGTCGCTAGATCTGTATCTCAAAAGATTCTAAAGAAAAGCATAGGACTTATATGTACAAAAATATTTATAGCAGATCTTTTCTGGTGGCAAAGAATTGGAAATTTAAAGGAATGCCTATCAATTTGGTAATTGCTGAACAAACTGTACTATGTAATTATGATGGAATACTATGGTACTGTAAGAAATGCTGAGTAGGATCTTCTCAGAAAAACCCAGAAAGATTTACACGAGCTGAGGCAAAGTGAAATGTATTGTGTATAAATTAACAGCAATATTGTATGCAATAACAATATTCTGTAAAACAGAATAACTGTTACAGCTATTCTCATTAATACAATGATCTAAGATAACTCTGAAGGTGAAAAATGCTATCCATATCCAGAGAAAGAACTGATGGTGTCTGAATACAGTTTGAAACATCCTTTATTACTTTATTTTTCTTTTTTTAAAGCAATTGGGTTTAAGTAACTTGCTCAAGGTTACACAGCTAGTCATAATTTATGTGTGGGTGCTCATTTTCTGAGGCTGGTTTCAATCCCGTGTCATCCCAACTGCAAGGCCGGCACTCTTACTCACTGCACCACCTAGCTGCCCCATACTTTATTTTTCTTGAGTATTCTTTTTTGGGGGAGTTTGTTTTCTTTCACAACATAAGTATTATGGAAGTGTTTTTACATGATTACACAGGTATAACTTATATTGAATTGCGAGGGGCTGGAGAGGGAGGAAGTGAGAGAATTTGGGACTCAAAGTTTTAAAAAATGAATGTTAAATTTTTATTTTTCATGAAACTAGGGGAAATAAAATATCAAATAAATTCATCTGGGAGAACAAAAGGTCAAGAATATCAAGAGAATTAATGAATAGTTAAGTGTTAAGGAAGGTGGACTAGTTGTACTAGATCTTAAATTGTATTATAAAGAGGTAATGATCAAAATAAACTGTTACCTAAGAAACAGAGTAGTGGGTCAGTAGAATAAAGTACAAAATATACTGTAATGAATGACCATAGTAATCCAGTGTATGATAAATCCAAAGATCTAAGCTTTTGGGAAAAGAACTCAATATTTGATTAAAAACTGCTGGGGAAATTGGAAAAGTTTGTCAGAAATCAAGTATAGAGTAACATCTCAAACCATATAACAAGATAAATGGAAATTCTGTACATGAAACTAAAGGAATACTATGGACAAACTCGAGGAGCATGGAATAGTTTCCCTGTCAGATCTATGGATAAGGGAAATATATATATAACCAAACAAGAACTAGGGAGCATTGTATGATGTAAAATGGATAATTTGTTTTATACAAAATTAAAAATGTTTTGCACAAACAAAGCCAATGCAGCCAAGATTAGAAGGAAAGCAGTAAAATAGGGAAATTTTTTTTATATACTAAATGTCTCTGATAAATGTCTATTTTCTGTTGAACTTTTCTGTTTATTTTGTTTCATTTGCCTAGGCATGTTGCCACTTAATTACTTGATTTTGGGGGCTTGTTGCCACAGTAGGACTCTGCCACCAGACAGGGGAGCCTCTGCCCAAACGTGGGGTTTTCACAACTTCTGCCAGTTGTGTGGCCTCTGTAAAGCCTCCACCCACTCTGGCAAGTTGGATACCCACCCCAAACTTCCCCCCCAGACCACAATCCAGATCCAGGCAGTTTTAAGCAAGAGCAATTAACCCCCAGACTGATTGCTGGATCTCCCTACAGTTCGCAGGTCAGGAGCTAGAGCCACTACTGACACTGCAAAATAGCTTCTGTGCTGCTGTTTCTTCAGCAGCTTTTCAGCCCCAGGGGAGGCAGCTGTGTGTTCCCCAAATACTGGTCCCAAAGTCCATAGGGCACTAACCTCTCACTTTGTCCTAGGCATATCTGTGCTGATAATTCTGGAATTGCAACAATTGCTGGTGTTCTGGGGTCCCTCCAGCCGGCTGAAGGTCTGGCCGCCCGGGGGCTAAAACCTTGGACCTGGGCTCGGCTCTGCACACTGCGCTGTTGGTTCCCAGTGCGCTGTGCTGCCTGCTCTCAGAGTGCTGCACTGGCCGTTTCCTGCAGGGCTGGTGGGCTGTCCTCAGCAAGAGGTTAGCTTCTCTGTGCCGTTTTGTGGGTACTGTGGCTCCAGATGTTGTTTGGAGTCCCCTTTCACATTATTTGAAATTTGTGTCGGGCAGAGCACATTGGTAATGCTGTTTCTACTCTGCCATCTTGGCTCCATGCCCCAGAAGCACAATTTTTAAACCCTTCTTTATTATTCTTGCTTTCTTTCACAACATGGCTAACATGAGATTGTTTTACATTACTGCACACATATAATTTGCATCAAATTGCTTTCCTTTTCCAGGGAGGGAGAGTGGAAGGGAATTTTTAACATTTAAAAATTTTGTTTTCATGTAACTGAAAAAAATTAAATAATTTTTTATAATTAACCAGAAAAAAAAAAAAAAAGAAAAGTGCCTAGACTTCATCTTTCAAGAAATTATCAAGGAAAGTGGCCCCAATATTCTAGAACCAGAGGGCAAAATAGAAATGGAACGAATCCACCTATTTCCTCTTGAAATGATCCCCAAAAGAAAACACCTAAGAATATTACGGCCAAATTTCAGAGTTCTCTGGTCAAGGGGAAAATATTGCCAGCATTCAGGAAGTAGCAATTCAAGTATCATGGGAACACAATCAGGATAACACAAGATCTATCATCTTCTACATTAAAGGATTGAAGGTTTTGGAATATGATATTCCAGATGACAAAGGAGCTAGGATTAAAACCAAAAATCACCTACCAGCAAACCTGAGTATAGTACTTCACAGGGAAATAGAATATTCAATGTAATAGAGGACTTTCCAGCCTTCTTGATGAAAAGACCAGTGCTGAACAGAAAATTTGACCTTCAAATAGAAGGAGCAAGAGAAGCATAGAAAGGTGAACATGAAAAAGAAATCTTAAGAAACTTATTAAAGTTGAACTATTTAAATTCTTACATGGAAAAATGATAATTGTAACTCATGAGACTTTTCTCAGTATTAGGATAGTTGAAAGTAATGTGTGTGTATGTGTGTGTGTGTGTGTGTGTGTGTATGTGTGTGTGTACATACATCTACATGTATGTATAGGTGTGTGTGTGTGTGTGCATTTGTGTGAGATTGTGTACATATATAAATAGACAAAGGGGACAAGATGGGTTGAATATAAAGGGATTATATCCAAGAAAATAAATTAGCAGGTAAGAGAGGAATGTATTGGGAGAAGGAAATCCGGAGAGATTGAACAAAACAAATTATCTCACATAAAAGAAGCAAGAGAAAGGTATTACAATGACAGGGAAGAGCAGGAAGATGAAAGACAATGAATCAACCTTACTCTCATTGGATTTGGCTTAAAGAGGGAATAATATGCACATTCAATTAGGTATCTTATCTTACAGGAAAGTAGGGGGAAAGGTGATAAGAGTGGTCATGACCACTCTTATCACCTTTCCCCCTACTTTCCTGTAAGATAAGATCCAAGTAAAGTATGAAATGACAGTCAACAGCCTGACTGAGGAAAATAACACCTTAAAAAATAGACTAACTCAAATGGCAAAAGAGGCTCAGAAAGGCAATAAGGAGAAGAATGCCTTAAAAAGTCGAATTTGCCAGATGGAAAAAGAATCTCAAAAGCTCACTGAGGAGACTCATTCCTTCAGAGTTAGACTGGAGCAAATGGAAGCTAGTGACTTTATGAGAAATCAAGATACTATTAAACAGATCCAAACAAATGAAAGAATAGAAGGCAATGTGAAATATCTCATGGGAAAAACCATTGACCTGGAAAATAGATCCAGGAGAGATAACTTAAAAATTATTGGACTACCTGAAAGCCACGATCAAAGAAAGAACCTAGAAATCATCCGTAAAGGGATTCTCAAGGAAAATTACCCTGATGTTTTAGAATCAGAGGACAAAATAGAGCTTGAAAGAATCCATCAATCACCTCCTGAAAAAGATCCCAAAAAGAAAACTCCTAGGAATATTATAACCCAGTTGCAGAATTCACAGATCAAGGAGAAAATTTTATGAGCATCCAGGAAGAAACAATTTTTTAAAAAATCCAATTTTGCTTGCCGTTAAGTAGACAATAGCTCCTATTTTTCAATATGTTTTTATTTTGTTAAATATTTTCCAAATATGTGTAAATATTTGTAACATTCATTTTTTAAAATTTTGCATTTCAAATTCTCTACCTCCCCCCCTGCCTTTTCTTCATCTTTGAGTATATAAGCAATTTGACATCAATTGCACATGGTAATGGTATAGGAATTTGAAGAACTTCCCTGCCCCTTAATGGGCCTCACTTAGAGCCCAATCAAAGAACCTTACCTAGAGGAAGCTTGTTTTTCAGGAAAACCCACACCCCTTGTTACTTTGTAATTAGTCAGAGGGTCATGAAGATTATGATGTCCTCTGACCCTGAAGAAAGGCTCATTCATTTATGGAAAGAGTTGTGTGATTTAGCCAGATGAGACTCTGGGCAGCCATTGTCCCCCCTGGCTTTGAAAACCCAGGTGTTGGTGCTTCACTCTCTGGTAACTAACTAGGTGTGTATGCAATGGTCAGAGAGCTAGAAGCCTATCTGTTGGTCTGTTGAATTGTGTTATTTTCTCTGTCTGTATTATTTGTCTGCTTTTAATTTCTGTTTGTATTTTCTCTGAAGTTCAAGGATTTGACTTGTTACCCTGAACTAAGTAAATGATATATATGTTTAATCAAAGTAAAATTCTTAACCCTTTTTGAATTGCTTTCCTTTAAGAAAGCAGATCAAAGAACCTGTGCTAGCAGCCATCCCTGTTATGCTAGGGTGCTTGCTGCTACAACATGTGAAGTCCTGAAAAACATATTTCTCTATTAGTCATGTAGCAAAAGAGAACACAGACAAAATAAAAAAATAAGAAAAATAGAGACAGTTTTAAAAATGCTTCAGTCTGTACTCAATTGTCATTTCTCTTTCTGAAGGTGTATAATATTTTTCATCATAGCTCTTTCGGAATTGTCTTGGATCATTGTCTTCATCAGATTAGCTAAGGTTTTCACAATGATCTCCTGGTCCTATACTTTTTACTTTGCATGAGTTCACTTAAGTCTTTCCAGGATTTTCTGGACCCACCATGCTGATAATTTCTTCTAAGACAACAGTATTCCATGATAATCATATACCACAACTTATTTAACCGTTCCCCAATTGATAGGCATCCTTTTGATTTTTAATTCTTTGTCACCACAAAGAGAGCTGGATATCTCATTTTTTAACAGTTCTGAAGTCCCACCAAATGAAAGGCAATGTTTCCTCTATTCATCTTCTATCACAATTTAACTTTCAAACAAAACATATACAGTATGCTAAATAACAAAGTTTCTATGAAACTCACCATTTATATTTTCATAACTTTTAATCGTATTGATATTAAAGTGTTTGGGTATGGTGAAATTCCAAGCCTCAGCCTAAACTAAAGGGGAGATAGATTTCAAAATCACAAAGAAAGCATAAAAATTTGGAAGGTAATTGATCCAACAAAATGTATTTTGTCTGTAAGTGAAACCTGCCATTTTTTGGGTTAATGGTGCTGTTTTAGACTTCTTTGGAATCTGTGGATAATATTGACAATTTATTTCAAAGAGCACGTTGCCATCTTAACATTGTAACATATTTTTTCATGTTGTGAAACAGTATTAAAAAGAATGTTGTGATTTATATATGTAAAGTAGAAATGAAATTAGAGTCACATTGAAATATCTTGTTTACAATAAGACCTCAGTGATAGTATAAAGAAATAAATTTTTAAGACATGAGAAATAATAGAAATTATAAAAATGTAACATTCAAGTACATAGGCAAGTAATAATTGGCCTGCAGATTATTATAAAGGAGCAAAACATGAGTAAGAGTTAAGATTTAGGGTATCTTCAAGATAGTAATGGGAATACTTATTAAAGACATTTTTCGATTTGAATTTATCTTCTGACATCATTGAGCACTAGAATCATCTCAATGCATTATAGCTTTTGTGTTCTATATTGTTATTTCTATCTATCACTATAAAGATAAATGAAACATAATAAAATATGAATATGTTTCAAAAAGGAAGATTCCTCATAATCTTAACATGGTGCATAAGTCAATAGGCAATATAAATTTTCATCTTTCACTCACCCCATGTAGTACTTTATAATTTCAAATCTTAGCAAAGCAACTATTTCAGGTGACTCTTATTTAGAAATATTCTGGAATGTTCATTTTTTTCTTTGAGACAGATAAAAATCTTTTTATCAAGAAACAAATAACACACACAAACCTACTAAGATTGGGAATCAGTCTTTTACCCTGTGTAACGTCTTCCACCACTGTATGGAAAAATCTAAATTACACATTTGACAATGAAATAAAATAATTTTTGCAGACAAATCTCAAATCTCACAAAAATTTTACTCCTTGGGAATATGATACATATATACTAATGACTTAGAAAACCTTTTGCATATAAAATTGAGCACACATAAGCATTTCATTTATTTTTACTTTAATTACTAATGCATTATTTTATGTGGGACTGAAGATTCTGTAAAAAAATTATCCTTGTAAATTAAAGTTTTAAATAAGTAAAAAACAACTTAGATTGCTTTTGGATATTATTGTTCAAGAGGAGTAATAACATAAAAACAATTTTAAGAATGAAATAAGTAAAATTTTGAATAATTCCTAAGTTCTTAAAATAAAGCTATTTATTAACATGTATCAAATGAGTTATCCAGTGTTTTCTGACACTAAAAATCAGTTTATTTATTGTAAATATAAAAGGGGAAAGGAATCATACTTTCATAGTCATGTAACTCACATGATCAAAAGCTTCTTTTGGCTGTTTGTTATCTAGAGTATGAAGTATAAGCTTTCACCAAAAACCTCTATAATCTAAAATCAGACTATCATTACAGCATTGAAGTTTACTTTTATTATTTATTTGTTTATTATTTATTATTATCTACTTTTCTCCCTTCCTCTTTCTCACAATCCAACATATTCTTGTCTCCACACTTCTTTTGTAATATCATTTCTACTTCCTTGACTTCAAAGAGCTCACAAGCAAAGTCTCAGTCTATCTGAATCTAATCAGTCTTTAAAGGCCCACATATTCATGGATCTTCTTCTGGCCATTAAGTCTCTTCCACAGATAATTCTGAATTTTCAGAACCATTAATTGGGAATTGATCATATATAAATTTTTATTAGGTTGTAGCTTTTTCCATATAGTTCATTGGTATAATTATAAGATTTTTTTTTGTGAAGGGGGAGGGGACAGGAAGAGCCAAGATGGCAAAGAAAAAGCAGGTACTTTCCTGAGTTCTCCCAAATTCCCCTCCAAAAAACTTTAAAAAGTAACCTCAAAATGAATTCTGGATCAGCATAACCCACAAAAGCATGATATAAAATGCTAGAAGGTTGGCAGGAAAGGTCTGTCACCCTAGAGTGAGAGTAGAGTGAAATTTCAGGCATGTATGCTAGCACAGGCAACCCCACAGCAAGCCAGCAGCAGGCCCTTGGGGAGACAAAATCAGCAATTGCAGCTGTGGCTTGCAGATTTCTCAGCCCACAGATGGTAAGGGGGTCAGAAAACTGCCAGAAGACTACAGAGATACATTTTTTTGGCAATAGGTGTGTGGCTCTTTTGCCTTGCTCATACACTGAACTAAGTCACAGTACTAGGTGGTTCATCACCCCAGACCAAGGAATATAATCAGCAGACTAGAACTTGTGGTCACAGGGCTTCAGGGATTGTGGTCACATTTCCAGGGTTGAAAAGAGCACATGTGGTTGCTCATAGACCACAGGACAGGAGAGCAGTAACTAAACCTCTCTTTAGATCATACAATCCTGGAAGAACTAGAAATTTATAGACCATAAAAAGAAGCACTGAGAAGAGCAGTAAGAAAGGTTGGAAGCTTGGGAAAGTTCCCCTTCCATGCCAGCATTAGAGCCACACATTTACATGGAATTAAACATCCAGAAATAGGATAGAAAAATGAGCAAACAACAACAAGAAAAGAACCTAAGCATAGAAAGTTACTATTGTGACGGGAAGATCAAAACACAAATTTAGAAAGAGACAACAAAGTCACAAGTAGTACACAAAAAGTCTGAAAGAAAAATGGAAATTAGTCTCAGAACTAAAAAGAAGTTTTGAAGACCTCATTAAAGATTTTAAAAATCAAATAAGATGTAAAGGGATAATTAGGAAAAGAAGTGATAGTGATGCAAGAAAATCAAGAAAGAGAATTAAGAACTTAGTAAAGAGGGCACAAAAATTATATAGAAGATAAGATCCTGAAAAAAATCCACTGAAGAGAAGAATGCCTTACAAAGCAGAATTGGTTAAATGTAAAAAGCTATACAAAAAATAAATGAAGAAAACAACTTTTTATTTTTAAAAATGTATTTACTTTTAGTTTATAATATTCAGTTCCACAAGTTTTTGAGTTCTAAATTTTCTTCCCCTCCCTTTCCTCTTCCCTCACACTCCTGCCATGGCAGCATGCAATCTGATATAGGCTCTACATATACCTTCACACCAAACATTAGACAAGTTGTAAAGAGGAATTACAACCAATGGAATGAACAACACAAAAGAAGAAACGAAACAAAACAAAAAGAGAGAGAGAGCAAGTAGTTTTCTTCAATCTACATTCAGGCTCCAGAATTCTTTATCTGTATGTGGATAACCTTTTCCATCCTGAGTCTTTTGAAGTTGTCTTATAGCCTTGCATTGCTGAGAAGAGCCCATCTACTAAAGTTAGTCATCACATATAAGGAGTTTGTAATCATGTACAATGTTTTTCTGGTTCTGCTCCCCTCTCTCAGCATCAGTTTATATAAGTCTCTCTATGTTATTATGAAGTCTGTCTGCTCCTCATTTCTTATAGCACAATACTATTCCATTGCATTCATATACCACAACTTGTTAAGCCATTCCCCAATTTATGGGCATGCATTTGATTTCCAATTCTTTGCCACCACAAAAAGAGCTGCTATAAATATTTTTGTACATATGGGTTTAAAACTACTTTTTGTAAAGTAAAATTGGTCAAATGGAAAAGGAGGTAAAAAAGTTCATTGAAGAAAATATTTTCTTAAAAATTAGAACTAAGCAAGCAGAAACTAATGACTATATGAGAAACCAAGAAATAAATAAAATCAGAAGAATGAAAAAAGTAGAAGAAAATGTGCAATATTGCAGTTGGGCGGGGAGGGAACTTACCTCAGAAAGAGATTGGGAAAACACAAGTTAAAAATTATTAGACTACCAGAAAGACATGATCAAAAAAGGAGCTTAGATATAAGCTTTCAAGAAATAATCAAGCAAAAATGCCCTGATATCCTAGAACTAGAGGATAAAATAAAAATAGAAAGAATCTATTCTCAAATGATATCCTGAAAGACATCCCAAAATAAAAACTCCCAGGAAAATTATATAAATTCTAGAACTCCCAGGCCAAGGGCAAAATATTTCAAGGAGACAATAAATAAATAATTAAAATATAATGAAGCTATAGTTAGTATAACAGATGATTTACTAGCTTCTATATTAAAGAATCAGAGGGCTGGGAATAGGGTATTCTGCAAAGCAAAGGAGATAGGATTACAACCAAGGATCGCCTACTTAAAAAAAAAAAAACAAGCAAACAAACAAATAAAAAACTTAAAAGGGTAAAATCCATTGAAAATGGATATTCAATGAAATAGAGAATGTTTCAAGTGTTTCTTATCAAAATATCAGAGCTGGATAGAAACTTTAACTTTCAAACAGAAGACTCAAAAGAAGAATAAAAGGGTAAACAAGAAAGAGAAATCATAAAGGATTCAATAAGATTAAAAACTGTTTACATTCCTATATGGGAACATGATACTTTTAACTCTTAAGATTTTTTCTTTTCATTATTAGGGCAGTTAGACAGAATATACATAGATTTTGGACATGGGTATGAATTGAATATGATGGGATGATGAGTACAAAATTAAAATTAAGGAGTGAATAAGAGAAATACACTGCAGAAGGGAAAGGGGAGAGGTAGAATGGGGTAAACTATGTCACATAAAATAGGCATTAAAGAGTTTTTCATAGTGAAGGGGAAGATGGTAGATATGGGAAAGCACATGTGAACCTTACGCTCCCTGAAATTGGCTCAAATAATGAAGGAAATACACAGTCAGTTGGGTATAGAAATCTGTATCACCCTACATGAAAGTAGGAGAGGAAGGTAAAAAGAGAAGGGGGAGTTGTTAGAAAGGAGAGTGGTTTAAGGGCAAGAGTAGATAAAATTAAAACACTTGAGGATGAACAGGGGGATCAGCAGAGAGGGTAAACAACAGAAATACGAGGGAGGAAAATACTGTGAAATTTGGAAAAAATTTAGAGCAGATTTCTCTGATAAAGGCCTCATTTCTGAAATATGCAGATAATTGAGTAGAATTTATAAAAATAAGAGCCATTCCCTAATTGCTAAATGATCAAAAGATATGAAAAGGTAGTATTCTGATGAAGTAATCAAAGTTATCTATAGTCATAAGAAAAATTGTATTCAGTAACTACAGATTAGAGAAATGTAAATTACAACGCCACACACCTATAGAATTGGTAATATACCAGAAAAGAAAATTACATATATTGGAGGATATTAGGAAAATTGAGACAGTATTGCACTCTAGGTGGAGTTGGTAACTCATTCAATGATTCTGGAAAGGGATTTGGAACTCTGCCCAAAAGGCTGTAAAACCATGCATACCCTTTGATCCAACAGTAGCACTACGAAATCTATATCCTAAATGCATTTAAATAAGAAATTGAAAGGACATGTAGGTACAACAATATTTATAGTAGCTAATTTAAAGGCAAATAATTGGAAATTGGGGGAATATCTTTCAATTGTGGAATGCCTGAACAAGATGTAACATGTGATTGTGATAGTACACTATTGTACTATAAAAATGAAAAGCAAGATGATTTTAGAAAAATATGGAAAGTCTTATATGAACTGATATAAAATGAAATGAGCAAAACCAGGAAACCATTGAACACAGTAACAGCAATACTGTACGATAATCAATTGTGAGTAATGTAATTATTTTATTAAATATTATTATATTATATTAAATTCTAAATATTATATTAAATATTATTTTATTTGTTGAATACTTAATTATTACTGTTAATTATTGTATGGCAATACAATAATTCAAGATAATTCCAAAGAACTTAAGATGAAAAATCCTATTCATATCCAGAGAAAGAACTGATGGAGTCTGACTGCTGATGGAAGCATACCTTTTAAACTTTATTTTTCTTAGGAATTTTTTTCTGTGTTTTCTTTTACAACATGACTGATATGAAAATATATTTTGAATGACTGAACATGTATTACCAATATCAAATTTTTACCTTTTCAATGAGGGGTAGAGGAGAAACAAGGGATAGAGTATTTGGAACTCAATATTTTAAAAAGAAATATAAAAATTTGTTTTTACATGTAATTGGGGAAAATAAAACATTAAATAAAAATGATTTCTTGTATATATCTTATCTTCTTGCCTTTTTGGAACCTTCTGTAGTCAAGGGACATGAATTTTATTTTATATTCTACAGATCCAAATGTAGTGCGTGAGCAAGGTGAGCTAAGCTAGCTCACTTTGTGAGTATTTTTATAGTAAAACTATTCTCCAAATTTGAATATTGTGATCCTGACTTTTCCATTTGTTCCAAATCTCAACAGATCTCTCCACGGACACCATGACAGCATGACTTTTAAGTGGTGGATATGAAACTTGAATAAAGCCCTGCCTTCAAGCTTCAGATCTAGTGTTGTATCTCATATTGCTTTTAGAAAAGATTATTTTAAAACAGAAGATACAATATGTATTATGATTATTTGCTCGACGGTCATTTACAATACTAAAGGTATAGATGTTAATTGGATTTTGCTGGGAAATTATCTTTTACAGAGTTTGAACAATTAAAAGGAAAAGGGAAAGTCTAGGATGAATTGAAAGGGAGAAGAAGGCCTGGGGCAGCAAGAATTAATTTATATTTTCAAATTATACATTTGTAAAAATGATCTTGTTTGAATTAAAAAGTACATCTATAGTACTTTGTAAAATTCTAAGTTGTCTATTATTATTAGATATAAGAGTATCACACCACGTCAAAAGCAGAATTTATCTTCTTTTTGATAAATTCTATAAATTTCTATAAATTCTCTCCTCTTCCAAACTTACCATCAAGTATACCATCATATTCAATTGCCCAGATTCATAACCTCAGTGTCATCCCTGCTACCTAGTTCTCACTCCATTTTTTTTGTCAAATCTTTCATTTCTTCTTCCACAACTTCTCTCCTGTGTGTCTGGTTCTTTCTACTCACACAGACATCACTCTAGTCAAGCCTTTAATACTCTTCACCTGGACCATTGCAATAACCCTCTAAGTAGATTCTCATTTAAGTTTCTTCTCACTTTAATCTACCTTCCAATTACAGTCTTTTTTTTCCTTTTTTTTTTGGAGGGCAATTGGGGTTAAGTAACGTGCCGGAGGTCACACAGCTAGGTTTTTGTTCGTGTATGCATTAAGTATCTCAGATCCTTCTGACTCCAGGGCTGGTGCTCTACTCACTGCAGCACCTAGCCGCCCCCAATTACAGTCTTAAAGAACCTATCAAAATACTTTGTATATGTCAAGTGACATTTTCAAGACCAATAAAAAGTTGATCAGATAGGAAATTGGAACAGTAGTTAGATGTTAATAAAACATTCTCACACATATTTTTATGATTTTTCAGGCTTCTTAGGCTTTATTTCCCTCCACACATTCTACAAATTGGCTATAGTGGCCTACTTTTTTATCTCCTGTCTCTAAAGCTTTGCATGGACTGCCCCCCTTACATGAAATGCTGTTCCTTCTCACTTCCAGCTCTTGATTCCTTCAAGTTCCAACTTCTGTAAGAGGCCTTTCCCAGTTCCTCCAGTTACTATTTCCTTCCCTTCTCAAAGTAAATTTCATTCACACTGTGTATATCTTATATATGACTTTATTTTTATGCTTATCTCCCTCTTCTGAGTGTGAGCATTTTGAGAGGAGGAACTATTTTGCCTTTCTTTCTCCCTCAGTTCCAAGAATAATTTCCAAGATATAGTAAATTCTTAATAAATGCTAGTTAAACTGCTGACTGTGTGTAGCTTGATTGCATATACTTTTTTTACATCTCATCCCCTCCCACCAGATTATAAACTCCTAGAAGGCAGAGGATTTTCCTTTTTTTGTATTCTCAGTGTTCATAAAGAACAGTAGGTAGAACATAGTAGGTGCTTAATAAATATTTATTGATTGACTGGATATTGTTAATACAATGTTTTAAAAAAGAAAAATGTTTTTCCATCATTTTGTATAATAAATACATTACATTTAAAATGTTACTCCCAATAGTTATAATGAAAAATTATGGTCAGCTTTATATGTGGGATCTGGCTTACTATTTTCAGACTACAGAATCACTCAATCACAAAATACTAAATTTTATTCAGTAATTGCCAAATTACAAACAAGGAAAATGTTGGTCTTTTTATATTGTCTGTTTGAATTTTAATTGAATGAGTTGATCAGAAAGGCGATTGGTTGTAATCCTTCCAGTCATTTTAATGGGCCTCTGCCTCCAAAACAATCAGTTATATCTTGATCAGATCAGTGCTCAGAAGAGACAGGATCTAGTTGACAAATGATTTTAAATTTCTTTATAAGGCATTTCAATTGGTCAGCTTATCTCTACTAAGAACAAATGAAGTAGAAACAAAATTCCCATTATCTATCTTTACCTAGTAATTTTGAGGGAAATAATTTTATAATCACCAAGATGAGAGCATGTAAATTTCAAAAATGTTTTAAGACTCCTCTAGTAAATAAATGCTTTTATATAGCATCTGAGTGTCATGAGTCTCTTCTTTCAGAGAGAATAGAATTCTAATGAAGAAAAACAGTTACCATCACCAATGATCAGTGTCTTGGGCAAGACCGAAAATATTTCCCTTAAAATATTGAGATTGAACCTGCTATCTTTTCAGGCTGTGCTGGGAGTCTGTTTTCTACTCTACATGCACAGAAATGCAGGAAGAGTGAGATCTAAGCAGACAGCTTATACTGACCAAATGGATTCCAACAGAGAAGATGAAGAAAATAGACTGACAGGACTGTGCATCCATGATGCAAAATGCTGGGGCTCAGCTTTTAAAAGAGGAAATATCAAATTCTACTAAGAAACAACTCTAACTAGAGGGTAATTGAATATGATAGCACTTAGCATGCTTCAGTGACTCTCCCCTCTAATAGTGGATTAGGATGCATCTGTCCTTTGGGAGTCTCTTCTTTAAAAGTAGCCATAGCTATTTATTTGGAATAAGGAAAGGCTAGTGTTAGACTCACTAGACAGCAAATCTGACAAAGCAAAGTGTTTTGGTTTTGAATGTTTACTAATGATGATACTCATCAATAAATATAACTTTTGTAAGATAATTCACTCATAAACCTTATTCACTCAATCATTCAGCAATAAATAAGAATTTCATATCTAGTACTATACTAGGTGCCAATGACATACAATACACTCTGTGCTATCAATAATCTTATACTGTATGAGGAAATTGCAGGTGTACATGTAAATTAAAATGAATATAGTCAAGGTAGGTTTATACATTTACCTATGTATATGCATAAATATATAGCTATTTAAAGGAATCTTTTTTTCCAGTAATCATTAAATCTGTCTACTCTTTGACAAAAATGTTCAATCCAACATCACAAATGGCAATTCATCATCGTCAAATAAACTTGTGTGGCTTTTGGCAAACATTTCTAGTTTTTATCCTATATTTTTGCTACATTTTCAACCCCATTAGCACTGGTGCCTGGACTGGTATAGAATGTCACTAAAGTAAATTACTTCAACCTAATCTGATTCCATTCACCCAAGGGAAATGAATATTTTTGCCATAGGTAAATTGATGCCTTTATAGAAATTTTAGCACTTTAATGGTCTTTAGAGATCTATAATTTACTCCCTTCCTGGATGATTAGCTATGTATGCATGCATGTATGTATGCATGTATGCAGACATGCATGTGTATTGCATAGCTACTAAACTTAAGGTCCATCAATCTCAATTTGAAGATATGTAGTAATTGGAATAGCCAAATGCCTAAGGAAGTTCATTTTGCTTTAGGAAAGTTTTAATTATTAAAAGTCCTTCCTTCTATTGAATAATTACTTATATATGTATACATATGCATACACCCACACACATGTATACATACATATGTACACACATACACACATTGATTGTGACTACAACTCATTGGTCTCAGTTCTACATTCTGGAGCTGAGAAGAACAAATCTGATTTCTCTCTGACAGAATGATATTTCAATTGTACAAAGAGAGAAATCCTACCACACTCCCACATCCATGAGATTTCCCCCCCAAGCTTAGCATCTCTTGGTTCTGGTATATGAACTTTCAGTTTTGCAAGAAAAACATCTATCTTTATATAGCTAGATCATTTTTCCATAGAAAAGCAATTAATGTTGAAATAATATACGAACTTGATTGTTATGAAATTGTCGTAGACAGGGTTGGTTCCCCAGATAATGATCTATGATGATTAAATTTTTAAAAAGCCAATGGGCAAATTCTGCTTCCCCCAGCAATGGGTGCTATGGAAAAAATGATATAAATTTGTGATGTTGAGCAATGAGACATACACAATTGAGGTTTTATATTAGATAAGACATCAGATACTAAAAAATAAAGTACATTTGTAATATTTAAAATTAAAGAAATCCAAAAAAGATAATAACAGTGGTGGTAAAATCTCAAAAGATTACTTTGGAGCATCCTGCCCAATGAAAGATGCAACTTATAAAAATAATAATTGACAAACCAACTTGAGAAAATTCATGCTCTATGAATTGACATGTATTGTTTTTTTTTTAAAGCCTGAACTCTTTTAGATTCTGAATTTTCAAAGAATAATGAAAAGTATGAATTTTCAAATTTTCAGAATTGTGTGAATTTTAAGCTTTAGAACTTCTGAGAAAGTTTTGATTTAATGCTTTTCCTAAGTTACAAAATTTAACCAGTACTTTTAAGTCTCTATAGCAAGAACAGCTAAGGATAGAAATATATGGATATTAATTTTCAAGTGTACTACACCGTTCTTTCTTCCACTGATCTTTCCTCTCCAGGATTTCACATTTTGGAAGTTTTATATTTTCTTCCCCTAGAATATAAGAGGGAAAAAAATGAGAGACATAATGAATGATCCAGAAAAATATGCACAACCATTTTTCCTTGTTTCTGATTTCAGAGAGGTTCCATGAAAATGAGAAGTAATTCTCTTCTTTTGCAGGACTAAGTCTTTCTAAGGAAGAAATACAGAAGTAAGAGTAGATGGTGAACTTTCTCCTTCCTACATACAAGATTATAGATTCATCATTTCTTAAATATACCAAAGCAGAGAATTTAGGAAACCTCAGTGTCAATAAAACATTATTTGTTCTCCAAATTTATTGTGTAGGTGCTATTCGATTCCTTTAACTTAAATACCTTACACATGTGTGCCCCCTAGCTTCCCTTGTTTCTTTTTTTCTTTTTCTTTTTCTTTTTTTTTTTTTTTAGGGGTCAAAAATGTTTTATTGATAGAGGTGAATATGATCAAAAATGGTTTGGAGACCACTTCCTTTAAGATCATCTACTATACCTTCCTCCTCACTTTACAGAAGAAATAATAGAGACCCAAGGAGATTAACTGAATTTACCCAAGATCACTAAGGTAGTAGGTGTCAGAGCTGGAATCTAGACTCAGGTCCTCTGGTCCCAAAGCCAGAACTCTTTCCACTGTAATAATAATAATATTCAATCATTTTAGTCATGTCCAATTCTTTGTGACCCCATTTGGGGTTTTCTTGGCAAAAATACTGGAGTGGTTTGCCATATCCTTCTCTAACTCATGTAACAGATGGGGAAACTGAGGCAAATGGGGTTAAGTGACTTGACCAAGGTCACACAATTAGTAGTAAGTGTCTCAGTCTCAGGAAGGTAAGTTTTCCTTGTCCCAAGCCCACTGCTCAGTGCTCTTTTCACTATGTCTAGAATACTCTATCCACTGTACCACCTAACTATCTAACAACAGCAATAATAGCAGCTAATATTTATATAGTGATTACTATGTGCCAGGCACTGGGCTAAGAACTTTACAATTCTTATCTCATTTGAACCTTACAACAACCCTGGGAGGTAGGTGCTATCATTATCCCCATTTTACAGATGAGGAAACCGAAGCAAAGAGATTAAGTGACTTGCTTCAGGTCACCCAAGTAGGTCTGAAGTTGGATTTGAACTCAGGTTTTCCCGACCCAGGCAGCCCAGGGAGTAGAGTGCTGGGCTAAGCGGGCCCAGATTGGTCATTGCTCTAAAAGAATGGCCCTCAAATGGGGAACCAGTCATTAACATTGACTATTGGAAGTGAGAGTCAGAGGGCCCAAGTTCTAGTCCAGGCTCAAGCGATTGGTAACAATGAGACTTTCCACAAGTCCCATTCCCTCACAAGGCAGTTTCCTCATTTCTTTTTTTGTTTTTTTTGTTTTTTTTGTTTTTTTTTCCAGGCCCACCATTTTATTCACTGCACTAGCTAGTTTTCTTTCATTTAGTTTTAGTCAGATTTCTTTATATATATATATATATATATATATATATATATATATATATATATATATATATATATATATATATATATATATATATTTATATATATTTGAAACATTTAATGTTACGACCTTGAATTTCAGATCCATTTCCTTCCTCCCTTGTCACCCATTCCCTCTTGGGAGATAAGTAATTCAGTATATGTTGTACATGTCTAGCTATGCAAAACATTATCATAGTAGATATATTGTACAAGGCTGCTTATAATTCCCTCCCACTCATCCCACCCCCCACCTGGTCCATTCCCTACATAATCCTGTCCCTCTTCTATAGTGGGTACTTCCAAACTCCCCTCCCCCCAAGGATGCCCTCCCATCCATCATCCCTCCTCTCATCCCCCTTCCCCCTATCCTGCTGCAGGTTGAGATATCCCATTTAGTATGTATGTCATTTTCTCCCTGAACCAAATTCAATGTGAATGTGGTTTTGCCTTTTTAGCCTTCCTTATTCTCCCCCTCCTTTGCACCCACTTCCCTACATGAGATAGTTTACCCTACCATGTCTCTCCCCATCTCCTCTTGCCACTTTCCTCTCTCACCTCATAATTTCATCCCTTGAGTACTCTCCCTTCCCAACAAAATCAACCTATGCCCTCTATCCATATATAACTGTAACCATATACACACACATTCAAATATGTATTCATATGACCACACCCCCTTCTTCCATTATTTTCATAGTGAGAAAGATATCATCAGTCACAGATATTGCTTTTCCATATAGGAATGTAAATAGTTCAACTTTGATAAGTTCCTTTTGATTTCTTTTCCCTGATTACCTTCTCAGGCATCTCTTGCTTCTTGTGTCTGGATGTCAAATTTTCTATTCAACTCTGGTTTTTTTTTCCTCAAGAATGCTTGAAAGTCCTCTATTCCACTGAATGACCATATTTTCCCCTGAAACAAAATACTCAGTTTTGCTGGGTAGGTGACCCTTGGGTTCATTCCCAGTTCTTTTGCCCTCTGGAATATCATATTCCATGCCCTTCGATCCCTCAGTGTAGAAGCTGCCAGGTCCTGGGCTATTCTGATTGTGTTTCCACAATATTGAAATTGTTTCTTCCTGGCTGCTTGGAGTATTTTCTCCTTGATCTGGGGATTCTGGAACCTGGCTATAATATTCCTGGGAGTTTTCTTTTTGGGATCTTTTTCAGGAGGTGATCTGTGGATTCTTTCAACCTCTATTTTGCCCTCTGGATCTAAAACATCAGGGCAGTTTTCCTTGAGAATTTCTTGAAGGGTGATTTCTAGGTTCTTTCTTTGATCATGGCTTTCAGGTAGTCCAATAATTTTTAAATTGTCTCTCCTGGATCTATTCTCCAGGTCAGTGGTTTTTCCCATGAGATATTTCACATTGCCTTCTAATCTTTCATTTGTTTGGATCTGCTTAACAGCATCTTGATTTCTCATAAAGTCATTAGCTTCCATTTGCTCCAGTCTAACTCTGAAGGAATGAATCTCCTCAGTGAACTTTTGAGATTCTTTTCCATCTGGCAAATTCGACTTTTTAAGGCATTCTTCTCCTCATTGCCCTTTTGGGCCTCCTTTGCCATTTGAGTTAGTCTATTTTTTAAGGTGTTGTTTTCCTCAGTCAGGCTGTTGACCCTCATTTCATACTTTTCCTGCATCCTTCTCATTTCTCTTTCCAATTTTTCCTCCACTTCTCTTATTTGATTTTTAAAGTCCTTCTTAAGGTCCTCTATGGCCTGCAACCCGCTCATGTTTTCCCCTGGGGCTTTTGGAGCAGGACTTCTGACCTCACAGTCCTTTTCCCGCTCTATGCCCCCAAAATAGGAGTCTAGGTTGCATTTTTCTGTTTCCTTTGCCTTGGCATGTTGCCACTTAATTGCTTGACTTTTGGGCTTGTTGCCACACTATGGCTTTAAGGCCAGCTAGAGGAATTTTCGTCCCGAACGTGTGGGGGGCAACTTCCGTTTCTGGCAAGCTGTAAACCCACCCACAACTTCCACCCTAGATCACAATCCAGATCCAGGGAGGTTAAAGCAAGAGCGATTACCCCCCAAGACTGATCGCTGGATCTCCCCATGATTTGTAGGCTGGGAGCCAGAAATGCCTCTGAAAACTACAAAATGGCGTGTCTCCTCAGGGCTTCTAGCCCCCAGGGGAGGGAGCTGACGCATTCCCCAAATACAGGTCCCAAAGTCCATAGGACACTAACCTCTTACTTTGTCCTAGGCAAGTCTATGTTGATAATTCTGGAATCTCCACAGTTCCTGGTGTTCTGGGGTTCCTCCAGCCGGCTGCTGGCCCTGCCGCCCTGGGGCTAAAACCTCGGCTCACGTGGACCTGGGCTCGGCTTGGCTCCTGCGCTCTGCGCGCTGCCGGCTCCCAGACCACTGCGCTGGTCCTTCCTGCAGGGTGCTGGGCTGTCCTCAGCGGGAGGTTAGCTTCTCTGTGTCGTTCTGTGGGTGCTGGGGCTCCAGAAGTTTTTCAGAGTCCTTTTTTACATAGTTTGTGGAGAATCTGGGGGCAGAGGGGCTTGGACGAGCTGTTTCTACTCCGCCATCTTGGCTCCGCCCCCCCTTCCCTTTTTTCTTAAAGAAAGTCAACATAATTAGATAGTAGGCCTATTTGGCACCTCATTTCTGCAAAGGATGACAGCAGTTTTTTAAATTTCTTAACGTAATCGTTGTGTGTGTATATACTGTGGAAATTATCATTTTATTATGATTACTAGAAATTATAATGCATTAAATAAAACAAAGCACTCAAAAATCTGGAGACAATATCAGTTAGATTGTACCACTGTTTTCAACTCACTAAGGGGAATAAAACATAGGATTTTGAGCTAGAATAAATAAATTAATGAATAAATGAAGATAATTTATTAAGGTTACTACATGTCATACATTGTGGTAAGCACCATGATTTAAATAGTAACAGAAAAAAAAAAATGATGCCCTGTCCTCCAGGAATTGTAATGAGGAGAATAGCACATATATGGGAATTGTGACCACAAAACAGTAATTGTGGTCAGTCTGGGTTTTGAATACTTTTCTGCAACACACTAGTTGTGCAACATTGAACAAATTATTTTAACCTCTTTGAGTCCCACTATGTTCATATATCAAATATATAGCCTAATACCTGTCATCTCTCCTCTGTTAGTGCTCTTCCAGTTCAAGTATACATAGAGTCAGATGCTATCAGAGTACCCATATTCTATAGAAACCTATATTGTGAGGACCCAATGTGACAAATATGTGAAAGTAATTTGACAATTATAAATTGCTCTGTAATTCAGAACACCAACATTCCTCTGATATTTTTGATGTACATACTACCTTCAAAGGAGCAGATTAAAACCTATCTATACATTCTTATCCTATTTAATTCTTGTCCATGACTTCCTATAAATTTATCACAAGTTATCAACTCAACCTTCAGCTACATCACTTGGCACAGTTTGGACACAGATTGAGTACATAGACTGTCCCTCAGTATTGTTAAACAACAAGTTCACTCATTCTCTCAGGAAAAATTTGCCTAAGGATATCCTTCAGAATGAGACCATCACAAATCTAGAGCTGGAAGAGAAACAGAGAATATCTAATCCAACATCCTCTTTCTACAGATAAGAAAACTGAGGCCAAATAGAAGCTGTGGTTTACACCAAATCACATCATATTGTTATGTCAAATGTCAAAAATGGCAGTTTTGTTTTTTTTAAATTTTTAAAATAAATATGTATTAATTTACTATCTTTGTATCATTTCGATTACTGCCAATATCCTGAAAGTCACCTCATGTAGTCAAAAAACATTTGCTAAGTATTCATTATGTGTCAGACATTGTGTTAATCATTGCTAATCCAAAGGAAGACAAAACACCCCCTGACTTCAAGGAGCTTACAATATAATCCGGCATTCAGCAGCAGGATATAAACCCAATTTATTTTACTCCAAATCCAATATTCCATTATGTAAGCCACCCTGCTTCTCCTCTTCAATTCTCCATTGATATGTTGCTGCCAACTCATTTTCTTTGACAATATAAAATTCTTGTTTCTCTCATAATTGCCACTATTATTTACAAGCTTGACTGATACATTAAAAACTGTTTCCCCAATTTTCTGGATATTTGATTTGCCATTTGGATTCTGGGTCCTCTTCTTATTATTACTTGTTGAATGGAAAGATTAACCTAAATTAGTTCATATGTGAGGAGAATGCCATAGAGAGAATTCTATACTAGACCCTCCTGGTCATAAGGATTCCTTAGAGAAATCTTGATTAATCAGAATTCAACTAACTTAAAGTGTTATTTTACTGGAATTGTTTTCTGAGGTCTAATTTGTGGAAGAAAGACAAATGACAAGACTGCAAGTTGACATTGGATTTTCCTTTAACAATTAAAAAAAAGACATTTATTTAGCAATAACTGGAGAAGGATATTCAACAAGGAGAGGCACTGAGGATATGTCCAATTGATTTGGCTGAGTGAAACTCCTTTGCTGAATTAATCATAGTATATCATTGTGTGCCTCTTGAACTCCTTAGTGGCTGCTCTGCATTCAGGTGATCCAGACATCTTATCAACAACATTATGTACACACACACACACACACACACACACACACACACACACACACACATCCTATATTTATTTTTTTTTTGTCTGATAACTATGTGGTGGTCAGAAGACATTTTCATTGGTTGCAGTTTTCTTTTTTAACTTTTTTAGTATTTTATTTTTTCCCAATTGTGTGCAAAAACAACATTCATTTTTAAAACTTTGAGTTCCAAATTCTCTCCCTTCCTCCCCCCACCCCAAATTGAGAAGGCAAGCAATTCCATATAAAGTATATATGTGTAGTCATACAAAATATATTTATAATAGTCATGTTTTGAAATGTAACATAGAAAATAACAACTGAAGAAAAATAAAGTAAATAAAAGAAATGGATAGTATTTTTCATTTTAAGTATTTCAGAGTTGTCTTGGATCATTGTATTGTGGAGAATAGCTAAATCATTCATGGTTGATTATCTTACAATATTTCTGTTACTTTTGTATATGACACATTTAACTTTGCATCAGTTCATTCAAGTCTTAACATCTTTCTGAGAACATCCTCCTTATTATTTCTTAAAGTACAAGGGTATTCCAACATAATCACATACCACAATTTACTATGTTCCTCTATCGATAGGCTTCCCCTCAACTTCATTTTTTTTACCCCCAGGAAAAAAAAAAAAACTGATATAAATATTTTAATACATATAGGTCCTTTTCCTTTTTGTTGTTTCTCTCTTTTGGGATACAGATCTAGTAGTGGAATTGCTAGTTCAAAGGGTATGTTTGGTTTTTTGGCCCTTTGGGCATTGTTTCAAATTGCTCTACAGAAAGGTGGAATCAGTTCACAACTCCACCAACAATGCATTAAAGTCTCATCTTTTGAAATTACCCTCGAACATTTGTCTTTTACCTTTTCTGTCCCACTAGCCAATCTATTGTTATGAGATAGTGCCTCAAAATTGCTTTAATTTATATTTCTGCAATCAACAGTGATTTAGATTCTTTTTTTTAATATGGCTATAGAGAGTTTTCATTACTTCATGTGAAAGCTGTTAATATATTTTTATCATTTGTTAATTGTGGAATGACTTTTACTTTCTATAAATATGATACAGTTCCCAATATGTTTGTGAAATGAGTTCTCTAACAGAGTTGCTTAAAATTATTTTTGGTGGAGCCAGAGCCAAGATGGCGGAGCAAAAACAGCGCGTACAAGCTACTCTCTCACCAGATAACCTCTAAAATATGTAAAATGGGGACTCTGAACAACTTCTGGAGTCCCAGTACCCACAGAACAACACAGAGAAGCTAACCTCCCACTGAGGACAGCCCAGCAGTCCTAAAGGAAGGACCAGCACAGTGGTCTGGGAGCCGGCAGCACACAGCACTCAGTGCGCGGGGAGCTGAGCACAGGTCCACCTGAGTCGCTGTTTTAGCCCCAGGGCGGCAGGGACAGCAATCAGCTGGAGAGACCCCAGAACACCAGCAGCTGTGGTGATTCCAGAATTATCAACATAGACATGCCTAGGACAAAGTGAGAGGTTAGTGCCCTATGGACTTTGGGACTAGTATTTGGGGAATGCATCTGCTTCCTCCGCTGGGGGCTAGAAGCCACTGAGGAGACATGCCATTTTGTAGCTTTTCAGAGGCAGCTCCATCTCCTGGCCTGTGAACTGTAGGGAGATCCAGCGATCAGTCTTGAGGGGTAGTCACTCTTGCTTTAACCTCCCTGCATCTGGATTGTGGTCTGTGATGGAGGTCATGGGTGGGTTTCCAGCTTGCCAGAAATGGATGTTGCCCCCCCCCCCCCACACACACACACGTTTTGTATGAAAGTTCCCTTGTCTGGCAGCAGAGCCATAGTGTGCAACAAGCCTAAAAGTCAAGTAATTAAGTAGCAATATGGCAAGGCAAAGGAAACAGATTAAACAGAAAAATGCAACCTTAGACTCCTATTTTGGGGGTAAAGAGGATTGGAGCATAGAGTGACAGGAGGGCTGTGAGGTCAGAAGTCCTGCTCCAAAAGCCCCCGGGGAAAACATGAGTGGGTTGCAGGCCATAAAACAACTTAAGAAGGACTTTAAAAATCAAATAAGAGAAGTGGAGGAAAAATTGGGAAGAGAAATGAGAAGGATTCAGGAAAAGTATGAAATGAGGGTCAACAGCCTGACTGAGGAAAACAACACCTTAAAAAATAGACTAACTCAAATGGCAAAGGAGGCCCAAAAGGGCAATGAGGAGAAGAATGCCTTAAAAAGGCAAATTTGCCAGATGGAAAAAGAATCTCAAAGGTTCACTGAGGAGATTCATTCCCTCAGAGTTAGACTGGAGCAAATGGAAGCTATTGACTTTATGAGAAATCAAGATGCTGTTAAGCAGATCCAAACAAATGAAAGATTAGAAAGCAATGTGAAATATCTCATGGGAAAAACCATGGACCTGGAAAAAATCCAGGAGAGGCAATTTAAAAATTATTGGACTACCTGAAAGCCATGATCAAAGAAAGAAACTAGAAATTACCCTTCAAGAAATTCTCAGCCCCTTTCCCTCTCCTCCTGCTCAAGGAGCCGGCCGCCACCATGAATGACACTGTAACCATCAGAACCAGGAAGTTTATGACAAACAGACTTCTTCAGCTCAAACAGATGGTTATAGATGTCCTACATCCTGGAAAGGCCACAGTGCCTAAGACTGAAATTCGAGAAAAACTAGCCAAGATGTACAAGACAACTCCAGACGTCATTTTTGTCTTTGGATTCAGAACCCATTTTGGTGGTGGCAAAACAACAGGCTTTGGCATGATTTATGATTCCCTTGACTATGCAAAGAAAAATGAACCAAAGCACAGACTTGCAAGGCATGGCCTGTATGAGAAGAAAAAGACTTCAAGAAAGCAGCGAAAGGAACGCAAGAACAGAATGAAGAAAGTCAGGGGTACTGCAAAGGCAAATGTCGGTGCTGGCAAAAAGAAGGATTAAAAGGCACTATGGATTATGTTTATCTGTGAAGATAATTTTTCACTTGGACATGAATAAACTATGTAAAACTTCAAAAAAAAATTAAAAAAAAAAGAAATTCTCAAGGAAAATTACGTTGATGTTTTAGATCCAGAGGGCAAAATAGAGGTAGAAAGAATCCACAGATCACTTCCTGAAAAAGATCCAAAAAAAAAAAAAAAAAACTCCCAGGAAAATTATAGCCAGGTTCCAGAATCCCCAGATCAAGGAGAAAATACTACAAGCAGCCAGGAAGAAACAATTTCAATATTGTGGAAACACAATCAGCTTAGCACAGGACCTGGCAGCTTCTACACTGAGGGTTCAAAGAGCATGGAGTATGATATTCCAGAGGGCAAAAGAGCTGGGAATGAACCCAAGGGTCACCTACCCAGCAAAACTGAGTATTTTGTTTCAGGGGAAATATGGTCATTTAGTGGAACAGAAGACTTTCAAGCATTCTTGAGGAAAAAAACCAGAGTTGAATAGAAAATTTGACATCCAGGCACAAGAAGCAAGAGATGCCTGAGAAGGTAATCAGCGAAAAGAAATTAAAAGGAACTTATCAAAATTGAACTATTGTCATTCCTATATGGAAAAACATTAACATTGATGAAATCTTTCTCAGTATGGAAATAATGGAAGAAGGGTGTATGGTCATATGAATACATATGTGAATGTGTGTGTATATATGTTTACAGTTATACATGGATAGAGGGCATAGGTTGAATTTGTTGGGAAGGGAGGATACTTAAGGGGTGAAATTATGAGGTGAGAGAGTAAAGTGGCAAGAGGAGATGGGGAGAGACAGGGTAGGATAAACTATCTCATATAGAAGAAGCAAGGGGAAGTGGCTGCAAGGGAGGGGAAGAATAGGAAGGCAAAAAGGCAAAACCACATTCTCATTGAATTTCGTTCTGGGAGAGAATGACATACATACTAAATGGGGTATCTCAACCTGCAGCAGAATAGGGGGAAGGGGGATGAGAGGAGGGATGATGGATGGGAGGGCATCCTTGGGGGGAGGGGAGGTTGGTAGTACCCACTATAGAAGAGAGACAGGATCAAGTAGGGAATGGACCAGATGGAGGGTGGGATGGGTGGGAGGGAATTATAAGCAGCCTTGTACAATATATCTACTATGGTAATGTTTTGCATAGCTAGACATGTACAACATATACTGAATTACTTATCTTCCCAGAGGGAATGTGTGACAAGGGAGGAAAAGAATGGATCTGAAATTCGAGGTCTTAAAATTAAATGTTTCAAATACATATAAATACTATTATAAATACTCTTTTGCATGTAATTGGGAGATAAGATGTGCAGGCATTGAGGCATAGAGATTCACCTTGCTCTAATTGAAAAGTAGAAGGGGTCATGGGAGAAGATATGGGGGAGAGCAGATTGGAGGAAGTGATATCTTGTGGGACTGCTAATCTGGGATGGTTGGTAGGGGAAAAACGGGGGGAAGAATTTTAACTCAAAATCTGGTGGAAATGAATGGTGTAAAACAAAAGTTAATAAAGCATTTGTTTAATAAAAAAAATACTTGTCCTAAGAATTATTAAATGGAGTTCATCATTCTTCCTTGAACTCCCCACATGGCCTGGTCATTTCTTATTCATGTCTCCAGATCATGCTAAGTGCTGGACACTGAGCAGCCCATAGCAGTGCATATATGTTAAGTAATGATATTACTTCACTGTTTTTCAACACTGTTTCAGCATGATGTAGTTTCCTTCCTTTTCTCTTTTAATTAGATCTATTTTTGCTTTTGTTTTCTCTGAGATTAGAATTGCTACCACTGCTTCTTTTTTATTTCAACTGAAGCATAATATATTCTGCTCCAGCCTTTTCCCTTTATTCTGTGTGTGTCCTTCTGCTTCAAATGTGTTTCCTGTAAATATCATATTGTAGGATAATGGTTCTTAGTCCATTCTACTATCTGCTTCTTTTTTATGGGAGAGTTCATCCCATACACATTCATAGTTGTGATTATTATCTGTGATTTTCAATTCATCCTATTTTCCCCTCTCATTTATGTTTTTTTTTCACATTTCTCCCTGTCCCTCCTCACTAGAATTTTGTTTTTTTAAAATTGCCTCCCTCAGCCTGCCCTCCATTCTATCCCCTTTTACCCCTTTAATCTTACTATTTCTTCCCTTTCTTCTACTTTCCCTTTCCCCTTCTGCTTTCTATAGGGTGAGTTAGATTTCTATATAATTCCTATTCTTTTGTATAAGAATATACAACTAACTGATTATGTTATTCCTCCTTTGAGCCAAATTTGATGAGAGTAAGGTTCAATCAATGCTCATCTCCCTCCCTACTTTCCTTCCACTGTAATAAGGTTTTGTACCTTTTCATGTGATGGAATTGACCTTTTTCTGCCTCCTCCTTTCCCCTTCTCCCAGTACACTATCTTTTCACCAATTGATTAGATATTTTATCATAATATCAAAGACAACTTATACTGATGCCCTCTATGCACACCCATTTTAAATGTTATAATAATAATACAGTTCTCAAGAATTTCATGTCATGGGTGACTAGGTGATGCAGTGAAGAGAGTATCACCCCTGGAGTCAGGAGGACCTGAGTTCTAATCTGGCTTCAGATACTTAACACTTACTAGCTGTGTGATCTTGGGCAAGTCCCTTAACCCCAGTTTCCCTGCATTCCCCCTCCAAAAAACAAACAAACAAAAATTACATCTGCTATCTTCCCTTGTAGGGATTGAAATAGTTTACCCTTTCATCGGGAATGTCTGGAAGTCCATTATTTCATTGAATATCCATTTCCTTGCCTGAAAGAATCTGTTCATTTTTGCTGAATAATTGATCCTTGGTTGTAGCCCAATTCCCATTGCCTTACAAAATATCATGTTGCAATTCCTCCAATCTTTTTTTTTTTTTGCTTTTTTTTTTTTTGGAGGGAGGAGGGCAGGGCAATTGTGGTTAAGTGACTTGCCCAAGGTCAAATGCTAGTAAGTCTTAAGTGTTTGAGGCCAGATTTTAACTCAGGTCCTCCTGACTTCAGGGCTGGTACTCTATTCACTGCACCACCTAGCCGCCCCTTCCTCCAAACTTTTAATGTAGAAGCTACAAGATCCTGTTTGATCCTGACTGTAATTCCATGATATTTGAATAGTTTCTTTCTGTATTTTCTCCTTGATCTGATAATTATGGAATTTGGCTACAATGTTCCTTGGTGTTTTCACCTATTTCAGGAGGTGATCAGTAGATGTTTTCTATGCCTATTTGCAACAGCAAGCAGCTCTGTTGCTAGGACCTTGGGGATGTTTTCCTCAATGATATATTGGAAGATACTCTCCAGGATCATTTTTCATCATGACTTACTGGTAGGCAAATAATTGTTAGATTATTTCTCCTGGATCTCTTTTCCAGGTCAGTTGTTTTTCCAACCAGAAATTTTATGTTTTCTTCTAATTTTTCATTCTTTAGATTTTGTTTGACTGATTCTTGATTGCTCATACAGTCATTAGCTTCTAGTTGCCAAATTATAATTTTAATGAATTCTTTTCTTCAGTTTTCTTTTATACCTCCTTTTCCACTTGGCCAATTCTACTTTTTAAGGACTTGTTTTCTATAATCAATTTTTTGTCCTTTTTCCAAGTTATTGACTCTCTCTTGCATACCTCTCATTTCATTCCCCAATTTTTCTTATATCTCTTTTATTTGACTCCTAAAATCATGCTTGACCTCTCCTAAGCAGGCTTTTTTTTGGCTTGAGACCAGATCATATTCCCCTTTGAAGTTTTGGATGTGGACTTATTGACAATGTCCTCTTCTGATTTATTTTTCCTTGGTCTTCCCTGTCTCCATAATAAGAATTAATGGTCATTTCCGATTTCTGCTTTTTCCATATGGTCTTTTCCAATTTCCTGGCTTTTTAAAGTTGAGCTCTCCTGCTAGAACACAGATGGCAGTGACCCAAGCTTCTTATGCTAGGGGCCCAGAATATGGTCACTGATTTTGTATGCTGGGGTTTCAGGTGCTAGCAGCAGGAGGCTACAGGGGTCTGGCAGCTTACCTGGTGCTGAGCGTGGGTCAGCAACACTGGAGCTCTAGGGCTATGGTGGCAAGTCTGGGCCCTGGGGGATTCCTGCTCATCTAGGCTTCTTTAAAGCACTTGAATGTTTGATGGCTGAGGGATATCTGCCAGCCTGGAGCTGTAGCTCCTGGAGTTGTGCTTCTTGGAGTTGTGCTGAAACACCAGGACATTTGGCTGCTGTAGAATGTTGGTACATATGATGTTTTCCATGCTGGTGTCTACTGGTTCCCCTGCCTGAGCTGAGGCATTCAGGACTTGGGTGGGGATAGGGTCCTGGTTTTTAAAGTGCTGTAAGCAACTCAATTATTATAATATTTTACCTGAACTCTCATCCTTCATCTCCGACTGTTCACAGGGAATTTTTATTTGGACTTCATTTGGCACCATGATCCAACATATTCACAACTGAACTCCACCTTTCTCTTATAAACCATGTTAGCCTGATTTATCCTCCCTTTCTCTATCACTCTATCGAATGCAATAACACAGTGTTATTTAAAGTTTGTAACATCACTCAAATTTGTTCCCTTGTCTCCGCTCTCATTATTACCACCTTGTAGCAAATAAATTCTTTTAAGTAAATAGAATCTCCATTTATATATGTTTCCTCTTCCTAAAAATCTTTAAACAAAGGCAGGATGTACCATTTGTGAAGTTATTGAAGAACTTCTTCCTCAGATATGTATGGGTAGAGATGTTTGCTGAGGCTCCTTCAAACTCTGAAATAATACTAACCCTAAATGCTCAGTGGTTGTTTGAAAACTTCCCTGAACTCCATAGATGGAAAGGCTCTCTCCATGGTCTAACTTGCTTCATTTAGATCTTTCATTTATATCAACCCCACACTACTGCATGATATAATTATTTATTTAGATATTTATTTATATAGAATTCCTGTGCCTCTCAGTTGATTATAAGCTCCTTGAGAGCTGAGACCATTGTTTTTCTGAATAATTTTATCCTCAATGCCCAGAATTGTGTTTTGCCCATTACCATACATATCATAAGCCCTTGGTAAAATGTTTATTTGATGAATTAATATTGAAAGGCAAGGAGTGATAAAAAAGAAAAACAACAACAAAAAACTTCAATAAGTATGCTTCTAAAGTTTACTGGAGTGAGGCTCACCCCCCCCCTAGGGTAAATGTTGCAGTCAAATATGACTTTAAAGTTTTAAGAGACCTTTGAGTCTTTTCATTAACAATGTGTCTCATAGCACTGATGCACAAGAACTATTTGTTTTATTTCATTGATTTCTAACTGGTTTTGTGTCACTGGACAACTTGACAGGCAGATGAAGCCAATGGATGCCTTCTCAGAAAATCACTTTAAATGTATATAATCAAATACAGGGGATAACAAAGGAACAAATAATACAAAAATTGTCTCTGTGTGTGTGTATGTGTGTGTGTGTGAGCATGCACATATATAATGTGGTAGCTAGGTGACTAAGTGGTCAGGAGTCAGGAAAGTATCTTCCAATACAAATTTCAACTCAGACACTAGCTATGTGACCCTAGGCAAGTCACTTAACCATGTTTGCCTCAGTTTTCTCATCTGTAAAATGATCTGGAGAAGAAATTGCCAAACCACTCCAGTATATTTGCAAAGGAAATCCCAAAGAAGTCACAGAGAGTCAGAGACATCTGAAATGACCAAATAACAAATAAATAAATAAAAACATGTATATTATATATGTAATATATATGCATACATACATATATACATGTATACACACATATAAAAATACATAGATATAGATATGGATATAGAAAGATATAGATATGTGTGCACACATAGCAACTTCAGACTCCTATTTTATTTGTTGACTTTTTTTGTGAAAACATAGGTTATAATTCCACTCAATTTTAAGCAATGTAAAAAATAGAGATATGGAATAATTTTGTTATTCACAATGAATATTCCAGCTAACTTATGTATACATAGCATTTTAGAAACTTTATTTCTAATTTTTGTGATATATAAAACATTTGACAAGAGTGATAATGAGGATCTTATCGATTTTTAATAAAAAAAAAAAAGTATGCAGTAAAGAGCATGGGTCTTAGTCTCTGTCTGTGGTTATTTTTCTCAGAACGATCTGGAGTTTCAACATAGATTCCTTGATTCTTCTTTTTTAGTTATGTTTTCCTGTGTGCTTAACATTTAATGTCAGTGTCACTGTAGAGAGCAGAAAAAACAGCTGAGGTCTGCACAATCTAGATACAAAGACCATGAAGGTTTAATTTTGTTACTTTTTCATATGCAATGCAGACAATACCAAAGTTATATTCTTAATTTGAGGTCATGCTTATATAGATATAAATTAGTTACACATATTTTGTTACGTCCCCCCCCACTCTGGAGCCTCTACTTACCCATCCTGGGTCTTCGGTCGTCACCGGCCTCAGAGAGGAAATCACCAGACAGAACACCAGCTGAGGTTGCAAGCGTGTGTGTTTATTTCCGCAATGCTTCTGCATATATACCCTTCAAGCTCCCCCACCCGCCAATCATGACCCTGCATTACATATATCACCTTTTATGGCTATTAAAGCTCACTACACCTCTCTCTCGGCCTAAGCCGGGACCTTAAAATCACAAAACACCCAACAATATTTAAATACTAGCCTAGTGGCAATAATCACCATTTTTCTTGCCTGTCAGAGGCTTTAGAAGAATATTACTCTTCCCAAACATATCTTATCACCATATGTGCTCTCCATGGGAATAACAAAATTTACTTTTGTGGTCAGTGAACAGTCCCTCCTCATCACTTTGTTACAGTGATTTTTTGAGATGAGACAGAATAATTTGGTTTTCACGCCTTCCTTCCCAAATCTCCTAATTCTACTTTGATAGAGTAATATCCAGCTTGTAATATTTCTAAACCTTTGTGCAATGATTTTCATCTCATCTGCTACTCCATTCTCTAATAGTTACACACTTTATTATAATCCTTCATATAGTGTTATTAATTTTTGAGACCCTTCATCTTACCGATTAAAAAGTAATTCTTTTCACAGACAATAGGATAGAATGGCAGAATGTTAGAGCTGCAATGAAACTCAAGGATGAGCTAATCTAACACTATTTCCAAGGTGAATAAACTAAAGCCCAGAAAGTGAAGTGACCTACCCACATACCTACAGATAATACATAATAACTGTTAAGTATAAGAAGTAATTGGATGGCGTGAATGCTAGTGCTTTATTGCTTGTTACCAAGGATTACTTCTGAAATGGAGATTTTTGGACATACTGAATGGATCCAGGTAAGCACTTGCTTTGCTAAGTGTGGATCCACAAAGTGGAACCCCTATGTTGGGCCAGGATTGAGGCAAGAAATATTAAGTTTTAAGAATTTATGAAAATAGCAAAAGACTTCCAATATTTTTAAAAAACAAATATAGTGTTCCTCTTAAAAAATAAAAGGTACCAATAGTCTGTCATCTTTGTTATTTTTCTGAGGAGAGATCCTGGACCATATGCCATCTGCACATTCCTTTCTGCTCTATGATTCTATATCAAAATTTGAACTATATTGTTGGATGACTGTTAGCATTAGATAAGTGATTTCTCTTGATGCAGCTCCATGCTTCATCACATCCAAGGAGTAATATAAATTTGCTGTTTTGCTTGGTTTTATATGCAAAATAAACTTGGTTTGTTCACATATTGATATGTTAAAATCTACAGATTGGGTTTCAAGTGCTATTTTTTTGCAACTCCATCACTTCAATATGATTTTCCCATGTTTGGCCTCTATTTCTAGACAGATAATTGGCCTCTTGGGGAGGTTTAGGAATGTGACTATGTATCTTTGTTCTTGGTTTCTGGGCCAGATTTTTACTCAATAAGGAGCCACGAGTGAAAAACAAAAATACAATTATTGACTGAGTCTAACTCATTTCCACTGGGTGAATAAATGTTCTGACTGGTCAGGATAGATGCCTCACACTGCAAAAATTATTTCTTGGGGAGGAGTCAAGATGGTGGAGTAGAAACAGCACTTTCACTGAGCTCCAACCCACACCACTTAAAATTATGTAAAATGGGGACTCTGAACAACGTCTGGAACTCCAGGACCCAAAAAATGACACAGAGAAGCAAATCTCACACTGAGGAATGTGTGGCACCCTGACAGGGAGCAGCTATCGCAGCACTCTGTGAGCCTCCAGTGTAGCATTCTGGCCAGCCCCTCATGAGTCCCAGTTTTAGCCCGAGGGTGGCCAGACCAGCAGCCAGCTGGAGAGACCCCAGAACACCAGGTGCTGTGGCATTTCCAGAATTAACAACACAGATATGCCTAGGAAAAAGTGAGAGGTTAGTGCCATATGGACTTTGGGACTGGTTGGGAGAATGCTTCAGCTTCTTCCCCTGGGGGCGAGAAGCTGCTGAGAAGCCAGTGCAGCTTGCATCACAATGCCACATTGTAGCTTGAGCTCTTGGCCTGTGAATTGTAGGGGGACTCAGCGACCAATCTGCAGGGAAATGCTCTTGCTTTACCCTTCTTGGTTATGGATTGCGGTCTGGGGTGGGGGTTTTGGGGCATGTGACCAGCTTGCCAGAGTGTGTGGAGGCTTCACAAAGGCCACCCAACTAATACCTCCAGCAGTTGAGAAAATCCCAACATTTGGGACCGAAGTTCCCCTGGCTGGTGACAAAGTCCTACTGTGACAAAAAGCCCAAAATTCAAGTAATTGAGGGGGCAACATGCCTAGGCAAAAGAAACAAAATAAACAGAGAAATGCAACATTAGACGCCTATTTGGGGGGCAAAGAGGATCAAAGCATGGAACGGGAGAAAGACTGTGAGGTCAGAACTCCTGCACCAAAAGCCCCAAATGAAAATATGAGCTGGCTACAGGCCACAGAGGACCTTAAGAAGCAGATAAGAGAAGTGGAGGAAAAATTGGGGAGAGAAATGAGAAAGATGCAAGAAAAGTATGAAATGACAGTCAACAGCCTGACTGAGGAAAATAACACTTTAAAAAATAGACTAACTCAAATGGCAAAAGAGGTTCCGAAAGGCAATGAGGAGAAGAATGCCTTAAAAAGCCGAATTTGCCAGATGGTAAAAGAATCTCAAAACTCAATGAGGAGATTCATTGCTTCAGAGTTAGACTGGAGCAAATGGAAGCTTGTGATTTTTTGAGAAATCAAGATGCTATTAAGCAGATTCAAACAAATGAAAGAATATAAGGCAATGTGAAATATCTCATGGGTGAAAACCACTGATCTGGAATATAGATCCAGGAGAGATAATCTAAAAATTATTGGACTACCAGAAAGCCATGATCAAAGAAAAATAGAAATCATCCTTCAAGAAATTCTCAAGGAAAATTTCCTTGATGTTTTAGAACAAGAGGGAAAAATAAGGTTGAAAGAATCCACCAATCACCTCCTGAAAAAGATCCCAAAAAGAAAACTCCTAGGAATATTGTAGCCAGGTTCCAGAATTCCCAGATCAAGTATAGAATAATACAAGCAGCCAGGAAGAAACAATTTCAATATTGTGGAAACACAATCAGGTTAACACAGGATCTGGCAGCTTCTACCCTGAGGGATCAAAGGGCATGGAATATGATATTCCACAGGTCAAAGGTCCTGGGATTAAAACCAAGAATCACCTACCCAGAAAAAACTGAGTATCATGTTTCAGGGGAAAATTTGGTCATTCAGTGGAATAGAGGACTTTCAAGCATTCATGAGGAAAAAAACATAGTTGAATAGAAAATTTGACATTCAGATACAAGAAACAAGAAATTCTTGAGAAGGTAAACAGAGAAAAGAAATCACTATGAACTTATCAAAGTTGAACTATTTACATTCTTTTTTTAAATTAATTTATTAGTTTAGTTTCAGTTAACAAGTTTCAATTCCATAGTTCCTTGATTTTCAAATTTCCTTTACTTCCCTGCCCCCTCCCCACATGACAGCATATAGTCCAGTATATGATCTGCAAATGCATTCATATTAGACATTCTTCCAATTACAAAGGCGTATTGTACTAGGTGGGATGAAAGATGGTAAGGAAGAGATAAAACCAAACAATGAAAAGAACAAGATCATTTCATTTGCTTCCATCAGGATTCAGGTTCAGTTCTTTCTAGTTCTCTGGATGGCGCATTTTTCACTTTCTTGAGTCTTTCGGGATTAACTTATATCACTGCATTGCTGAAAAGAGTCCAGTCTGTCATAGTTGGTCATCACAGATATGGTATGTCTGTGATTGTATATAGATTTCTTCTGATTCTACCCTTCTCGATCAGCATCAGTTTGTATAAGTCTCTCCAGGTAATTATGAAATCCGTCACCTCTTCATTTCTTATAGCACAATAATATTCCATTACATTCATATACCACAACTTGTTTAGCCATTCCCCAATTGGTGGGTAAAATTGTCATTTTTATTATATTAGCTCGACCCAGCCATGAGCAATTGATATTTTTCCAACTATTTAGATCTGCTTTTATTTGTGTGAGAAGTGTTTTGTAGTTGTGATCATATAGATTCTGGGTTTGTTTTGGCAAGTAGATTCCCAAATATTTTATAATGTCTACAGTGACTTTAAATGGGATTTCTCTTTCTATCTCTTGCTGTTGAGTTTCATTAGAGATGTACAGGAATGCTGAGGATTTATGTGGGTTTATTTTATATCCTGCAACATTGCCAAATTTATTTATTGTCTCTAGTAGTTTTTTACTTGATTCTCTAGGATTCTCTAAGTATATCATCATATCATCTGCGAAGAGTGATAGCTTGGTCACTTCTTTACCTAATTTGATTCCTTTGATTTCTTTTTCTTCTCTAATTGCTACTGCTAGTGTTTCTAGTACCAGATTGAATAAGAGGGGTGATAGTGGACACCCTTGTTTCACTCCTGATCTTATTGGAAAGGCTTCTACTTTATCCCCATTGCATATAATACTTGCTGATGGTTTTAAATAGATGCTATCAACTATTTTGAGGAAGGCTCCATTTATTCCTTTACTTTCTAAGGTTTTTAATAGGAATGGGCGTTGTACATTGTCAAAAGCCTTTTCTGCATCTATTGAGATGATCATGTGGTTTCTGCTAGTTTTATTGTTGATGTGCTCAATTATACTGATGGTTTTCCTAATACTAAACCATCCTTGCATTCCTGGAATGAATCCTACCTGATCAGAATGTATTATTTTTGTGATAAGTTGTTGGAGTCTTTTGGCTAATATTTAATTTAGAATTTTTGCATCTAAATTCATGAGGGAAATTGGTCTATAATTTTCTTTCTCTGTTTTATCTCTTCCTGATTTAGGAATCAGTACCATATTTGTGTCATAGAAAGAGTTTGGTAGGACTCCTTCTTCTCTAATTCTCCCAAATAGGTTGGGGAGTATTGGAGTCAATTGTTCTTTAAATGTTTGATAGAATTCACTAGTAAACCCATCTGGCCCTGGAGATTTTTTCCTAGGGAGTTCTTTGATGGCTTGTTTGATTTCTTTTTCTGAGATGGGGTTATTTAAGTAAATTACTTCCTCTTCAGTTAATCTGGGCAACTTGTGATTTTGTAAATATTCATCCATTTCAGTAAGATTGTCATATTTATGTGAATATAATTGGGAAAAATATTTCCTCATTATTTTTTTGATTTCCTCTTCATTGGAGGTAGATTCACCCTTTTTATTTTTGATACTCATAATTTGGTTTTTTTCTTTCTTTCATATTGACTAAGGGTCTATCAATTTTGTTGATTTTTTCATAAAACCAGCTCTTAGTTTTATTTATTAATTCAATGGTTTTCTTAATTTCAATTTTATTAATCTCACCTTTGGTTTTCAATATTTCTAATTTAGTACTTAATTGGGGATTTCAATTTGTTCTTTTTCTAGCTTTTTCAATTGCATGTCTAATTCATTGACCTCCCTTCTCTCTGCTTTAATTAAGTATGCACTCAGGGATATAAAACTTCCCCTGAGAACTGCCTTTAGTGCATCCCACAAATTTTGGTATGTTGTCTCATTATTATCATTCTCTTCAATGAAATTATTGATTGTTTCTATAATTTCTTGTTTGACCCACCAATTTTTTAGGATTAAATTGTTTAATTTCCAATTAGTTTTTAGTCTATCTTTCCATGAGCCTTTATTGCATATAATTTTTATTGCATCATGGTCTGAGAATGATGCGCTTAATAGTTCTGCCTTTCTGCACTGGATTGTGAGGTTTTTATGCCCTAGTACATGGTCTATTTTTGAGTATGTACCATGCACTGTTGAGAAGAAAGTAAATTCCTTTTTATCCCCATTCATTTTTCTCCAGAGATCCATCATATCTAGTCTCTCTAAGATTCTATTCACCTCCTTAACTTCTTTCTTGTTTATTTTGAGGTTAGATTTATTGAGTTCAGAGAGGGGAAGATTAAGGTCCCCTACTAGTATAGTTTTTCTGTCTATTTCTTCCTCTAACTCCTTTAACTTCTCCTCTAGGAATTTAGATGCTGTACCAATTGGTGCATATATATTAAGTAATGATATTGCTTCATTCTCGATGGTGCCTTGAAGTTTTCCCTTTTGACCACCCCCCCCTCAGTGTTCCCACCCAGTGATGCCTCTTCTTAACCTACCCTCTCCCCTTATTACTGTTTTCCTCCCTTCTAATCCCCCCCTTTAGTCTCCTCTTTTTCACCCCCCCCCTTACCCTTCTGCTTTCTATAGGACGAAATAAGTTTTTATACTTATCAGAGTGAATTACTCCCTGTTTGATTCCAAACCAATGAGAGTAAATTTCAAACATTGCTCCTCTCCCTCCCTCCTTTTCCTCTATTTAATGAATTTATGTGTCTATTCACATTAAAATCTTAAACTTCACTGATTTAAGTTGATCCCTCTTTGAACCAGAACCAGTGAGAATCGTGTTTAAATGATGTTCCTCTCCCTCTTTCTTTCCCCTCTTCTATAGTGTGTTTTAATGTTCCTTCAGATGGCATATTTTACCTTTTTCTAGCTCATCCTTTCCTTTTTCCCATTACAGTACCTTTGATCCCCTTAATAGATTTGTTTTTTTTTTTAGACATCAGGTTAGTGCATTCATACCCACACCCTCTATCTAAGTATAACCCTTTTGAAGGTCATGATAATCATAAAGATTTTGAATATTGACAGTTAACAGCTCCACATATAGGGATGTGAACATTTTGCTCTTGTTGCATCCCAAGTAATGACCGTGTCTTTGTGGGTGTGTGTGTGTGCGCTTATGCATGTGTGAGTCTGTGTTTCTCTTGTTTACCTTTTTATATCTTTCTTGAGTCTTGTAATTGGAGATCAAATTTTACATTGAGCTCTGGCTTTTTCATCAAGAACATCTGGAAGTCCCTTATTTCATTAAACAACCATCTCCTTGCCTGGAAGATTATGCTCAGTTTTGCCGGGTAGTTAATCCTTGGTTGTAGTCCTAGCTTTCTTGCCCTACGAAATATCAAATTCCAGTCCCTCTGCTCTTTTAATGTAGAAGCTACTAGGTCCTGTGTGATCCTAACTGTAGTTCCTCGATATTTGAATTGTTTCTTTTTGGCTGCTTGTAGAATTTTTTTCTTTAATCTTGTAATTCTGGAATTTGGCTACTATATTTCTTGGAGTTTTCAGTTTGGGATCTCTCTCAGGAGGAGTCTGGTGAATTCTGTCGATAGTTATTTTATCTTCTGATTCCAGGACCTCAGGACAGTTTTCTTTGACAATCTCTTGGAGGATGTTGTCTAGGCTGCTTTTTTCATCATGGCTTTCTGGTAGACCAATAATTCTTAGGTTGTCTCTCCTGGATCTGTTCTCTAGGTCAGTTATTTTTCCAGTGAGATATTTTACATTTTCTTGCAATTTTTCGATCGTCTTGTTTTGTTTGATTGACTCTTGTTGCATTATAGAGTTCTGAGCTTCAATTTGATTGTTTCTAATTTTTATCAAATTATGGTCTTCAGCTATTTTTTGAAGTTCCTTTTTTAGGGAGGTATTTTCTCCAATTACTTCACTGAGACGTTTTTCCAAGTTGGTCACTGCCTCCCTGATTTGGTCTTTAAAATTTTTCTTAAGCTTCTCCAGGAATGCTATTTGGGCCTGAGACCAGATCATGTTTCCTTCTGTGGTCTCAGGTGTGGGTAGAGAGTCTATATTGTCCTGTGTGTTTTGTTGTTCTTGCCCTGCATAGTATGCTCAAATAGACTTTTTTGCCTTCCCCTTCTCCTTCTCAGCTTCCTTCTTTCCCATTGTGACTTCCTGTTTCTTAGTTTCTCAGGCTATGAGTTTAGGGCCTGATCCTGACTTGGAATACTTCTGGGTGGCTAGTTTATGGCTAAGTCAGGGAAGTCAATGAGGGATGTAGATATGGGTGCATCAGACCACTTCAGATTTCTGCCTCTATACCCCTGGGCTATAAGTAGGCTTTTGTTGGTAAGGAGAGGTGGGGCTTGTTGGGACCCCACCCTCTCTTCTCTTCAGACTCCTGGCTATCTCAGTTACACCCCTTCTTGGAGACTCTCAAGCCAGGGGCTATTTCCATTAACTTGGGATTTCAATCTGGGTGGGAGACTTATCTTTGGGTTTTCTGCTTCATGAAGGAGGAATGGGAGGATCTGAGCAGCTAGAATTTACTTTGCCATTCCAGCCCCTGTATTATACAGGCAGGCAGTTTCTAAACTTCCAGGCTGGGGGCTGAATGCAGCCTGAGAAGCCACTCTCTCCACTGGGAGCCCGACTCTCCTACCTGGCTCCAATGATCTGTTCCCTCTGCGAGATGACTACGATTCATCCTTGGTAAGTCTGCAGGCTGGGGCTTTTTCTCTCTCTGGTGTAGTCTGCTTGTCTGCTCTTAGGTCTGAGCTGTGCCAACCCCACGTGCTCTGTGCTTGACCTGTGCAGACACACTGGGCAACCTCCTGGGCTGGATTCTGCCACGCTCTGTCTTCCAGTGGGCTCTGTCACTCCGGAATCCACTCAGATTCACCCTTTGAGCCTTAGTGACCGAGGGGCTCAGTGAGGTTACTGCTTCCTTTCCACCATCTTGGCTCCTCCCCCCACTATTTACATTCTTACAGCGAAAAACAATAACTGTAACTGATGAAACTTTTCTCAGTATGAAAATAGTTGAAGAAGGTTATATGGGCATATGAATACATATGTGAATGTGTGTATATATGTTTTCAGGTACACATAGATAGAGGGCACAGGTTGAATTTAATAGGAAGGGATGACACTTAAAAGGTGAGGTTAAGAGATGAGAGAGTAATGTGGTGAGGGGGAATGGGGAGAGACAATGCGGTGAACTGGCTCTTGTAGAGGAGGCAGGGGAAGGTGGTTGCAGGGGCGGGGAAGAACAGGAAGGCAAAAAAGCAAAACTTTATTCTCATTGAATTTGGTTCAGGGAGAGAATGACATGCTTACTAAATAGGATGTCTCACCCTACATGAGCATGGGGAGGAGGGGGATGAGGAAAGGTGGTGGAGAGGAGGGGTGTTGGGGGGGAGGGATGTTGGAAGCACCCACTTTTGAAAAGGGACAGGATCGAGATGAGGAGTGGACAAGGTAGAAGGTGGGATGGGAAGGAGGGAAATACAGTCTTTTACAATATATCTACTGTGGTCATGTTTTGCATAGCACCAAATGTACAGCATATACAGAGTTGCTTATCTTCCTTTTAAAATCATTTATATATATATATATATATATAATATATATAATAATATATAATATATATTATATAATAATATATAATATATATTATATAATAATATATAATATATATTATAAGAAAAATAATATTAATCATAGTATATATATATACTATGATTAATATTATTTTTCTTATAATTATATATATATATATATATATACTATGATTAATATTGTTTTTCTTATAATTGTGAGATAAGATGTGCATGCAATGGGGCTTTGGGATTCACCTTGCCCTATAGGAAAAGTCAAAGGGGGTTGGGGAAAAGAGATGGAAGAGAGCAGATTGAATGAGGGGATATCCTGTATGGCTGTTATTCTGGGGTGGTGAGTAGGGGAAATATGGGGTAAAAACTGTAACTCAAAATCTGACGGAAATGAATGGTGTAAACCAGAAGTTAATAAAGCATTTGGGGAAAAATTATTTTTTGCTGTGATAACCTCATCTAGAGTGAAATTTGGATCTAATTACATCACATTTCCTGACATCTTTGGCTTTGACCTTGGCAGTAGAAACGGAAGTAGAAAAAAAAAATCTTAAATCCTAATTCATTTCCATAATCCTGTGCCCTGATTTATTCAAGTTACTGTATCAAGGAACTGTGAAATCTTGAGTGTGGACAGCCTTTCCAACAACATAGAGAGCACCCCTTGAGGCATGATAATATTAAATAATAATGGGTTACTCTTCATTCAACCTAGTAATAAGCTTGTCCAAATTTGAATTAGCTGTCCCTTGGAGGAAAGACATGTCATCTGTTCCTGGGGCCATACCCAAAAGCACTATAGCCTATCAAAACTTATACTTTACACACGTAAGATTTTAAGAATCAAAATCATTATCATATAATAATGATCCATGAAAATAAGTTTTAGTTTTCACCTTAATGATCTTATTAACATGATTATATATCTCCAAAATATACAGGTGTTTACTGAGACTATTATCTAACATGCTTTTCTAGGAATTTGTAAGTCCAACCTCCAAATTTCTCACTCTTATTCTGTGACAGTAAGAGATTATTTGAAATTAAATGCACTCTAACTAATTTTACTATTATTTTTTAATTTATCTGAATATTCCTGCTAAGGTTTAACAATCTCTGATGGAAACCTTTACTTTGTCCCCCTCTACTCACCAAATTTCAGTATCTGTGGAAGTAGAGGAAGAATTTTTTCTAATTCCTCCTGATTCTAGTGCCTTTATTTTATTAATTGTTTCCTATTTGTCCTACATATAGCTTGCTTTCATATATTTATTATCATATTGTCTTTCACCTTATATGGTGAGCACCTTGAAGGTAAATATTGTCTTTTGCCTCTTTTCATAACTGCAGCATTTACTATAGTGCCTGGTACATGGGTCATGCTTAACAAATTTATTTATATAATGAATAAACATGATTTGTCTATGGAATTTTTCATCCATTTTAGTATGATTTCCCATCAATAGACAAGCTGAACTCTTTAACATGCCATTTCATTGTTAACATATACCTATGTTTTCTAAGACATATTTTTATTGCATGAGTAATAACAGCATATATTACAAGTAATGATTGACATTTATGTAGTGTTCACATGTTTGTAAACAAGGCTACATATATTATTTTATCTTCACAATAATCTTTTCTATGAAGTTTGGAATTTGTAGCATCATAATATTAGAGTTGAAAGGGACCTTAAGGATGAACTCCAACTCCCTTATTTTACAGATGAAGAAACCAATGATGAGAAGTTTTAAAGGACTTTCCCAGATTGGCAGAATTAGTAATGTTCTGAAGTAGAATTCAGACCCAATCCTTTTCTACTCCAATTCTGGTGATCTATGTATTATGGAAAAAATGTTTATTATGGGAATATTTTTTGTTTTGACAACATAAGTAGAGTAACCTTGATCCTATTTCAATTAGAATTTTGAAAAAAAGAATGAAATTCAGTATGTACCTAAAATATTTTTATCTACAATAATGATGAAAACCTATAACTTATTTAATATAAGTTCACAAAATTCTCATAATTCATTAAAAGTTGAAAATTCTCTTCAATATGATCAAAACTTCATTTTTTTCCTCCAATCCAATGATTATCTTCTCAGGAAGAATCATCAGGGAGGTTTATTATAAACCAAATGTTAAATGTTCATATTCATTGAGTAACTCTTAAACCACTCAGGGCCAGATTCTTTCATTTCCCACACTGCACTCTCCTTTTGCATACTAGCTATCATTTGGATATTACATTAACATATATTTCAGGTTCATTCAATTAGGTGATTTGATATTGTTTGGGTTTTTTTTTTTATATTTCAGTCTTTGCAAACATTACTGGGATATTTTGATAGCTTCTTGTAGTTTACCTTAATTAAATAAGCACTTCTTGTGCAGTATCAGCCTATTATAAAGGGAGAGTTGTCCACTTTCTACATTTTTGCTAAGTTTAGATTTTTCCTTTTTCCTTGAGCTTACATTCGCTAGTTGGATTCACTTTTACACAGGTCATCTTGCCTTCGGCTTTCCCAATCAAGTCATTGCAAAATGTTACAGTGATTTAATTTAGTCTCATTTTTGTTTCTGGGCTATAAATATTCAAAGTTTCTCTCCTTAGTCATCCTGCTGCCACCTTTCTTTTTCAAGCAGACCCTTTGCTCTCCCAACACTCATTTTAGTTATTCAGTGTTATTCTCTGCTCCCTTCCCTCCCAATAGGACCTTTTGATCAAAACAACAAAGAATTAGCTAAATCAACCATTTGCATTTTTTTCTTCTCCTACCCTTCATATTCTCCCAAAGAAGTCCTCATAAGCAAGTAAAATCCCTCCACAGAAGGTAACAGAAGGGAGGAAGCAATGAAGAAAACAAACAAAAACCGGTAATCAGACAAGGTTGATTTAAGATCTAACTGGATGGATAGACATCTTAAGAGGAATTTTGGGATGACAGCATACTACAGTTAGAACATAAAACTCATTGTCCTAAGAATAATCACCAGACAAGATGAGCATAACAGAAAATAAGACTTTCTTTTAACTTTCATGCAACTAACAGAAGACACTTACATATCCTAAGGTAAAATAGTAAATTCTACAAGCTATGCTAGAACTTAAGAATTAGAATAGACCAAGAGGATGGAGCTAAGATGGCAGAGTAAAAGCAGGGACTTGCTTGAGTTGACCCTCAAAACTCTCCAAATACCTGTAAAATGACTCTAAACAAATTCTAGAGCTGCAGTCACAAAACGACAGAGTGAAACACATCTCTAGTCCAAGACAGCCTGGAAGGACAACAGGAAGGGTATATCACACTGGGCTGGGAGCAGAGCAGTGTGGAGTGGGCTGCACCAGGTGCAGACAAGGCTGGAGCAGGCTTCAGGAAACTGAATCACTGGTAGCTATGGTGACTTCGAGACTTCTCAACCCACAAATGCTGAGAAAAATGTGAAAGATCAGTGGGGGAACTCTGTGGGACTTGGGTAAAAGAGGAGCATGTGGTGCAGTCCCAGCCCCAGGGTGTCAGAGGTAGTGGTGGCAGTGGCAGCAATAGTAGCAGCAGTGGCTGCTTCCAGAGCCTTGGGCCCACAGAGAGTGGGGGATCAAGCAACTGATACAAAATCCCAGATGCCAGAAACAGTGCATCCACCCCCACCCCCAACCCACCCCCACTGGAAACAGAGTCCTGCCTTGACAGGGAGTTAGAAAGTCAGGTACTTGGCAGGGAAGATGAGTAACCAGTGTAAAAAAAAGTCAGGCTATAGGATCTTACTTTGGTGACAAAGAAGATCAAAACTTAGAACCAGAAGAAGACAACAAGACTTCAAGAGCCTCCAAGAAAAAATGAATTGGTCACAGCTCGTGGAAGAGTTCAGAAAGGACTTTGAAAATCAAGAGAAGTACAGGAAAAATGAAGAGAAATGAGAGTGATGCAATAAAATCATGAAAAATGAGTCAACAGCTTGTTAAAGGGCACTCCCCCAAAAATAATGAAGAAAAAAGAACAGACCAACTTCTTCTCTACAATTAATCAGACAAAATAATAGCCTCTTAAAAAGGGGGGAAAAGAAAACAATGCATTTAATAGATATTGCCTTCAGAAATATTCGAACTCTCCAAATCTCTTGGAAGAAATCTTACTAAATATACAGCTTAGTTGAAGAAATCAAAATCAATTGGCAAAAGAATGGCATAAAGTATCATGGATTGTCTACCATAACTATAGTACAATACCCTAGAAATCAGGGATTTTCTGGTTTTTTTCAGACACTTAACACTTACTTGCTGTGTGACACTGGGCAAGTCACTTAACCCTAATTGCCCTTCCTTTCCCCCTCCAAAAAGCAAAAAAAAATCTTTTAAAAATGAATGTTAACACAAATAAGTATAATTATTGAAAAATAATTACCTAATACAGGTACAATTTATAATCTATGAAAAATGAGAAAAATATTAAAATATCTCACATTGGTAGTGTTTTGAAGTCTATACATCATTTTATATACTTTATTCCATCTAGCTGTTATTGTTCCATCTTCTTCATGTCTTCATGATCCCAGTTGGCTTTTTCTTGACAGAGATGCTGTAGTGGTTTGCTAATTTCTTCAGATGAGGAACTGAGGTAAATATGGTTAAGTGATTTTTCCAGTGTCACAGAACTAGGAAGTGTCTGAGAAAAAAATTTGAATACATGAAGATAAGTTTTCCTGATTCCAAGTCTAGTGCTCTATTGACTACACAACTTTTACCATTATGAAATGCCTTTATTTTATCTGTTTCCTTTCTAAATAAAAAAGCTAAGTGCTGATCAGAATCAATGGAAATCCAGGTTCAATTTTGACTTAAAGATGGGGAGGGAATGATGAAGAATATTATTAACTCAGCCCAAAATGAAATCATAGACACCGTCCTAATTTTAATATATTTGGCCCATAACTGAGTAGAAGGACATGCAGTGACCACACTTGGAGAATAATTCATACAGATATCCCCTTTTGCACTAATCTGTTTGTTAGCAGTCATTTCTCAAGTTTAATTTGGACATCAACAAGTTAATATTCTATTACCAGAGTTGGTTATGGAATTAAGTGAAAGGGAATAAATAATACTTCATCCTCTCTCATTCATTCTTTGATAATTCTGTGCAAATCTCACATACTTTACCTTTTAATTTTGTATGTTTTGTATCTTTTGAATGTTTACTTCAGAAGGCACAATTACAAGTATATACATTTCCTCCTCTAGAACATAATAGATATATCCCTAATTTTGAACCACCCCATGCTCTGGGGAGGGGAATTAGGTTCACAATATTATTCAGCTCCAATAGCCAACATTCCCAATCTCCAGTCCCAAAAACTCTCCTAAAATCTCAAGGTTAAGGAATGCTGACTCCTCAGGGCATCCCTGCTGGACTGGATAACTGTAGTATCCTGCCTAGAATCCTGACTCTAAGGTCACCATTGCATGAATCCTGGATCCAATACAGTTCACAATCCTGTCCCCAAAACTGAGAAGGACACAATAAACAGAAGAGAAATAAATATCCTCAGGGCCAATTCTTGGAGCTGAGGTAAAAGAGGGTGTTCTAGGAAAGGGTCTTGCCCTCTCCTCAATTCAGTTCATGATGACCATAATTTGAATAAGCTGTTATTTCTGCTCCTGGCCCCCGCCACAAACACTACCATATATGTTACAGAATGGCTTTTTCGAGAAAGATCAGGAAGCACAAAGGGATAGGTGGGAAGGAATTTTTTTTTAATCTCTCCATAGTGCCTAGGACAAAGGTTCCTATAGACAGGTTTTTACAGACAGGTTCTTATACAAATCTTCCACAAAGCATCTATAACTTCTCAGAGGACAGCTACATAAGGTATTTCCTTTAGAATATAAATTCTTGCTTACATCAACAACCTAGAAAATAGGTCTATTGGAACTGGGAAGGTGGGTCAAGTACAAGGGCTTCCTCAGCTTCTGTAGATATTGTGAGTTGGTTGTAAAAGGAAATAAGTGCTAGAAATTCTGTTGGGTTTATTTAATGACCACAGGAATTAGTTTCATGGATGGTTTATTCCTCTGAATAGTATAAGATGTTCTCTGGAAGCCATGAGGGTTTTAGCAAGGAATGAAATCTCAGCTTTACTGAGATTACAAAATTAGAAAGTCAGCTACATGGCTGACAAGAGACTTTGGAAACAAATGAAATCTATGGGAAATTTGGCACAAAAGTAGAGATTGTGACCTGAGCTTTAGGTTGAGAATTTGGGGGATGGAAATATATTTGGGAGTATCCTACTATGGAAAGTTGCAAAAATAATAGAGACTGTGCCTGCGGATCTGGTTACTAATGGCCCACAAAACACTTAATAGGGCAAAGAGGGCTGTGCTAATGGTTGTAATTCTAGATTTTGGATATTACAGTGTGGATTTTTTAGATTTTTCTATTTTCAGGTTCAGAAGGAAAATGCCTTTGGGAAAACTGACCCAGAACACTTAGCATCTTGACAGCTAGCCTGGTATGTAATTTTGCTTATTTGTTTTCTGAAGAGTGCTGAACAAATAGTATGAATGAAATATTGTCAACCTGACAAAGAACCCATTGCTATTTTTTCTCCTATATCTCATTTTACTATGACATATTGTCAGCCATTTTGCTGAAAATGTTAATTACCTCAATTATTTTTGCAATGATTCTTTAGGGTTTTCTATGTAAACCATCATATTACCTGCAAAGAGGAATAATTTTGGTTCATTTCAGACCAAGATTTGCTATAGCTAGAATTTCTATTTTCTCTCACCTGCCATGTTATAATAGCATAGTGATTTGTCTTTCTGCTCAATATCTCCTCTCTTCAATCTACCCTCCACACATCTGGTAAGATACTCTTCCTTAACCAGAGGTATGACATTTGTAATCCCTTTCCCAACACCACTCAGTGAATTCCCATTGTCTATAAAATGAAATAAAAATTTTTTTAATCCTTCAATGCCCTTAATTTCAAATGATGACCTTCATGCACTCTCCAGGCAAATTAGACAATTAGCTCTTTCATGAAAAGGACATTGTTTCATGAAGAGGACAGTCAATCTCTCTATCTCTGTCTGTCTGTCTGTCTCTCTCTCTGTCTCTCTCTCTGTTTCTCTGTCTCTCTCTCTCTGTGTCTCTGTCTCTGTCTCTGTCTTTGTCTGTCTCTCTCTCCCTCCCTCTCCCTATTCAGATAAATCATCTACATAACTCGAATGTGCTCCCAAGTCTTCATTTTTTTGAAATCATCATCTTTCTTAAAGATTCAGATTATATATTACCTCCTCTGTTTTCTTAATCTCACAATTTTAAGGGTCCTCCCCTTGCCAAATTTTTCAAATATATATTTTCTATGTTCTTTATATCCCAACAAAATATGAGACAATAAATGATAGGGACTTTGTGTATGCTTATTTTTCCTTTATATTCACAGGATCTATGATAGTATCATTCATAAGGTAGGCATGTTTAATTGTTTATTAAATTTAATTAAGTAGCTCTCAGAAAAAATACAAAATTTCAGTTTCTAGGTAATCAAATGGCAAGCTAGTCCAAGTCCTACATGAAAAATTATCTACTCTGCAATTTTCTCAACAAACTAGCCTTTTATTAATGTTCTAAAATAAAGGGGAATTACATCAAGGGGATATCTATATCTTATTTATTAAAATTTTTAGAATTTTGATTTATCTTTCATATCAAACCTAAATTTGCCCATCTCTAAGTTGTATCCAGGTCTCTGGATTTTTTTTCTTTTGATAGCCCTTCAAATTGAAGATAAATTTAAATGTCAATGGAGAGGTACATGGTGAATGTGAGCCACCTGCAACATATCAAAAATAAAGAATTGCAATTTTTCCCTACCCCCCACCCCAAAAGAGCAGTCCCACTCTATAGCCTCTCCTCCAATCTGCTCTCTCCCATATCTTCTCCCATACCCCTTTGACTTTTCCAGTAGGGATGGTGGATATTTATGCCCTAGTGACTGTATACCTTATTTCACAATTACATGTAAAATAATATTTAAAATAGTATATATGTATATATATGTATATGTATATATATATATGTATATGTGTATATATATATATACATATATATATATACTCTCCTGTAGTGTGAGATAACCTATTTAGTTTATATGTCATCCCCTCCCTGAGCTAAATTCAATGTGAATAAGGTTGACCCATTCCCTTTTGCCTTCCTATTCTTCCCCTCCATTGTAACCATTTTCCCTTGCCTCTTTTATATGAGATAGTTTACCCCATTCTGTCTCTCCCCATCTACTCTCATTATATTCCTCTTTTGCCACTTAATTTCACTTTTTAAGGATCCGCTTCTATTAAATTGATCCTGTGCCCTCTATCTTTATATATATATATATATATATATATATATATTTAAACATTTGATTGTAAAACTTTGAATTTGAGATTCATTCCCTTTCTCCCTTGACACCCACCTTACTGGGAAGATAAGCAATTCAGTAGAGGTTGTACCTGTGTAGCTAATGCAAAACATAACCATAGTAGATGTATTGGAAAAGACTGATTCTATTTCCCTCCCTCCTATCCCACCTCCCACTTTTTCTATTCTCTATTTTGATCCCATCTCTTTTCAAAAGTGGGTGCTTCAACCTTCTCTCCTCCCCAGCCTGCCCTCCCTTCCATCATTCCCCCTCTCATCCCCTCCACCCCTACTTCCCTGTATTGTGAGATACCCTATTTAGTGTGTATGTCATTCCCTTCCTGAGCTAAATTCAATGTGAATAAGGTTGACCCATTCCCTTTTGCCTTCCTACTCTTCCCCTCCATGGTAACCATTTTCCCTTGCCTCTTCTATGTGAGATAGTTTACCCCTTCTGTCTCTACCCATCTACTCTCATTATATTCCTCTCACCACTTAATTTCACTTTTTAAGTATCATCCCTTTCCATTAAATTGGTCCTGTGCCCTCTATCTATGTATACCTGTATACATATATACACACATTTACATATGTATTCATACACCCATATACCCTCTGATACAGACATATATATTTTTATTCCCTTCAACTATTTTCATACTAAGAAAAGTTTCATCAGTTATAATTATTGTTTTTCAATGTAGGAATGCTAATAGTTCTGCCTTGATAAGTTCCTTATGATTTCTTTTCCCTGTTTAACTTCTCATGCTTCTCTTCCTTCTTGTGTCTCAATGTCAAATTTTCTATTACCTCTGGTTTTTCATCAAGCATACTTGAAAGCCCTCTATTCCACTGAATGAACATATTTTCTCCTGAAACATGATACTCAGTTTTGCTGTGTGGGTGATTCTTGGTTTACATCCCAGCTACTTTGACCTCCAGAATATCATAATCCAAGCCCTTATATCCCTCATTGTAGAAGCTACCAGATCCTGAGTTATCCTGATTGTATTTTCACAACATTCAAATTGTTTCTTCCTGACTGTTTGTAATGTTCTCTCCTTGATTTGTGAATTTCAGGAGGTGATTGGTGGATTTTTTCAACCTCTATTTTGCCCTCTGGTTCTATAACATCAGGGTAGTATTCCTTGAGAATTTCTTGGAGGATAATTTCTAGGTTCTTTCTATGATCATGGTTTTCAGGTAGTCCAATAATTTTTAAATTGCCTCTCCTGGATCTATTTTCCAGGTCAGTGGTTTTTCCCATGAAACATTTCACATTGCCTTCTATTCTTTCATTTGTTTGGATCTGTTTAACACCATCTTGATTTCTCATAAAGTCACTAGCTTCCATTGGCTCCAGTATAATTACAAAGGAAGGATTCTCCTGAGTGAGCTTTTGATATTGTTTCCATCTGGCAAATTTGCCTTTTTAAGGCATTCTTCTCCTCATTGCCGTTTTGAGTTTCCTTTGCCATTTGATTTAGTCCATTTTCAAAGTGTTATTTCCTTCAGCCAGGCTGTTGATTCTTATATTATAATTTTCTTGAATTATTCTCATTTCTCTTCACAATTTTTCCTCCACTTCTCTTATCTGCTTCTTAAGGTTCTCTATGGCCTGTAACCAGTTCATAATTTTCTTGGAAGCTTTTGGTGCAGGAGTTCTGACTTCACTGCCTTCCTGCTGTTTCATGCTTTGATCCTTTTTGTCCCCAAAATAGGAGTCTAACGTTGCATTCTTCTGTTTGCTTTGCTTCCTTTCCCTGGTCACATCCCCACTCAGTTACTTGACCCCTGGGCTTTTTGCCACAGTAGGAGTCTGCCACCAGACTGGGGATCTACTGTCCCAAATGCTGGGGTTTTCTCAGCTGACAGAGTTATTGGTTGGGTGTCCTCTCTGAACCCTCCACACACTCTGGCAAGCTGCTCACACACCACAGGTCCTTCACCATAGACTGCAATCTAGATCCAAGCAGGTTAAAGCAAGAGTGATTACCCTTAAGACACGTTGCTTTGTCCTCCTACAGACTTCAGGCCAGGAGTTCAAGCTGCCACGTGGTGGCAGCTGGGCCTCGGCTCCTCAATGGCTTCTCTTCCCAGGGAAAGAGGCCAACCCATTCCCAATGACAGGATCCCAAAGTCCACACTGCAGTGACCTCTCACTTTGTCCTTAGGATGTATGTGTTGATAATTCTGGACCACCACAACTACTGGTGATATGGAATCCCTCCAGCCTGTGTGTGGTCAGGTCCACCTTGGGGCTAAAAGCTCTGGCTCATCTTGGGCTGGGTTCTGCTCCCAGAGTGCTGTGCTGGCTGATTCCTGCCAGCCTGACAGGCTGTCCTCAGCAGGAGTTTAGCTTCTCTGTGTCTTTTTGTGGGTTCTGTAGCTTCAAAGTTTGTTCAGAGTCACCTTTTACATGAATTTGGAGGAGGTGAGAGCCAGAGCCCCACAGAAGTCCTGTTTCTTGACTCTACCCCCCTCATCTCCAATAATTTTTAAACCACTTCTCCTACAGCTATTTACCATGTCAGTTATGTTTTAATGAGATATTTCACATTTTCTTCTATTTTTCCTTATTTTTATTTTGTTCATTTCTTGATGTCTCATAAAGTCATTAGCTTCTACTTGCTGAATTCTAACTGTTAAGGAATCATTTTCTTCAGTGAGCTCTCCTACCCCTTTTTCCATTTGTCCAATTATATTTTTCTTCAATTAATCACATCAGTTTCCATGATGTACAATTTTACTCCCCCTCTTTCAAACAGATCGTATTATTGATTTCTCACTATCTTTAATAACTATTCATCGAATCATTGATACACAAAATTTCAGAATGAGAAGGTACCTTTGTGGAAATCCATATCAACTTCCATGTGAGCCTGTGGTTTTAGCCCCAGGGCAGCCCAAAGCAGAAGAAGCTGGAGCAGACCTTGGGATAGCATCTGTGGCAGTTTCCAGAAATATCAACCCATAAATGCCAAAGATAAAGTAAAAGGTCAATATAGAGCTCTATTGGAACTGGGACAGATGGAGGCCCAGTCTAGCCTCTGCCACCAGAGTTAGAGTTTGCAGAGGGGCAGCAGCCATGCAGCCACCTCCACATGGCTGCTTCAGAGCTCCCAGCCTACAGATCATAGGGGAGCCAAGCAACCATTCAGAGGGTAATCACTCTTCCTTTAACCTCCCTGGATCTGGATTGCTGTCTTGGGTGGTAGTCCTGAGGTATGTGACTAGTAAGCAGAGTGTGTGGGTACTGAAGAGATAGCACCCTCCTAATAGCTCTAGCAGCTGCAGAAACACCAGCAATTTGGGACAAAGCTCTGCCCTCTGGAAGCAGAGTTTTACTGTGAGAAAGAGCTCAAAAGTCAAGTAATTGAGTGGCAATATGAGCAAGCAAAAGAAGCAAAGCAAGCACAGCAATACAACTTTAGGTTCCTTTTGGGGGAACTAAAAGGATCAAAGCATGGATGGGAGGAAGACAACAAAGTCAGAACTCCTGCACCAAAAGTTTGGAGAAAAATATGAACTGTTTACAGGCCACAAAGGAACTCAAGAAAGATTTTGAAAATCAAGTAAGAGAAGTGGGGGGAAAATTGGGAAGAGAAATGAGAATGATGCAAAAAAATCATGAAAAGAGAGTCAACAACCTGACTGAAGAAAACAACATTTTAAAAAAATAGACTAACACAAATGGCAAAAGATGCCAAAAAAGCCAATGAGGAAAAAAGAATGCCTTAAAAACCCAAATTTGCTAGATGGAAAAAGAATTTCAAAATCTCACTGAAGAGAATAATTTCTTCAGAATTAGAAATGGAAGCTTAGAATTAGAATTAGAAATGGAAGTACAACAATTAGAAATGGAAGCTAATGACTTTATGAGAAATCAAGATACTATTAAATAGATCCAAACATAAAAAAGAGAAGACAATGTGAAATATTTCACTGGAAAAACACTCATCTGGCAAATAGATCCAGGAGATATAATTCAAAATTAATTGAACTACCTAAAAGCCATGACAAAAAAAGAACATAGAAATCATCTTTCAAGAAATTCTCAAGGAAAATTGCCCTGATGTCTTAGAACCAGAGGGCAAAACAACGTTTGAAAGAACCCAATGACCACCTCTTGAAAAAGATCCCCAAAAGAAAACTCCTAGGAATATTATAGCCAGGTTCTGGAGTTCCCAGATGAAGGAGAAAATATTACAAGCAGCCAAGAGAAACAATTTGAATATTGTGGAAACACACTCAGGATAACACAAGATCTAGCAGCTTCTACATTAAGGGATCAAAGGGATTAGAATATGATATTCCAAAGATCAAAGAAGCTAGGAATAAAACCAAGAATCACCACCCAGCAAAACTGAGTATAACGTTTCAGGGGAAAATATGGTAATTAAGTGAAATAGAGGATTTTCAAGCATTCTTCATGAAAAACCAGAGTTGAATAGAAAATTTGACATTCAGATACAAGAAGCAAGAAAAGCATGAGAAAGTAAACAGGGAAAAGAAATCACAAGGGACTTATCAATGTTGAACTATTTATATGACTACATGGAAAAATGATAATTGTAACTTATGAAAATTTTCTCAGTATGAGGATAGTTGGAGGGAATATAAATGTATGTGTGTGTGTGTGTGTGTGTGTGTGTGTCTTACATACAATGTAAATATATATAAATGTCTATATAGGAGGGTATATGTGCTTATGAATACATATCTGAGTGTGTGAACAGGTATACATAGTCAGAGGGCACAGGACCAATTTAATAGGAAGGGATGTTACTTAAAGGTGAAATTAGTAGGTGAAACCAGAATATAATGAGAGGAGATGGGGAGAGAAAGAATGGAGAGAGAAAAAACTATCTCATATAAAAGAGGCAAGGGGTAACTGTTACAATGCAGGCAAAGAACAGAAATACTAAAGGGAATGTGTCAACCTTGCTCTCATTAATTTTTTCTTGGGGAGGGGATGACATACACACTAAATTGGGTATCTTGTCCTACAGTATAGTAGGGGGCAAGGGGATAAGAGGGGGCATGATGTATGGGAAGGGAGGTTTGGGGAGACGGTTGTTAGAAGCACACCCTTTCAAAAAGGGGCAGGGCCAAAGTACAACAAGTGGGGGACAGGATAGGATGGAGGGAAATATAGTCAGTCTTTCATAATATATCCACTATGGAAATGTTTTGAGTAACTACACATGTACAAACTATATTGAATTTCTTATCTTCCCAGTAAGGGTGGGTGACAAGGTAGGAAGGGAAAGAATCTGGATTTCAAAGTTTTAAAATCAAATGTTTAAAAAATATTAATATTCTCTTTCGCGGCGACCTGCAACACGCCTTCCTGACTAAGGAAGATGCGGAAGCTCCGCGGGCACGTCAGCCATGGCCACGGGCACATCGGCAAGCACGGGAAGCAACCCGGAGCCCGCGGGAATGCAGGAGGGCTGCACCATCACCGGATCAACTTCAACAAATATCATCCAGGTTATTTTGGTAAAGTGGGTGTGAGGCATTACCACTTGAAGAAAAACCAAAGCTACTGCCCAACTGTCAACCTTGATAAGCTGTGGACACTGGTCAGTGAGCAGACCAGGATTAATGTTGCCAAAAACACGGAGGGCCTTGTCCCTATCATTGATGTTGTGTGGTCGGGCCAGTCATCATGAAGGCAAAGTTCTTCAGCAGATGAGCAGAGGAAAAAATCAATGGTGTTGGTGGAGCCTGTGTCCTTGTGGCATAAAAACCCAATGTTATCAAATAAAACAAATGACTTTGTTATTAAACATCCTGGGTTTTGCCACATTATGGTGATCAAATTTGAATGTTTGTGGGTTGGGAGATAATAAATTACTCTTGTTGGTAAAAATATTAATATTATTTAAATGCAACTGGGAAATAAGATATACAGGCACTGTGGTATAGAAATACATCTTGCCCTACCAGAAAGTTGGAGGGGGAATGGGGAGGATATAGGAGAGAGCACATTTGGGGAGGGAGTATACAGTGAGATCACTGTTTTGGGGTGGTGAGTAGTGGAAAGATGGGGAGGTAATTTGTAACTCAAAATCTTGTGGAAATGAATAATGTAAACTAAAAATAAACATAAAATTTAATTAAAAATAGTTTTCAGATTATCATGGAATAGTATGAATCAATGATCAATAGTTATTGCAGTTGTTGTTTTGTATATAACTAAAGTGTTGTTTCTGTGAGGTTTGTTTTTTTTTTCATCTTCTAACCCTGCATAATATTTCTTGTATTACTACATTTTCATGGCCTCTTCTGGAATAAAAATTAATGTATTAATATTCTCCATTTCCTTTATTAAATGATCAATTTCCTTTACACAATATTTCAAATCTCTACTTGAATTTTTTAAATTTTTCTCTTGATTCTTTTATTATTCTTCCAACCATTCTGGTATTTCTTGCAGTTTTTCCCATCTCATTCTTTGGGATCAACTTTTAGCAATTGTACCATCATTATTTAATTTTATGGAAATTTATGCTTGCATTATTTTCATAGTATTTCTTCATGACATTATTGATTCATCATTGCTTATTTATATTCTCAGGCTCTTTAGTACTTTTGTTGAATATAATTTATAAGGATTTCACTCTGGATCATTCCTATTGATGCATTGCTTTATCAAATAATTACCTTGCTAATTTGAGGTAAGGAAGGGGATTTGGATTTAGACATAGTTGCTCACTTGGCCATCATACCAGATCTTGTTTATCTATTTTTTTTTTTTTTGCCTTTTTGGAGGGCAATTGGGGTTAAGTAACTTGCCCAAGGTCACACGGCTAGGTTTTTTTTTTGTTTGTTTGTTTGTGTGTGTGTTAAGTGTCTGAGGCTGGATCCGAACTCAGGACCTTCTGACTCCAGGGCTGACACTCTACTCACTGCAGCACCTAGCTGCCCCTTGTTTATCTATTTTTAACAGGTAGAACTATTTAACCTCAAATGAAACTTTTATGGAGTAAACTTTTTTTCTTTTTTTTTAATTTAATTTAGAATAAAACAGCAGAGCAAAAATACAGAATAGAGAAAGGAAACAAAAACTATCATGAACTAAAATATTCAGATTTATATCCGAAGAAAGACAAAAACATGTTATGTGCATAGAAGAACATGTGAGGATTCAAAATAAGTAACAAATTTTCATTTTAAGAATCCCTGTATGATAAATAATATAATTGGTGTTGAGAACTGTCCATCTTTTCTTTGCTTCTTCGTAACTTTTGTTCTCTGCTGTGTACATTTTTACTTTGATCTTTTTTCTCCCTTCCCCCCAGAAGGCTACAATTAAGTTTGGATATGTTTCTCTATAGCTATAGATAAATACACACATATACATATATAAATACATATATAAACATATACTTTCCCAAATAAATTCTACTCTTGATTTTTTTATGTTTCTGCATATCTCATTTCCTATGCCTCCTTTACTACTTTACTTCTACCAGCTACTTTGCCCTCCCATTATTTGCCTACCACACTCTCCTATCCCCCCATTCCCACATGTCTAAACACCTTCCTATAGGCCCCCTTTTACTATTTCCATACCCTCCTATCCGAAGATCCCTCCCTTGTCCTCTCCCCCTTCCTTATGCCCCCACACCTCCTTTATTATCTCCAACTCGCTATTTCCTTAGAGTTTTATTTCTTTCTAAATTTAGAAGATTTTTATACTCTCCTGTATATATATGTATTTTCCCCTCTTACACCCATTCTGATGAGAGTAGATTTCCAGAAGTAACATCCTCCCTCCCCCCTCTAATTCCTTGGTATTGGTTCTTACTTTTGCACCTCATTTGTACAAGATAATATACATTTTTAGTTGTTTTTGGATGGTTTCACTTTTTGAAGTCGTATCATACACAGGTCTACCCCAATCTTTCTTATACGTTACTTAATTACTAGTAATAATCTTAGATATAGGTTTTACATTTTCCATACATAAAAGTTAAACATTCTATCCTTACTTATTCACTTGAAATTAGTTTTTGATATTTACTTTATATTTCTTTTGACTCTTGTATGTCAAATCTATTGATTTCAGAGGATTGTTTTTTTTTTAATAAAAACAGTCCTAAAAGTCTGAAAGTTGATGAAATGTCATTATTTTTCATTCTAAACTATGCTTAGCTTTGCTAGGTGTGATATTTTTGACCGGAGATCCAGTTATTTTGTCCTTTGATACGTAGTATTCTAAGACCCGTGATCTTTTAGAGACACCAATGCTGTCTTTTGTGATTCTAATTATGGGATCACCATAAATATTTTTTTCTTGTTAGTTGAAATATTTTATCCTTGATGTGGGGGTTTGGGAATTTAACAATAATATTAATGTGAGTCTTCCTCATAGTATCTCTTTCAGGTGGTGATGTGTAGATTTTTTTTTCTATTTCTACTTTTCCCTTTTGATCTAATGCTTCAGGACATTTTTCTTTAGTCATTTCTTCTATTATTGTATCAAGATTCATTTTTATCAGAACTTTCAAGTAGTCCAGTCATTCTTATGTTATCTCTTCTTGATCTATTAATTTTTTTCATTCTCTCTCTCTATTTTTTTTTATTTTTTTCATCTCTCATAAATTCTCTGGCTTCCCCTTGCCCAATTCTGATTTTCAAGGAGTAATTTTCTTCCTTTAGATTCTGGATTTCCTTTTCTAATTGGTTGACTTTCTTGTCATAACCTTCTAGTTTTTCTTGGATTATCTTTATTTTTTCTTTTAAATTTTTCCTCCATTTCTCTCATTTGATTTTTTTAAAGCAATTGGGGTTAAATAACTTGCTCAAGGTTACATGGCTAGTCATTATTTATGTGTGGGTGCTCATTTTCTGAGGCCGGATTCGATCTCTGGTCATCCCAACTCCGAGGCCAGCGCTCTTACTCACTGTGCCACCTAGCTGCCCCCTCATTTGATTTTTAAAGTATTTTTAAGTTCTTCAATGAATATTTTGGCAGGCAGGTGAGCTCTTGACATTACTCTTTGGAGTAGAATTCTTTGCTTTGATATGCTCCTCAGAAGATGAACCCTGATTATCTCAATTCCCACAATAGCTCTCTATCATTGGATCCTTTCTCTTTTGCCTGTACATTCTTTGGTAATAATTTAGTTTTTGTAATCATCTCTAGTCTTGGGGTATGGGGGATAGTTCCTCTGGCCTCTTATCCTCTTTAGTTCTCCCCTCTGATCTTGAACTCAAACCAAGATCGCCAGCCTTCTATAATTATCCACAGTTGGCACCATCTCTGCCTGATTGCCTCTGTACATGTGTGCCAGTTCCTTATCCATGCCATAGCACAGCAGGATCTGGCATCCATTGTCAGAAGGGGTTCCCTTGAGATTCCCTGATCAACTCTCATCTCTGTCCTGTGGGTAAATATACTGTGACTGGGATTAAGGCAGTCTCTCAAGCAAACCAACCCCAGAGCTTACCACTTGTTGTTAAAGCCAACCCTTAATTGGAGGTGTTATTTCTTCACAGGGAAGAAATCTCCTATGATTTTTCTTCAAGTATTCTCTAATTGGCCCAAGGAAACCCCTTTTCTTCCCCTTCTCATATTTGTTTTTATGACTCTGTGTTCATTCAGAGGTGCTATTTTATCTCTTTTTTTTTGGGAGGAAAATCTTGAGAGCTTGAAATTTTCTGATCTACTCTGCCATCTTCCCAGAATGCTTGGAGTAAAATTATACAGTCCTTGAACCTAGGAAGAGGAGCACTTTCAATCCACAGCTGTCCCTTTTTTTGTCTTTATTAATTTGTTTGTTTACTTTGAGTTTACAAGATTCATTTCCATAGTTCCTTGAGTTTCAAATTTTCTTTCCTTCCCTCCCCTCCCCCCAACACAGCTGTCCTTTATAAGAAATGTGCAGTTTTGGGGGCGGAACCAAGATGGCGGAGTAGAAACAGCTCATCCAAGCCACTCTGCCTCCAGATTCCCCCCAAACTATGTAAAAGGGGACTCTGAACAACTTCTGGAGCCCCAGCACCCATAAAACAACACAGAGAAGCTAACCTCCCGCTGAGGACAGCCCAGCAGCTCTGCAGGAAGGACCAGAGCAACAGTCTGGGACCTGGCAGTGCACAGCACGCAGAGGGCAGGAGCTGAGCCAAGCCCAGGTCCACGTGAGCCGAGGTTTTAGCCCCAGAGCGGCAGGGCCAGCAGCCAGCTGGAGGAACCCCAGAACAACAGGAGCTGTGACAACTCCAGAATTATCAACCTAGACATGCCGAGGACAAAGTAAGAGGTTAGTGTCCTATGGACTTTGGGACTGATATTTAGGGAATGCATCGGCTCCCTTCCCTGGGGGCTAGAAGCCACTGAGGAGACATGCCATTTTGTAGTTTTCAGAGGCAGCTTCAGCTCCCAGCCTACAAATCGTAGGGAGATCCAGCCATCAGTCTTGGGGGGTAATCGCTCTTGCTTTAACCTCCCTGGATCTGGATTGTGATCTAGGGTGGAAGTCGTGGGTGGATTTACAGCTTGCCAGAAACGGAAGTTGCCCCCCACACGTTAGGGACGAAAATTCCTCTATCTGGCCTTAAAGCCATAGTGTGGCAACAAACCCAAAAGACAAGTAATTAAGTGGCAACATGCCAAGGCAAAGGAAACAGAAAAATGCAACCCTAGACTCCTATTTTTGGGGCATAGAGAGGGAAAAGGACTGTGAGGTCAGAAGTCCTGCTCCAAAAGCCCCAGGGGAAAACATGAGCAGGGTGCAGGCCATAGAGGACCATAAGAAGGACTTTAAAAATCAAATAAGAGAAGTGGAGGAAAAATTGGAAAGAGAAATGAGAAGGATGCAGGAAAAGTATGAAATGAGGGTCAACAGCCTGACTGAGGAAAACAACACCTTAAAAAATAGACTAACTCAAATGGCAAAGGAGGCCCAAAAGGGCAATGAGGAGAAGAATGCCTTAAAAAGTCGAATTTGCCAGATGGAAAAAGAATCTCAAAAGTTCACTGAGGAGATTCATTCCTTCAGAGTTAGACTGGAGCAAATGGAAGCTAATGGCTTTATGAGAAATCAAGATGCTGTTAAGCAGATCCAAACAAATGAAAGATTAGAAGGCAATGTGAAATATCTCATGGGAAAAACCACTGACCTGGAAAATAGATCCAGGAGAGACAATTTAAAAATTATTGGACTACCTGAAAGCCATGATCAAAGAAAGAACCTAGAAATCACCCTTCAAGAAATTCTCAAGGAAAATTGCCCTGATGTTTTAGATCCAGAGGGCAAAATAGAGGTTGAAAGAATCCACAGATCACCTCCTGAAAAAGATCCCAAAAAGAAAACTCCCAGGAATATTATAGCCAGGTTCCAGAATCCCCAGATCAAGGAGAAAATACTACAAGCAGCCAGGAAGAAACAATTTCAATATTGTGGAAACACAATCAGAATAGCCCAGCACCTGGCAGCTTCTACACTGAGGGATCGAAGGGCATGGAATATGATATTCCAGAGGGCAAAAGAACTGGGAATGAACCCAAGGGTCACCTACCCAGCAAAACTGAGTATTTTGTTTCAGGGGAAAATATGGTCATTCAGTGGAATAGAGGACTTTCAAGCATTCTTGTGGAAAAAACCAGAATTGAATAGAAAATTTGACATCCAGACACAAGAAGGAAGAGATTCCTGAGAAGGTAATCAGGGAAAAGAAATCAAAAGGAACTTATCAAAGTTGAACTATTTACATTCCTATATGGAAAAGCAATAAGTATGACTGATGATATCTTTCTCACTATGAAAATAATGGAAGAAGGGTGTGTGGTCATATGAATACATATGTGAATGTGTGTGTATATGGTTACAGTTATATATGGATAGAGGGCATAGGTTGAATTTGTTGGGAAGGGAGAATACTCAAGGGATAAAATTATGAGGTGAGAGAGGAAAGTGGCAAGAGGAGATGGGGAGAGACAGGGTAGGGTAAACTATCCCATGTAGAAGAAGCAAGGGGAAATGGTTGCAAAGGAGGGGGAGAATAAGGAAGGCTAAAAAGTCAAAACCACATTCACCTTGAATTTGGTACAGGGAGAAAATGACATATGTACTAAATGGGATATCTCAACCTGCAGCAGGATAGGGGGAAGCGGGATGAGAGGAGGGATGATGGATGGGAGGGCATCCTTGGGGTGAGGGGAGGTTGGAAGTACCCACTATAGAAGAGGGACAGGATCATGTAGTGAATGGACCAGGTGGGGGGTGGGATGAGTGGGAGGGAATTATAAGCAGCCTTGTACAATATATCTACTATGATAATGTTTTGCATAGCTGGACATGTACAACATATACTGAATTACTTATCTCCCAAGAGGGAATGGGTGACAAGGGAGGAAGGAAATGGATCTGAAATTCTAGGTAGTAACATCAAATGTTTCAAATATATATAAATACTATTATTAATACTCTTTTGCTTATAATAGGGAGATAAGATGTGCAGGCATTGGGACACAAAAACTCACCTTCCTCTAATGGAAAAGTAGATGGGGGTATGGGAGAGAGCAGATTGAAGGAACAGATATCTTGTGGGACTGCTATTCTGGGAGGTTGGGTAAGGGAATAACGGGGGGAAAATAATTGTAACTCAAAATCTGGCGGAAATGAATGATGTAAAACAGAAGTTAATAAAGTATTTGTTTAAAAAAAAAAGAAATGTGCAGTCTTTTTCAAGTTGCTTGAGCTTTCTGAGTCTCAGCAACCTTTCTCTACCCCCCAAAAAAAATTTCATACTACGAAAGAACGAGGAGGAGGAGGAGGAAAATGAGGAGGAGAAAGAAGTTTGGTCATTGCAGATAATGCTCACTCGGAAAATGTTTGATGAGAAGACTGCAGAGTAAAAGCAAGAACTTACTTAAGCTCATCCCCCAATCACCTCCAATACCCATAAAATATGACTCTGAAAAAATTTTAAAGTTGCAAAACCCACAATATGATAGAGTGAAATATATTTCCAGCTGAAGACAGCCTGGCAAGCCAAAAGGAAGTGTCTATTGCACCTGGGTTGGGAGCAGAGCCCAGTCCCGAGTGAGCCGTTCTGGGCCAGACTGGTGGCACAAACCAGGACAGAACAGACTTCAGGGGACTGAATCACTAGATTCTGTGGTGGTTTTCAAAATTATCAACCAACAAATGCCAAAAAGAAAGCAAAAGGTCAGTGGGTAAAGCCTGATGCACCTGGGTGAGGGAAGAGCAAGGTCCCTGGGGCAGAGGAGGTGGAGGTGGTCTTGGGGTAAGAAGCACTGGTATAACAGAGCTTGTGGCATCTGTGGAGAGGAAATCCTCCTCACAGATCTGAAGCAGGTGCATAGAAGTAGCTCTCACAACAGTTGCACAAAACCCCAGAAATTTGGAACACAACACTCTCCACTTTTGAAGCAGAGTTCTAACATGGCAAAGAGCTCAATAGTCAAGTAACTGACTAGGAAAATGAGCAAACAGAGGAAAAGAAATCCAACTATAGAATCTTTCTTTGGGGACCAAGATGATCAAAACATAGAACCAGAAGAAGACAATGAAGTCAAAAATCCTGCATCCAATGCCTCCAAGAAAAATATGAATTGGTTACAGGTTACATAGGATTTTGAATTTCAGAAGGATTTTGAAAATCAAGTAAAGAGAAGTAGAGGAAAAATGTGAATAGAAATGAAAGTGATGCAAGAAAATCCTGAAAAATGAATAAACAGCTTGCTAAAGAAAACTCCCCAAAATCCTGAAGAAAATAACACCTTAAAGAAAAAAAAAAACTAGCTTACATGGCAAAAGAGGTCCATAAAGACAATGAGGAGAAAAATGCCTTAAAAAGCAGAATAGGCCAGATGGAAAAGGAAGTCCCAAATTCCTATGAAGAAAATAATTCCTTCACAATTAGAATGTTTAATCAGATGGATTTGAATCAAGTAACTTTCGTGAATAAATGAAAGCCACTTCTTCAGTATAGTTATGTGATTTGCTGATGACTTTATTTTACAGCACTGATTTTCTTGGAGCAAGAAGTGGGATCAACACAATTGATGTTCTCAATATGAATAACAAGAGCTAATAACATCTCCATCAGTGTATTAACTCAGCAGATATTTCTGGATCTACAATCTACCTTGATACTCTGTCCCCACACAGGGATCTATTGACAAGTAAAACCCAATACAGAAACATCACTTTCCTGAGATATAGCAGACATGAAACACAGGAGAACCATACTCATGATACTTGAGGATGATCACCTAAGGCTTTATTTGAAGGTCTTTACCTATTTTAGTGTCCAGGGTTCCTACTCTGAGTAACCTTCTCTGTAATTCTGAGAAATGATAGACCAATATCATTATAAATGAATTGACTTTGAGTCTAAGTCTAAGTCAATTTGACTTAGTCCTTTCAGTTAAGGCTGATGGAAAAATTTGCAGATGAAAAAAGTGATGGATGCACTGAATAGACTATTGTGACAATGCTCCAGTAAATATTATCCTTTTTTTTGGAACCTTGGGGGCATTTAAATTTCTGCCATTCCTTTGATGTCCTGAAAAGTGTAAGCAGACAGTTAACAACTAAACCATTATGAAAGAATAATCAGATTTATCTTCTCACTATAGATTTTTATCCTTCTCAGTGCAACTAAAGAATTACTACCAAAGAAAAGAATTACTAACTCAGTTCTCTGGGTTCTGATATGATGATGTGATTGGACAGAAGAAATTTTGTCATGCAGCAACTTGTAATCACCTTCAAATCAATATACTATAGCATCAACGCTTGAGAAGTCTAACCTCCATGGTTTTTATATGTCACCACTCTCAATGAAGTTCTTCTGTTTTTTCTTTGGTAATGACAGTGCTGTCAAATTTTAAAATCATCTCTGTATTATTTCAAAAATGATAATTTCTGATTTTCTATAAAAGGCTTTTTATTACATTATGCCAAGAAAAATCTCATTATTCCTTTGCAGTTGGTGCCATTAAATTCCCTACTTGCCTTCTTTCAAATATGTTGAATCTCCTGTCAGGTTCTGGAACAATTTTTGTGAAGAAAATCTTTGCCTGTTAAGGTTCAAGTATCCTTAGAATAGTGGTTATGAAAAAAAAAGACTAGCTTTTCATTTTTTCCTTTTAAACTTTTTCTTCAAATAGGGCAGCAGGCTGGCCTTCTGCATACTCTTTCCACTCACCCCCTTCTCTTCTCAACTATCAGCTTTGCCTGTTTATATATTGAAAGTATATTCTGACTGTCACTTGGATCTCAGAAGAAAGGCACTTAAAAGAAAGAGGGAGAAAAATTATTACAAAGTCTATTTGTCTGTCCGTTAGCTACACCTTATTCCCACAATATTTCTTTCCCATTACCATATTGCTTCACTTCCTCCCTCACAAGTAACATCTTAAATGACAAACTGACAATAAAACCTAAAACACAATTTAGTTATATGATTTGGAGCTTTATAGGCATGGATGACAAAGTAGTCATGGAGGCCACATTTTTTTTTTTTACTTTTTAAGAAAGGAGGAGATAATAATGAAAGCATAGTATTTAAATTTCATATTCAAGGAGAATTTAGTGGATGCTGCTTTTCTGGAGTTGTATTATTTTTTAATTCTTACACAATAAAAATGTTTTAAAAATAACTTCATCCTGAGCACATTCCATTTCCTGTTCCTTTTTTTTTTTCAATAGTTGCAATCAATTTATTAAAAGAGATGATTGGTTAGGCATCTGCAATGGTGACTTCAACTTCTACACCTGGTTCAATGCTGATAGAAGTGATCTGTTTAACAATTTCAGAAGGACTGTGCAAATCAATAAGGCGTTTGTGGATTCTCATCTGGAACCGATCCCAAGTCTTTGAACCTTCACCGCAAGGAGTTTTTCTAGTTGTGATTCGAAGTGTCTTGGTGGGCATTCGAACAGGTCCCTTCACTTTCAGGTTCTTCTCTTTGGCTCCTCTGATGAGGTCGGCACACACTTTCTCGAGTGATTTCACGTTGCGGCTGGTAAGGGTGATCCGGATCCGGTGAATGGCCACTTCGGGCTCCACAAGGGTCTTGCCGGTGTCTTTGAATGCCATGGCGGCGGGGCGGCTTCCTGACCGACTTATTCCTCGGTGAGAGCGAACAGCGGTGAGTCAGGAGTTAGAGAGGCAGAGACTGCCAACTCCAAGCAGCTGTGGCGGCGATACCTTCACCAAAGAGCTCCTGTTCCTTTTGTTAATTCCACTTCACTCAGTCAAGTCTTTTCAAGTCAATCCAGCACAATGAATATATTTGATCAATCAGTCCTCATCAGAAAGTAAATGTGCAATAATTACTGGTTTATATATGGATATTTCTGTCTTCTATATATCATTTTGTTTATTGACTTCTCCAACCTCACCAAATTTTTGCAATACACTTTCTTCATCCATTATGGTGTAACTGTTCTCAAAAGAAAGACGGAATATTCAGAGAAAATAGTTTATTGTTCTTCTTGTTGCCATTGGTGTTGTTATTCCTGACCTGTGATTTGACTGATGTGGGAAATCTTAGCATTAAAAGTCCTGTCCAGCCATATTGATTGAAAATCCTCTGTAGCTTATGTTCTTGGGAAGTTGTCTGGGGGCAATGAGAGTTAAACTGACTTACCTAGGGGTCACTCATAGACACATGGCTAGTGTATGACAAATGTAGGACACAAAATTCTTTCTGACTCTGGGGCAATGTGTTTATCCTATTGCTTTTCAAGAGAATCATTAAGTACAAAACACATAAAAGTCTTAATAATAACTAGTGTTTTTAGAGTTTTTTAGGGTTTATAAAGAACTTTGTGTCACCTATCACCTTTGTTATTTAACATAACCCTTTAAGATAGGTAATCCTATCCTCTCTTGGGGGTGGCACGAAAGACTTATAACTGAAATGTCAATGGTGGAGGATGCTTTTAGTGAAGGAAATCTATAGTGGCAGATCCGAATGAATAACAGATGATTTATTTGCTTCCCATTTGTGAGCTGTTGTGGTAGCAGGATTGAGGAATACAAGCCTCATATGTATCATGGATATCAGGAACATTGCTCATACTTGCCCACCAAATACTTCCCTGAGTAGTACTAATTAGTAAGAAGATAATCCCAGGTCCAGTCTCCCAAGAAACCTTCAAAAATTTGTCAAAAAACAAAACAAGTTCAAAGATGCCACCAAAGAGGAGAATTCCAAGCTATCATCTGATAAAGACTCTAATCTCTGTAGTTATACTCACAATAAAATAAGATCATAAATTCATAAACTTAGAGTTGTAAAGAAAGGAAACAAGCATTTATTAAGTATGACTATGAGCCCTTCTGCTAAGATACAAACACACACACATATACATATCAATACATATTGATGTATGTACATACGTGTATGTATATTATAACATATACACATAAAGAGAGATATATTGTTATTATTAACAATGTATAGCTGCTATTTTTATACAAATTTTAGAGTTGTTGATGACACTGAGGCAGAGATTAAGAAATTGGCTAGGGTTAAATGTAAGTGTTTCAAGCTGGATTTATTGATTGTTTTTTGAAGAGGGGAAGGCAGGGCAATTGGGGTTAAATGACTTCCCCAAGGTCACACAGCTAGTAAGTGTTAAGTGTCTAAGGCTGGATTTAAACTCAGGTCCTCCTGACTCCAGGGCTGGTGCTCTATTCAGTGAGCCACCTAGCTGCCCCTCAAGCTAGATTTAAAACAGGGTTTTCTTAACTTCATGTCCCACACTCAATTGCCACTTAATCACATCTGGAGGAAGACGCCAAGATCATGCAGATAAGGAAACTGAGGCCCAGATATGAGAAATAACATGCAAGTCAGCCATAGATATGAAAAAATAACAGACGACGGAGCTGTGTTCTTTCATTATTTACCATCCATCCTATGTTTCCCCTTGCCCTACCTAACGGTCCAACCCTTTTCTGGCATTTGGGCTGATTCATGATTTCTTTTGTAGCTAGCTCCTCTACTAATTCAGATAATACCTAACTCCTCTAGACATTATGTTACATAGTCTTTGTTCTTATTTACAAAGTAATTAACTATGAATGATCTTCCCAACATGGAGGACCCCTTGCTTTGGTTCTTTTATTATCTTGGGGGATCAATGGTTCATACCAATTGACATACCACATCATTATCTGTTTGCAATGTCATTATAAGATACATATATTAATTGACTGATTCTACAAGCCACTAGTGTGGTTGTTTATCAACAACTGGACAATATATTTTTTACCTCCCCCTGCCCCCAATATTCCCCAGGAACTATATCATGGGGACTGATGTATAACATTCTACTTACACCCTTAGAAAAGTGGTTAAAGGAATTTCTAAAGTAACTCATTGGTTGGCTAAGGTAAACTATTAACTACCAGAATCCGTTTGAAACATCATACCTGTTGTTTGCCTCCATGAGTTGGCCATTTGCCTGAATGAAAAACATATTCATTCAGGCAAAAAGACTGAGTTTACTGCTGAACCATAGAAGCATGAAAGCACATATATTATTCTGATTGTTTTTGTTCTCTCTCTCTCTCTCTCTCTCTCTCTCTCTCTCTCTCTCTCTCTCTCTCTCCCCCCAGAAAAAAAAATAAACCCTCCTTCCTGACCAGAGTTTCACACATGAATTTCCTGTTTCCAGACTACTGTTTGCTTTTGTCACAGCTGGTAGGTAAGGGAATGAAACAGGAGTTTGAATAAAAGAAGATTTCTTTTTCCCTCCCTCTCCTTTTTTGTCTAGTGACAGCTTCCTTTTCTGTCAGAATCAGGTACTGCTCATACAAAATGAGGACTCAATGAAATAAAGTTGCTGCTACATCACTAACTCTTCCAGCTAATATGCCCTTTTCTGCCTGTTATTCCAACAGTAAAAGAAAAGAGTGAAGAGTTAGACACCTATTTAGACCAGCAGAGAATAAAACCACTTAAAGGAGTAGACCAAGGCCTGACTTTGTAACAATTAACGGATTCCCAATTTGCTATAGACTGACAATGGAAATTCTTATAATAATTGCTATATTCTTATTTTCTTCTATGAATATTTTCTTTTACATGGGCTTCAACATGTTAAAAAAAGTTCCTAGGCATCATGAGTTTAAAAAAATCAATTCTAAAGAGGAAGGAAAATTTGAGTTTTATATTAACCACAAGTGGAATATCTCATTTTCTTGAACCTACCCTTCAACATAATCATAATCACCCACAAAACAAACAGTTGTTTTCTATTTTATCAAATATGTTTTGCATATGTATGCATATGAATGCATGTATGTGTATATACAGATACACATACATGCAAGCAGGTATATATAAATGCACTGTGTGTATACACAAAGGGGGGCACATTATATGAATATATTTTGTGTGAATATGTGCACATGAATTGCCCATATATGTGTGATACAATACATGTGGATTTATAAAATAAAATATGTCTGTATAATATATGTTTGTATGTATGCATACACAAAATCTGAGCATAATTTTGAGATAAACAGCCTTTATTGCTTAATATTACATTCGGCTTCTACAACATTCTATATATCATTTCATTCCCCTCCAGTCTTGAAACTAGGGAAAGAAAGAAGGAAGGAAGGAAGGAAAGAAGAGCTTTACAAATTGATGATTATAAGAATAACTACCTCTCAGAGTTTTTCGGGGGAAAAATGATACTTGTAAAATACAAAAAAATGCAATTTACTAATCACCAATTGCTATATAAATGTTGTTATTGCTATTGTTTTCCTCTTCATCTCCCAAATTCCATTTTCTGAGAACCATATAAAATATCATCTGGCCAACTGCATAATCTTTAGCTCCATTCCTATGTTGGTGGTTTGTAAGTAAAAGTCAATACAAAACCAAAGGTCATCATTTAGAATTTCAAGATTTTCAAAGAACTATATAAATATAAATTTACATTTATTCCTCAGCACATCCCTTACTAATTCATAAGAAAACTGGAGTATTTTATCTTTACTCAGCTTTCAACTTTTTTAGGCACCTATATTACTGAGATTCCAAGAAGGAAGATTTTCAGAATGATGTTTCCTACCCCTTCTGTTACTCTTAGCTGTTCTGCTTACATCTCTAATTTGTTAGGTTCCATTAGCTTTGGAATCTTCTACATATTTTGCACAGAGTACTTACAGAGCACCCACAAAACAAACAGTTGTTTAATTAAGATGATCAGACACATAAATTTTAGAGGAAATTAATATCATTATTAAAAACAAAAACTTAATAGAAATTAAACTACCTAGTGTATGAAAGATCAGAAAAAATCTATTAACTAATGAACATATGAATTCATCCGCAATTATTATTATATAACAAATACAGAATCATTAAAAATAATCCTAAGGATGCAAGATTTAAAATTATTCCTGGAAAGAGTTCTATTATTAATAGCTCTCTTAGGTCCAATGAGGGTATGACTAGATATGAGGGCACACAGAATTGTGATCCCTATTAAGGAGAGAGGAAATGAAAAGGGTAAAAAATAAAACTGCTTATTGCTTCTCCATCAGAAGAATAAGCTTTTATTCACTACTATTAATTCCTGAAATGGGGGACTCTCTATACTGTGTCCTTCAAAAGAAGAAAAACCATATAGCAAAACTGTTCCCAGGATTCTGATTTTGTTCTTATGACTGAGAAAAATGGCAAAAATGGGATAATAATAATAATTGTCATTTATATAGTGAGTACTATATGCCAGGTATTATCCTGAGTGTTTTATAAATATTTTCGCATTTATTTCTCACAATTTCAGGAAGTACATGCTATTATTTTCCCAATTTTACATTTGAGGAAACTGAGGCAGAGGTTAAGGGATTATACAGGTTTATATAATGAATATATATCTGAAAATTTGAACTCAGGTCATCCTAATTCTAGGCCAAGAGCTCTACCTACAGAATCACCTAGTTGCATCAAGGTCAATGTTAATGATTTTAGCAGAGCTGAATGTTCCCCCATTATTTTCAATCAAATTACTCTAAAAATTCCTTATCTTGTGCCATCTTTCTATTCTATTAAGCTATGACTCAAGTCTTCCCCTATCATGAGTCAATACCTAATCAACATTCTAACCTCTTCTAGTCTAGATGTCAGTTCTAAATAAGAGGGACCATTCCTTAAATAAACATCTCTCTTCAGTTCTGATTTATTGAATACTATTATTTTTTTAATAAAGAGGTAACTACCATTGTTAGGTAACTCAATTGGACAGAATTCTGAGCCTAGAGTCAAGAAGACCTGAGTTTAAATCTGGCCTTGGACACTAGCTATGTGACCTTGGGAATGTCACTTAAACTTGTTTTCTTAAGTTTCCTCATCTGAAAATGAGCTCAAGAAGGAAATGGCCAACCACTCCAGTGTCTTTGTAAAAAAAAAAAAAAATTGAGGCGGCTAGGTGGCGCAGTGAATAGAGCGCCGGCCCTAGAATCAGAAGGACCTGAGTTCGGAGCCGGCCTCAGACACTTAATCCGCACAAACAAAAACCTAGCCGTGTAACCTTGGGCAAGTTACTTAACCCCAATTGCCCTAAAGGGGAGGCTAGGTGGTGCAGTGAGTAATAGCATCGGCCTCGGAGTTTGGATGACCCAAGATCAGATCCGGCCTCAGAAAATGAGCACCCACGCATAAATCAAATGACTAGCCGTGTAACCTTGAGCAAGTTACTTAACCCCAATTGCTTTAAAAAAAAAAAAATTGCGGATGGTGTCATAAAGTGTTGGACATAGCTAATAGATTACACAACAACAACAACTATAGTAACAAAAAAAAGTCACCTCTTTGATCCTGTGGCATCTTTGTATTACAGTGTACACAGTGATCATAGTTATTTGCCCTTAGTTGGGCAAGGAATGGACAATACTTTAGTCCTAATAAATCATAAAGAAGGTGTGAGCTACCAACTACCAGCATCAAGGACCATATGATTATGGAAGCTTCACACCTATTTGTAAAGTTTTCATTTCTCTTCTGAATTGCTTAGTTCTAGTCTTTGGCAATTACTGGTGTTTGCACAGAGAAGATAATAGCAAAATGTCCTAACAGCCATCCTTCAAAATTTCATTTTTCATTTCAATGACTAGTTTCCAGTTGTTTCTTACTTTCGCTATGATTACTTCAGGCCATAGTTCTCCGAGGAGGAAAATAATAGAACATTAGACCTGGAGGGTACTGTAAAGAAGATCTAATTCAGCACCCATTTTGTAGGTGTGCAAACTAAACTTGGAAAAATAAAAGAACTAACTTGCCCTGAGTAAAAGAGATAATATGTAGCAAAGCATTATATGAATCTAGGTCTTCTCACTCCAAGACTTTCCACTGAAGTTACCAATTGATATATTTCAAAGCATCTACAGTATACAATACAACATGCTAACGAGTCTGTACTTGAGGTATGACTATCACGTATGGAGACTGTGCTGTTATAGAAAATTACAATACCAAACATATCATCATTTTATACACGATATATCTTCCCTTTTATGTAGTGAGAAGACAAGCAGCCCTAAGCAGATAGCATACAGTACCTTGACAAATTTGGTTAAATTTTGGTTAAATATCAGAAGAATACTGAAAAGATAGGTAGGAAATAAGAGATATAAGTGGAGTACTGTATATCTTTGTAAGGCAAACCTTACAGAGGATGCTTAATTTGAAATAGATATTAAAGGGTGTGTGTTATTTGAATAGTTGGTAAAAGGACATCCTCTAGTAAGAAACATTGTGAGTAAACACTAATAGGAAAGATGGAAGAGTAAAAACAGACTTTCTTGAGATCTTCCCCAACCCCTTAAAATAGTTGTAAAAATGACTCTAAACAAATTCTAGCATTAGAGAACCCGCAAAATGACAATGTGAAACAAATCTCCAGCACAAGACAACATGGCAAGTTGACAGGAAAAGTCTTTCACATTAGGTAAGAAGCAGAGCCAGTATGTCCAACATGGGACATACTGGCCACAGACAGGGCTGGAGCAGGCCTCAGGGCACTAAATCACTGGCAACTGTGGTATTTTCCAGGTTTCTCAACCAACAAATGCCAAAGACAACATAGAAGGTAAGTGGGAAAATTCTGTTGGACCTGGGTGAAAGAGGAGTGCAATCCAGCCACAGCATGGAGGAGACAGAAGTGGGGAAAGTGGTAGCAGCAGCAGCAGCAGTGGCTGCTTCCAGAGCTCTAGACCCATGGATGGTAGAGGGATCAAGTGGTTGATGAGAGGGGGATTATAGGGATCTCTTTGCTGGCACTGAGGCAGGATTCTCTTGCTTTGTCCTGCTTGGATCTGGGCCACAATCCTGGGTGGCAGTCCTGGGGTGAGGAGGAGCACTGGTGTGGCAGAGCTTTTGGCTGCAGTGGAGGAGGAATCCTTCTCATAGTTCCAAGGCAGAAAAGAGTGCTTATGGTCACTTACAGAGAAGAGAATAGGCCAGGAATTCAGTAAACACCTCTCCTTTAATCATACCACCTTTGAAATACTGAAAATATATAGGTCCCTAGAAGCACCTGTGAAAACAGCTGCACAAAACCCTTGAATCTTGGGAGAGTAAACCCACACACACAACTACCCACAGTGGAAGCAGAGTTTTACCTTGACAAAAAGTTAGAAAGTCAGATATTTAGCTAGGAAAATGAGAGCGCAAACAGCATAAAAATAATAGAGACAATATAATCTTAGTTTGGTGCCAAAGAAGATCAAAATATACAACCAGAGGAAGAAAACAAATTTAAAGATCTAACATCCAAAGCCTCTAAGAAAAATGTGAATAAGTCCCAGACCATGGAAGAGTTCAAAAATGATTTTGAAAATCAATTAAGAGTAGAGGGAAAATTGGGGAAAAAAATGAGAGTGATGCAAGAAAATCATGAAAAATAGCAATAGCTATATAGCCAATCACAAACAGCTCTCCTGAGCACTGCTGCTTTGAATAATTTTATGGATCTAATCCCATAGTATAGTTAACTCTCTATGTATTCACAATAAACTAAAGCAAAATATTCAAGAAATTAAAACACAGCAGTCCCAAGAATATAACATAACAACTTATTACTAGGTGACAACATGGTCTTAAACAAAACATATCATTCTATAAGTCCCAATCTCTTCAATCAAGATAGAGCATCCAAATTAAGTCTTCTTTCATCATGACTCCAGGCTGGCATCAAATCATCCTTAAGGGGGAGATCATTCTTAAGCCAATCATTCTTAAGGGGTAGTGAAAAGTACAAAGGCTATCCATCCCTAGGTCACAGTAAGTTACAATATCATCAGTCAATACTGGGTACCTAAGTAAAGTCTCCTTTCTTCTTAACTTGAAGCTGACTTCCAAACCCCATGGCTCCCCATTCATGCTCCCAGCTCTTGCCTGGATTCACCCAACTGCTTCCTGGATTCACAGGTAAGCAGATCTCTGTTCCTGTTTCATATTATAGCTTATGGGGAGTGCTCCACCCCAAGCTTTTAACAGTTTCTGTTTCTAGGAAAACAAAACTCAACAGGGTTGTAACAATATTTACACACATTGCCAGCACCATTATCTCAATTCACTTTCTGTCTAATAAATCAACAAAAATCAACAGTGTGCCTCTGTCTGACAGAGTAACACCAAAACAGAACAACAGAATAACAGAGAGAGCATCAAAATCACAAACATTCTCTCTCTTAGCCCTCCTTGGTCCTAGCACATGCTAGATCTTTTATCTGCTCTCTTCCTTCCTGTTCCACCCTTCCTGTTCCACTCTTCTTGTTTTCTCTTTCAGCAAGCTCCTCCCACTGTGGGATCCATGTGATGACCTTAGGCCTATTAAGGGCAGGGAAGGTCTCCAAACTACCTTTGGCCTATTAAGAGCAATACAATGTATATGGTTTTCAACAAAAACTTGACACAATTAAAGGTGAGGCTCAAAGACACTTGATTAGCTGGAATAAGGAGCAAGTACTCCTTTGCTTGCTATTATAACAGCTTGCTAAAGGAGACCCAAAAATTACTGAAATAAATAACAGCTTAAAAATTGACTAAACCACATGACAAAAGAGGTTGAAAAATGAGAAGAATGCTTTAAAAAGCAGAAATGGCCAAAGGGAAAAGTAGCTCCCAAAACCTCTCTAAAGAAAATAATTTCTTAAATATTAGAATGCAGCAAATGGAAGCTAATGACTTCATGAGAAATATAGAAATTATAAAACAGAAGCTATAGAACAGTATGTGTAATATCTCATTGGGAAAATCACTGACCTGGAAAATAGATCCAGAAGGGATAATTTAAAAACTATTGGAGTACCTGTAATCAATGATAAAAAAGAGCATAGATGTCATCTTTAAAGAAATTGTTAAGGGAAACTGTCTGATATTCTAGAACCAGAGGGTAAAATAGAAATGGAAAGAATCCACCATTCCAAAATTTAAAGAGATCCCAAAATGAAAACTCTTAGGAATACTGTAGCCAAATATCAAAGTTCCCAGGTCAAGGAGAAAACGTTCTAAGCAGCCAGAATGAAACAATTCAAATATTAAGGAAACACAATCAGGATAACACAAAATCTAGGAATAGATTCTACTAACTTAGAATGTGATATTCCAGAGGTCAAATTACGTAGGATTAAAACCAAGAGTCATCTACCCAGCAAAACTGAGTATAATAATTCAGGGGATAAAATGGACATTCAATGAAATAGAGGACTTTCAAGCATTTTTAATGAAAATACCAGAGTGGAATAGAAAATTTGATTTTCAAATACAGGAATCAAGAGAAGCATGAAAAGGTAAATAGGAAAGAGAAATTATAAGAGACTTATTAAAAATTAAACTGTTTACATGCCTGCATGGAAAGATGAAACTTGAAACTCATGAGACCTTTATCAGTATTTGGGTATTTGGAGGAAATATATATGAAGAGAGCACAGGGCCAGTTGACTATGAAGAGATGGAATCTAAAGAATAAAATTAAGGGATGAGAGAGGAATATATTGGGAGAAGTACAAAGGGAGAGATGGAATGGAGCAAATTATCTCATGTAAAAGAGTCAAGAAAAAGTTTTTATAGTGAAGGGGAAGAAGGGAGAAGTAAGAAGAAATGAGAGAACCTTACTCCCATTGGATTTGGCTTAAGGAGAGAATAACATACATACTCAATTAGTACCCTAAAGGAAAGTAGAGGGAAAGGAGATAAGAAGGGAGATGATAGAATGGAGAGCAAATTGGGAGCAGGGGTAGTAAGAAGCAAATGCTTTTGAAGAACGGACAGGGTCAAAGGAGAAAATAGAATAAATGGTGGTTGGAATAGGATGGAGGAAAATATAGTTAATCTTTCACAATATGACTATTATGGAAATGTTTTGTGTAACTACACATGTATAACCTATATTGAATTTCTTTCTTTCTCAATGAGAGTACATGAGGAGGAAAAAAGTGCGAGAATTTGGAACTCAAAGTTTTAAAAACTAATGTTAAAATTGTTTTTACATGCAACTGGGAAGTAAGATATACAGGCAATGAGGTATAGAAATCTATTTTTCACTACAAGAAAGTAAGGGGGAAGGAGATAAAAGATTGAGTGGGGGTGGTAGAAGGGAGGGCAGACTGGGGGAAGGGGTAATCAGAATATATGCCATCTTGGGGTAGTAGGAAGAGGAGAGATGAGGAGAAAATTCAGAACTCAAAATCTTGTGGAAATCAATGTTAAAAACTAAAAATAAATTCATTAATGAAAATAAAATTGAAAAAAAAGAATTTTAAAAAGTAAAGTATACAATAAAGATTTTTCATTTCCCATAAAAACATGAATAAACAAGAACATATAAAGTATTTTCAGGAAATTGATTAGTTTGGCTCAAACACAAGTTCCATGTTTAATAACCATGAGAGAGAAAAATAGAATACATGGTTTTTGAGAATGGTCAATGCTATACAGAAGGTGAATACATTGGAGATTTTGAGATGAAAAATGAAGACAGTAGATGAAAGAGGTGTGGCTACTTATTAGATAATAAAATCTTACTGAATTTCTCCAGGCAGCAAAAGTAATTGATTTCCAGAACATAAAACTGCTAACTTTGTAAAGATTCTCTGAAGACAATGAAGATACACAGTATATTATAGGTAATAGAGAAGTGACTGGTTTTATTCCACATAGCATACATGTATATCTGTCTTACATACATACATACATGTATGTCTGTCTTACATACATACATACATACATATTCACATACTATATATATACACATATAACTGTGTATGCTTTTAGTAGAAAAACACTGGGTATTCGTTTCCAGAGGTCCTGATTTCTGGGGGGTTTTCTGGGCTTCATCACTATTCCATTGCTTTACCTTTGATAACTCATGTCTCAGTGCTTTATTTTTCTATAAAATGAAGAGAATACTGTATTCCATGCTTACGTCAAATTAAGTAATGTATATGAAGTACTTTGAAAAGCAAAAACTCCTATAAAATTCAGTTTATTCACCCTATTTTTATTACTAATCATCTGTACCTAAATTCCTCCTCAGATACATCTTTGTGACAGGGTTGTTAATCTTGTCTTGAAGATTCAGCCAATGGATCAACAGTTCTGGCAGGTTCTATAGCTTGTAAAAAAACTTCAAATTCATGCCTGGAAATAGATCATATTTACTTCCCAAAGATGCAAAGTATTTAAATTTGGAAAGGATAAATATCAAAGTTTTAAATATCAGGTAAATTGCTGGGTGGAGACAGTAATTCAAACAGAAATATTCACTGAGATATAGAGGTGGAAAACTATGTTGACAAAGTGAGTGTTCAGACCAGTGAAATCATTAAACTTTGAGGAAATTATCACTGATAAACAAAATTAAAATAATCTAATGGTCCTCACATATAATAGTATCATAACCAAAGGATCATGGTTTTGTTTTTCAGTATACTTGCCTTTACTTTATTTCTAGTAGGTTAAAGATACTATTGATTATAGTGATCTGTTCATGGAGATAGAGGATCATGAATTTAGAGGACATATTGACCTTTAAATTGATCAAGTGAAATCCCTTGATTTTAAAGATTAGTAAACTTAGTCCCAGAGCAGTTTGTCTAATTCAAAGAATGACAGGAAATGGTCATTGCTGGTCATTATTACAATGCCATGAGCAGTAGTGTCATTTCCTCAATCCCCTCAGCTCCCATAAATCATTGGTATTCCTATGAAATCTTGGGAACCCTCTGGGATACCTTAAGATGTGTGTCTCATTTCTTCCTCATGGGAACTTATTCAGGCACAAATAAATGAATAGATATGGGTTACAATGAATGTTTGCCTGAAGAGTAGATATATGGTTATCAAAAGGTTATAAATGCTCCTTATTTAATTTGACAGCCTTGAGGTTGGTTCTTGTTTGCTTTGCAAAATAGATAGGTTTTTGGTTTTTGGTTTTTTTTTTTTTTTGGTTTTGGTTTTGTTTTTTTTTTCTGCTTAGTGTTCTGGAAGAGATATACTTCTCTGGAAAAAAAACTGTGTCTTGATTAACTAGCAGGGAGTTTCCTATATCACTAAGGTGTCCCCCCCAAAAAAAAATGCCTATGAAGATGCTAAATGCAACTCTTCTGATCTTATTTTATTTTTTCTTCTATGTTAAATACACTTTATTCAAATGGGGTTTTTTTTGTACCTTCATTGCCTCCTTTATGCTAAATTCTCCCTCCTCATAGAGAGCTGTTCCATACTTTTTTTCCAAAAAGAGGAACATGAAAAAGTCAACAAAATGAAAAAATATTTAGAAAAATTTGATACTTGATGCAATATTCCACACCTCTAAATTCCCACCTTTGCAAAGGAGCAAAGGGAAATGTCTCCTCATATTTCTTCTTTGAGGTTATTTTGTTCTTTATAATTTTGAACATTAAGTTTTAATTATTTGTGAGTTACAAAAGTAAGAAAGAGTGGGGAAGGGAAGGGAATAGGAAAAAAAAGAAATGAAGAAAAATGAACTGTCCATAGTTTTATTTTACTGCACACAGCATCCTAATAATATGTCTGTGATTTGACTTCCTGTTTCCAAAGTACTTTTGGAAAACTCCCTGTTAAGTTTGGGTTCTTTCTTCATTTAGAGGAATGAATTGAGCTAAACCATTTACATACTTTCCCCTAAAGCCCATTGCTCATAAAGTGTAAGTCAGCTACCAGGAGATGTGCTGAATTTAGCAAACATCTGACACTAGAAAAAATATAGGTGATGTTTAAATATTTGACACTATAGATATTTTCTGATTTTGTTTCAGATCCTATATCATCACCATTGGGACCAAAGGAAGAAAACTACAATAACTGTTTAAGAGAATTTATTTGAGTTAAAAGTTTTAGCTTCTTCCATGCATTTAGGCTTTTTGAAAAGCTAATAAACAGATATATAGTCATGGGAGAAGAAATCTTGTTTTTGGAGTGGGAAGGATTTTAATTTGATCATTTATCATCTATCTCTAGTGATCCTACACTCATATGTTGTATGATAGAGTAGGCTGCCTTCCTCCATATATGGCAAAGCTTAGCTTTCTTATTGGTACCATTTGTAACCCTTCTAGAAACAGATTCTGACAAGCTGAAGCTTAATGGGATACTGGCTATTCATTTCTTTCAAGTGTTTTATGTATATATTATTTACAGCTCATTGTATGTGTTAACAAATCCAATAAGACAACATTGCTGGTGGCATAGTTGAGTTGTTTCACCACAAATCAATAATAATTAAGACGAATCTGTTATCCTTCAATAGATTATATTCATCCAGTAGACTGAGGGGCAGGGAGAAGATAAAATATTAACTTTGACAGCACAAAGATGATAGAGCCCATGTAGCAATACTTTACTTAATATCCATTTTGAAAGACAATTTTTGAAATGTGCTTAGGGTTTTAATGATTGCATTTTGACTCCATTTACATTTTGAAGAAAGGAAGTCAGACTGTGGAAAGGAAATGAAGTCTCCTTTCTCCAGGCCTCACCTTCTGCTATATAGACACAATGAATCACTCAAGCAACTTGCCTGGGCAGCCTCCTCATTAGGTATTTATAACTCTGCTGGCTGTTCCCTTTCTTTGTAAAGCCAGAGACAAAGGAAATGTCAAGAACACAAACGCATGGAATGAATTTGTATTTCTAACAAAATATGAAATGGGGCTCAAAACCTAAAAGAAACCATCTCATCACAACCCTATAAACAGCTAAGTAATTCAGCCATCATTTTATAAATATTGATGCCCCACATATATTCTTAAATGAGAATACACACACAAGTAACTTAAATGATAAAAATTTACTTTACAAGAGGATTCTTTACAGGAAGATTCTCTGCAGGTTTGCAAAATCCCATAGGACACTCAGAAGTTGCTTTAATTTGTGGGCAATAGATGGCCTAAGATATTTTGTACCACGGCACCTGGTTCCTAAAGCAAGCTCTACCTTCATTTGTACCATTGAAGTCCTAAAGTAAAAGTTTTACATACATATGTACTCTCATTTTCTATTGTCAAAAGACAGTGACCCACTTATTAGTTGTTTGTCCTAGGCAGCTCATCTTTCACAACATTTTTACTAGACCTCAGGTTTTGTTCACCTGTGAAATGTTGCAATATTACTGTACTTTCCAATCAACAGACTGGACCTGATTCTAAGGATCAACCAAGCTAAGTACAGAGACTCAATGCAAACAAGTTACTCAATCTAGTAAATCTCCACAGTAAAATTCTGGATCATAGCAATCCATGAAATTGACAAACTATGCCACAGTCTTCTGGGAATCAAATTCGTTAATTCATATAAAACTGCTTTGTTATGACCCAACCTATAGATATGTGATCACATAATATATACATATGTATGTACTGTGAATAGTCATGAATATACATACTAATATATTCTAAACTTGCTTACATCATGGATTTCTGGGGATGCACATTTATTTGTGTGCATAACATACATACATATATTATATAACACATAGACATATGTGTATTTATCAGCTCAAGAACGGAAAGAGACCTCAGAGGCTACATAGTTCAATTATTTCTTTTTATAGATAAGGAAACAGGGACAAGGAGTTTGGGTGACTTGCCCAAGGTCATAGGATCATAGATATAGAAAATTTAGAGACTATCTAATTAATCCAAGCATTTTGTTTTATAAATTAAGGCAGGTTTATTAGCTGAGGCAAACACAGTGTCTTCAGGACAGACTTCCATATTTTATATATTTTACAGAAGCTATCTCTTACAACTCATTCACTCAGTTGATCTCCTACAGGACTGGTACTATGACCAAAGAAGTTTACAGTGTGAGTTGGGGACAATCCCACTTGTGGTCTCTGCCTCCTTATTTCTCTTTGATTGTTCGCTCACATAATCAGTGTACATGTAAGCTAGAGCTAGAGAGGAGAAATATAGAATTCAATAATAAGTATTAAACTATGTCCACAATATTGTTTCATTTGTAACAAATGATTATAAAATAATGATTCAAAGGAAATGTCTGGTTAATTAAAGCCAAATGATCACTTTACCTGGTATTTTTCATCATCATATCTTAGGAAAGAGTGGGTAGGTATGTTGTAGGGTCTTGGGCAGTTGCTTGGGCTATCAAAATCATTGCCTCAATTAATTAAATATATAAGATCAAATAAAAAATCAACAAAATCAGAAATCTACTTAATATTTCCTATGACAAAAAAGTGACAAAAGTTGCCAGATATAATAAAAAATATCAATTATCACTGAAAAATTATAGAGAATGATAATAGAAAGTTATGTCACACTATCGGCCCCACTTTCAAAAATGGAACAAAAGGCAAATTTCAGAAGTTGCAAAATAGCAAGCTTTACATTTGTGTATTCTAATATTAAGTTTTATATGATATTTACCATGTAGAAAAGATATAGGCAGACACTAGGAGCTAGTATATATTTATGAAGAAAATAATATGTCAAACTAAGCTTTCCTTTTTGATAGCATAAGCAGATTGGTAGGTCAAGAGAAATTTGGTACATAAATCAGTTTTTAATTTCATAAAGTCTTTTGACAAAATGTAATATGATATCCGTGAGCTTCTTTGTTTCTATTCCTCACTATATTTAACTAAACTTAATCCTATTTTTCATCCTCACCTTGAGCTCTATTCTCATTATTTCCCAGCGCCTTACCCTGCTCTGGTTTCACTTTGTTCCTTTCATAATCTTGACATTATTTGAAATATATTTCTTCCTTTTATCATATTGCTTCTCATGACTTACCAAAGTTCATCCTGGGATTACTAACCCCCTCCCAGGTGTCCATTTTAGTAATGCGTTGTTGACCAGTTAGTGCTAAAGGAATTATACAACCCCATTGACTAGAAGTCATAGCATCATAATGATTGGATATACCTCACGTCAAATCTCAAGCAAGCTTTTGTCATAGCAGAACAATCTTCTATTCTTTCCTATGTGGTTCCTGATGAGGGCTTTTCAAAGTCCCTCCCCCACCACCTTAAGCTTCTCAAATACTTTCTTCTACCTAGAGAACAACAAAATAGAGTACCTCATATTTTACTGAGGAAAAGTGAACCGTTTGAATGAGCTCTCCCCCGTCTAAAACCCAAAACTCTCAATATCTCTATTCCTTTCCTCCTCCACTCTAGACTCTAATGATAAAAGAGTTTGTTGACAAATTTATATTCTAAAAAAAGACCCTTTCTTTCTAAATTTAATCCCATCCAATCTACTCCAGACATTAGCTTCTTACATATTTTTCTCTCTGATCTTTAATCTCCACTTGCACATTGTGTCCTTCTTTCTAACCATTAATATGTCCACATTTCCCCAATCTTGAAAATAAAACACTTTTATTTGACCTTACCATTCTGAATTTCTTGACCTTTATCTCTTTTCACTTGCATAAACTCTTAGAAAAAGCTTCCTTGTCTCCACTCCCTCTACACTCGATTACTTCTCAACCTCTTGTAATGTGGTATCAAACTTCCTAATTACATTAAAGCTATCCTTTCAAAGGTTGCTAATGACTTGTTAGTTGCCAAATCCAGTGGCTATTCTTTTCTTTTTCTTTCTTTTTTTTTGGTTTTGTTCTTAACATATCTTTAGTATTGGGGTCTATTGACTATTCACTACTTTTGGATAATCTCTTATCTTTGGGTTTTACTAATATTTTTTTTTCTCTTCTACCTGTCTTAACCCTATATCTCAGGCATCTTTGCTAGATGGCAGGACTCCATAAAAATTTATATTTTAGACATTCTTCTCTATATATCTTCTCCATGATTTTATCACCTCAAAAAAATGAATGAAAATATCCATGCAGATGACTCCTAACATGTTCAGCCTTCATTTCATCTGTCAGCTGATATCCAGGATGGTATCACTGGTTACCTTTTGACATCCCCTACGATATGTCCTTTAAGAACTCAAACTAATCACTTATAAAAGAGAACTTCTTATCTTTTTTTGCCACAATCTCTCTAATTTCTCGATTCCTCTTGACAACTCAATATTCCAGTCACCCATATTGACAATGGTATCATCTTCAATTCTTCTCTCTTCATTGCTTTTCATATCCAAATGAATACAAAGACCTATGGACCTTAACTCCATGATGCATCTTAAATTTGTCCCCTTCTTTCCATTTGCATAGCAAGCACTTCAGTAAAAGTACTTCTTTCTTGGATTATTGAAATCCTCTTCCATTTTTTCTTTGCCTCTGACCCCTTCAGGTTGTCCTTCATACAGATGCTGAATTGATATCTTTGATTTGCTTTCTTTTATTTGTATCAACATTGCTTAACACAGTGGCTGACATCGCCTTATAAATGTTTTATCATTCATTATCATATCAATAATGCACAGGATTTTATCACTTCCCTACTCAAAAACAATAGTTGCTCCTTTTTGCCTCTAAGATTAAAGAAAAATGTCCAGCATTTGACATTTAAAAGCCTTCTTAATATGGCTAGACCTATTCTTACCTACTTATCTTGCATGTATACACACACACACACACACACACACACACACACACACACACACACACATATATATATATATATACATATATATAAAATCAATTAAATGTTAGATGAATTTAATAAATGAATTATACATGGAGAGCTTTGAGGGATAACTGATATGTTGAATAAAAATGAATTTAAAAAGAAAATCTTGACAGGCTGAAAGATGGTTTAAATTGAATGTTTCAATTTAATAGAAATAAATGTTATGAGAGACTTAGATTAAAAAATCCTGTTTTACAACTTTAGAATAAGGTAATCTAGCTTTTGGGCATACATATTTATAGACAAACACATACATTGAGTACATGTACAGAAATATATGTGTGTATGAATGCATCCATACATATAAATATGAATAAATGTATAAATCCTCTCAAAATTTTAGCTGATGGTTTAATATGAGCAAAAAAACAGGATAAGTGGGGGGCGGAGCCAAGATGGTGGAGTAGAAACAGCTCATGCAAGCCACTCTAACCTAGATTCCCCCCAAACTATGTAAAAGACTCTGAACAACTTCTGGAGCCCCAACACGCAGAACGACACAGAGAAGCTAACCTCCTGCTGAGGACAGCCCAGCAGCCCTGCAGGAAGGACCAGCGCAGTGGTCTGGAAGCCAGCAGTGTGCAGCACGCAGAGATTGGGGAACCGAGCGGATCCCAGGTCCCCGTGAGCCAAGGTTTGAGCCCCAGCACAGCAGGGCCAGCAGCCAGCTGGAGAGATCCCAGAACACCAGCAGCTGTGGCGATTCCAGAATTATCAACATATACATGCCTAGGACAAAGTAAGAGGTTAGTGTCCTATGGACTTTGGGACCAGTGTTTGGGGAATGCATCGGCTCCCTCCCCTGGGGGCTAGAAGCCACTGAGGAGACACGCCATTTTGTAGTTTTCAGAGGCAGCTCCAGCTCCTGGCCTGCATGCTAACTGTAGGGAGATCCAGTGATCAGTCTTGGGGGGTAATCTCTCTTGCTATAACCTACCTGGATTTGGATTGTGATCTGGGGTGGGGGTCGTGGGTGGGTTTCCAGGTTGCCAGAAATGGAAGTTGCCCCCCACACGTTCGGGACAAAAATTCCTCTATCTGGCCTTAAAGCCATAGTGTGGCAACAAGCCCAAAAGTCAAGTAATTAAGTGGCAACATGCCAAGGCAAAGGAAACAGAAAAATGCAACCCTAGACTCCTATTTTGGGGGCATAGAGCAGGAAAAGGACTGTGAGGTCAGAAGTCCTGCTCCAAAAGCCCAGGGGAAAACATGAGCGGGTTGCAGGCCATAGAGGACCTTAAGAAGGACTTTAAAATCAAATAAGAGAAGTGGAGGAAAAATTGGAAAGAGAAATGAGAAGGATGCAGGAAAAGTATGAAATGAGGGTCAACAGCCTGACTGAGGAAAACAACACCTTAAAAAATAGACTGACTCAAATGGCAAAGGAGCCCAAAAGGGCAATGAGGAGAAGAATGCCTTAAAAAGTCGAATTTGCCAGATGGAAAAAGAATCTCAAAAGTTCACTGAGGAGATTCATTGCTTCAGAGTTAGACTGGAGCAAATGGAAGCTAATGACTTTATGAGAAATCAAGATGCCGTTAAGCAGATCCAAACAAACGAAAGATTAGAAGGCAATGTGAAATATCTCATGGGAAAAACCACTGACCTGGAAAATAGATCCAGGAGAGACAATTTAAAAATTATTGGACTACCTGAAAGCCATGATGAAAGAAAGAACCTAGAAATCACCCTTCAAGAAATTCTCTAGGAAAACTGCCCTGATGTTTTAGATCCAGAGGGCAAAATAGAGGTTGAAAGAATCCACTGATCACCTCCTGAAAAAGATCCCAAAAAGAAAACTCCCAGGAATATTATAGCCAGGTTCCAGAATCCCCAGATCAAGGAGAAAATACTACAAGTAGCCAGGAAGAAACAACTTCAATATTGTGGAAATACAATCAGAATAGCACAGGACCTGGCAGCTTCTACACTGAGGGATCAAAGGACATGGAATATGATATTCCAGAGGGCAAAATAACTGGGAATGAACCCAAGGGTCACCTACCCAGCAAAACTGAGTATTTTGTTTCAGAGGAAAATATGGTCATTCAGTGGAATAGAGGACTTTCAAGCATTCTTGAGGAAAAAAACCAGAATTGAATAGAAAATTTGACATCCAGAAACAAGAAGGAAGAGATGCCTGAGAAGGCAATCAAGGAAAAGAAATCAAAAGGAACTTATCAAAGTTGAACTATTTACATTTCTATATGGAAAAGCAATAATTGTGACTGATAATATCTTTCTCACTATGAAAATAATGGAAGAAGGGTGTGTGGTCATATGAATACATATGTGAATGTGTGTGTATATGGTTACAGTTATATATGGATAGAGGGCATAGGTTGAATTTGTTGGGAAGGGAGAATACTCAAGGGATAAAATTATGAGGTGAGAGAGGAAAGTGGCAAGAGGAGATGGGGAGAGACAGGGTTGGGTAAACTATCTCATGTACAAGAAGCAAGGGGAAGTGGTTGCATGGGAGGAGGAGAATAGGAAGGCAAAAAAGGCAAAACCACATTCTCATTGAATTTGGTTCAGGGAGAGAATGACATACATACTAAATGCAATATCTCAACCTGCAGCAGAATAGGGGGAAGGGGGATGAGAGGAGGGATGATGGATGGGAGGGCATCCTTGGGGGGAGGGGAGGTTGGAAGTACCCACTATAGAAGAGGGACAGGATCATGTAGGGAATGGACCAGGTGGGGGGTGGGATGAGTGGGAGGGAATTATAAGCAGCCTTGTACAATATATCTACTATGATAATGTTTTGCATAGCTAGACATGTACAACATATACTGAATTATTTTTCTCCCCAGAGGGAATGGATGACAAGGGAGGAAGGAAATGCATCTGAAATTCGAGGTCTTAACATTAAATGTTTCAAATATATATAAATACTATTATTAATACTCTTTTGCTTATAATTGGGAGATAAGATGTGCAGGCATTGGGACACAAAGATTCACCTTCCTCTAATGGACATGTCAAAGGGGGTATGGGAGAAGGTATGGGAGAGAGCAGATTGGAGGAAGCGATATCTTGTGGGACTGCTATTCTGGGAGGTTGGGTAGGGGAATAACGGCGGGGGGGAAATTATTATAACTCAAAATCTGGCAGAAATGAATGATGTAAAACAGAAGTTAATAAAGCATTTGTTTAAAAAAAACAGGACAATTAAATCTCATCTTTCTTTAACATAAGTATAATTTACAAAATGAGGAAATTCAGAATTACAAAATCTTGAGTTGTGAGCAATTTCATAAGCTGTGTATTCCAACCAATGCCTGAACAAAAATTTCCTATATAACTAAACTAGCAAATTGTCCTCCAGCATACACCTGACAAAATTTAGTAAGAGAAAACCACCTGTTTCCAGGCACTGTCCATCTTGATACTATAGAATTTAATTGTTAATATTTATTAATTAAAGCCAAAATTGACCTTTTCTAACCTCCCACTCACTGCTCTTAGCACTGTCCATGGCAGAAAATGGAACAATTTTAATAGTTTCACTATTTACCTTTTCATCGGTTTTCTCCCATGTCTGGAATGTTCTCCCTCCTTTCTGCCAATTGGCTTCCTCGATTCTTTAAAGTCTCAGCTAAAGCCTACCTTCTTCAAGAAATGTTTCCTTGTTCTTAATCTGAGCTCTTGAAGAAGGATTATTTTCTGCTTACTTGCTTTTGTTTTACCTTTATTTGTGCCCCCAGGGCTTAACACATTGCCTCACACATGATAGGTGTTTAATAAATGCTAATTGATTAAGTAATTACATTTTGCACTGGTTACTCAATTAATAAACATTTATTGTCTACTATATGCCAGAAATTAGCAACATGATGAGGATAACTAGCATCAACATTGCATTTTAATATTTGCACATAACTTTAAAACATAAACTAGGTTTACCCTCAAGACAACCATGGGCATTAGGTCCTATTGTAAATTTCATTTTAAATTGTGGCAGATAGGGGTTGAGTTACTTGTCACATAGCAAGCTAGTGACTAAGCCTGGATTTGGACTCAGGTCTTTCTGACTGCCGGTCCAGTGCTCAATCTGCTGTACAATTTAGCTGTCAGACACAAGAATGATAAGAGCAATCACAATAGCAGCAGCAGCAATTTATTTCATGTTTACTATGTGCCTTGCAATGTGCTTAGTGATAAGGAGACCAAGCAAAGCAAAAGTATTGATCCTCAAGAAGTTCACCTTATAATTTGAGAAAAAGCGTGTGTGTTTGTGTGTGTGTGTGTGTGTGTGTGTGTGTTTGTGTAAATGTATATATCAAATGGAAAATAATCTCTGAAAGGAAGGAACTAGGAAGAGCACAGCAGTTTGGAAAAGGTCTCTTGTGCAAGGTGAAATTTAAATTGAGTCTTGAAGGAAGCATTAAATTCAAGGTCTACAGCTAGTTCAAAGTAAGAGGAAAAGAAAACAAGTCAGTATGGGGGAGAGGAAGGGAATAAACATTTATATAACACCTACTACATGCTACCAATGCTGTGGAACCTATGGCCTTGAGGAATATGTGACCTTCTAGGTCCAAAAGTGTGGCCTTTTGACTGAATCCAAACTTCTGACAATGTAGCTTGATTGTAGAGTGAGTGAAGAGTAAATTTTAAAAGGATAGAAAAGTAGAAAATTTGGGAATGCTTTTAGATTCGCATATCATATAGAATCTATTTTGTCCCGGAGACAAAATAAGAAGCCACTGAAGTTTATTCAATTGGTTGGGGGGGGAGAGAGCGAGAAAAGGTGGTGACATGGTTAGAGCTGCACAGGTTGTCACAATATTTTATTTTTGCAATGCTGAGGAGTTTTTTTTTTTTTTTTAAATAGGTGGATTTGCAATGTCCTCATTGAAACTGTCTCATATAAACCAATTAATATATTGTCTACCTATGTGATGAGAAGTTGTATTAAGGCTATTATCTAAATAATCCAACCCCAAATCTTGATTATCTGAATAATTGCCTCACTACCCAACTTATTTTTAACTTATGGACAATATCTTAACGTAAAGAAATGTTTGGGATTTTTGTTGTTGTGTTTGTTTTGATGTTGGCTTTGTTTGTTTATTTGTTTTTTAAATACACTTTTGGTAACTTAAAACAAGACTACATATAATCGAACGTTATATTATTTTATACCCAAAAGAAACAAATAATGATACCTTATAAAATTATTCTCGGCAGAAAGAAGATGGCTAGGAATCAAACAAACCTCCTTTTTCTGGAAATAGGTTTAAATCAAATATGTTGAATATAATCTATTCACCATCGAGTCATATGAAAAGGATCGGAAGATTAAAATCTTAAGGCTAGGATAGCCTTGGACAATTTCCCATTACAGGCTGTATAGAGGGAATTGGAAACATTTTATTCCATTTCCTTTCTCATTATATTCTGCACATCAGAAAAGCAAGGTAAAAAGAAAAAATTGCTTTTCTTGTTTCTTTTTCTCTTTTTGGAAATCCTGTGCTATATGATATGCAAATCAGTTCCTCATTCAAAAACAAGAATAGAAGGAATGTTGTACATAAATAGGCAATCTCAAATGTAGGTATACAATTAAACTTACCAAATGTATGCCTAGAGTATATATTGTCAATTACATATTTATGAATGCTCTTATTATACGTGTGTGTATGTGTATGTATACATACACATACACACACATGAATTGTACCACATAGTATGAACATGTATGGATGTATTAGCCAACTATATGAAGAACTTTGAGTTATTTTTCAGTCATATAGGCACTAAACATTGTCCACTATGTGCCAGGCACTTCCACTTTCTTTCCACATTCTGACTTTCTTTCCTGTACCATACTCACTTTTAACACCACTTATCCAAGGACCTAAGTGTCTTTATGGTATCTTCATCACTTTCTTTGTCACAGCAGGTTTTGGTCTCAGTTTGCATTCTAAAAGAGGTCAATGAGTGAATTTCTGATGGTGAAAAGCAAAGTAATTGGGTACCTAAATAAAGGAGATATTTTATTTTGGAGAGATGGAGATACACGTTTGTGAATCTCAAATTATGCCATGTTGCTGGTTGCCTCCTTCCTAAGGTGGAAAATTCCTCTTGTTTTTGTTTATAGATAGGTCACTTCACACATTTACTCTTTGGTTATAATGAGATACCACTGTTTGAGTGGATTTTTGATGATGAATATAACCATACAAGAAGAAGCTTCTTTAGGTTAAAATTCCAATTTCTTAAGCAGTATTCTGATATCTTGTTTTTAATGTTTCCCTATATTTCTATCAGTGCTACAAATTGATCAGAAATTTTTGTCATAACACAACATTCGCCAGGCTTAGTGGTGAATCTGTGAGAGAGATAAAAGGAAGGGAGGAGAAAGAGGACTGCCATGGTAAATTTTGATGAACATAGAATTGTGATGTGACTTATTGTTCCATTCTCTATTTTCCTTTTTAGGTTGTTTGATTTAATTATGGTGAAAGATCACCTAACACCTTTACTGGCACATCATAAGCAACTTGTGTAGGTGGGTACAGTAAATAAGCGTGTGGGTCCCACATGAGCAGAAAGGTCCAAATGTGATATGTGGCCTGTCACTGCATATGTGTCTTGAAGAAGGCAGAATAGACATCTCTAGACTCTTTCCCAAACCTTTCTTCAAGAAGACTTCCATTCTTTCTAGGTAGTGAAACCAGAGGTTGTTGCTAGAGGTTATTCTGCTTTCCTCAGGGGGAAAGGGGATAGTAGACCAGAAGTATATCTATCTGCTTGCTTACATATTGTCTATGAGATATGATTGTTTTGAAGCTAAGTTGTGATTGGTTTGTCATTTTGGGAGGAAGGAGGATCCCAAGATCAATATGCAAGGTTTGACCCCTTTCCCCACCTAATGCCAGCTCCACATAGCAAATAAGGCAATTGATCTAAATCACAACAAAACAGAAATCAATTATGATATACAAATGAGAATGTATTACAGACAATATAGAATGAAAGATCTCCCCTTTGAGATAGTTCTACCAAGAGCAAGTTTCCTCCATCTTATCATCTACAGTCTATAGCAAAATCCCTATGAACACACAAAAGATCAGAAATTCTGAATACTTTCTCTTCTGCCTACAACTAATAACTCTAAAAGATCATAGCAAGAGAAAAAGGTCTGCTGTAGAATGAGTTACTGTGATGCTTTGTATGTAATGTATGAGTGTTTTCAGAGGGGTCAAAATCCATCTTGGTTTCCTTCAATCTTACTGTGTTTGGTAAAAGGTGGATTTATGATTTTCTAATCTTCCAGGTGCCAGCCAAGGTCACTATGTCCGACCAGTATCTGATGACTCAATGGATTACTACAGAACAACTTTATATTTTTAATAGTATTTTTTCCAATTACATGTAAAAAATGTTTTCAACATGCACTTTTGTAAGGTTTAGAATTCCAAATGTTTTTCTCCCTCACTTCCTTTCCCTTCCCCCTCCCCAAGACCGCAAGCAATCAGATATAGGTTATACATTTATAATCATATTAAACAGATTTCCTCATTCATCATGTTGTGAAAGAATGATCAGAAGAGGAAAATGAAGACAAAGAAAAAACAACAAAAAGGTGAAAATAGTATCATTTGATCGGTATTAAGACTCCATCATTCTTTCTCTGGATATGGATAGTATTTTTCAATCATGAGTCTTTGAAATTATTTTGGAACATTGTATTGCTAAGAAAAGTCAAGTCTATCAAAGATGATCATTTCACAATGTTTCCCATACTGTATACAATGCCCTCCTGATTCTACTCACTTCATTTAGCATCAGTTCATGTATGTCTTTCCAGATTTTCTGAAATCTGACTGCTCTTCATTAGCATAATAGTATTCCATTATATTCATATACAACAACTTTTGCAGACATTTCCCAACTGATGAGCATTCCTTCAACTTCCAATTCTTGGCCAGCACAAAAGAGAGCTGCTATAAATATTTTTGTGCATGTATGTTGCTTTCCCTTTTTTGTGATTTCGTTCACTACCTAGTAGTGAAATTTCTGGATCAAAGGGATTTGGATTCTGGATCATAGTCTTATAGCTTTTGGGGCAGAGTTCCAAAGTGCTCTCCAGAATAGTTGGATCAGTTTACAACTCTACCAACAATGCAATAGTGTTTCAGTTTTCCCACATCTTCTCCAATGCCCATCATTAAGGGCAGTTCTTTAGTATAATACTCATTATTGAGTATTATATACATATTGGGTTTGTGTTGTTTTTTGTTTGCTTGATTGTTTTTCTTTTCCCCTCTATGTAAACACATTTCTGTTTGGCTACAAATATGCAAATGTTTTGAAATGAAATACCCTATATACATTTTTCTGATGTAATTATTCTGATCACATAAATATCCATGTTATTTCCTCACAGTATAACAAAAATATTCTGAGGGCAGGGACAGTTTTTGTTCTTTTTTGTCTTCTGCCTAGCACCATGTCCTCTCCATAGTAGGCACATGATATATCATTGGTGTATTGGATATTTCTAAGCATGACTTCTTTTTTTTTTTTTTAAAGCAATTGGGGTTAAGTAACTTGCTCAAGGTTACACGGCTAGTCATTATTTATGTGTGGGTGCTCATTTTCTGAGGCCGGATCTGATCTCGGGTCATCCCAACTCGGAGGCTGGCACTCTTACTCACTGTGCCACCTAGCTGCCCCTTTAGGGCAATTGGGGTTAAGTAACTTGCCCAAGGTTACACAGCTAGGTTTTTGTTTGTGTGGATTAAGTGTCGGAGGCCGGCTCCGAACTCAGGTCCTTCTGATTCCAGGGCCGGCGCTCTATTCACTGCGCCACCTAGCCGCCCCCTAAGCATGACTTCTAAAAGTGAAAATGAGACTCCAATGTAGTCAATGATCTCTCAATCAATACCTTTCTTTCCTCTAAGTAGTGACTTTTGCATTCTTTTTGAGATAATACCTTGTAGTGACTAGACTAGACTAGACTAGAGACTACATCTTCTAGTGTACCTATGTTTTTTAAGGTCAACCTTAGCTAGGATTTCCCAAATCATATTTGTAAAATATTTCCATCAGTATTAAGACCAATTTTTACTTTGGTTGAAATATATATTCTAAACTGTCCTGACTACCACTTCTTTTTCCAAGTAGGCACTTTCCTCACCCATAACCTTTCTAACTAATAGAATACACTATTTAAGGAAAGAATATTTTCTCTGGAGTCCAAGGACCTGGATGCAAATTGAATTTCTGGCATTAACTACTTACATGTTCCTGGACAAATCACTTACCTTCTTTAAGGTTTACTTCCTTCATGTTCAAAATGTAGGAGTTGTAGGAAATGAACTCTTAAGACACTTAGCCTAGTGATGTCAAGCTCAAATAGAAAAAAAAATACTGGCAGGAGCATAATGACTTAGAAAAAGAACAATTTAACATTATGTTGTATTGTGTTTTATTTATTTATTAAACATTTTAATCTGGCTCCAGTCACAAAGGACAAGTTTGATACCTCTGACTTAGAGGTCTAGACTGGTTATCATAATAAGTTCTGTGCCTTAGGTTCCCCATGCAGAGCAAAGGTAAATCTACCTACCTCCTCAGGCATTGGAAGGCCACATCATAAAGCTTCAATCTATTCAAGACTTTGTAGGGACTGCCTGGTCATATCTCAAAAAAGTAAACAATTAGCAGTGTTTTCTGTTATACCTCATTCTTGGAGTGTGAGTATTTGAGAATGTTTTACATGGAGTTTTTCCCCTAGAATTTGAAGTAGATGTATTCAATTTTAAGAAAGGAATTCTTAGAGTTTCTGTGTTCCCTGAGGAACTTATTGAAAAGGATGTAAGTTTTTGTGTTGGAATGAAAGATGAACTAGATTGGGACGTTAATATTTAAGGGCCTGACAATAATGCAAAAAACTATACCTGTAGTTCTGGTACTGCAAGTACTATTAGAAAAAGGCAGCATAATATAGTGGACAGAATCTAATTTTGAGTCAGACAAATTTTTATTCAAATTATATCTCTTTATTCAAATTTATTCAAATATATATGCTTTTTACCTCTGAGGATACAGTGGTTCTCCCTTCCCTCACCTATAAAACAAATGGATTATCCAAGATGGTCTCTGAGGTTCCTTCTAGCTTTAAAGTGACATGATTCACATTTTCCATGTGAGGAAACTGAGGCTCACAAGTACATAAATAAATAATAGTCAATTGAGGACTTAAACTCACATAGGCATAATAAGCTGAGAATTAAATGAGATGACACATATCAAGTGCCTAACAAACAAGTGTTCTATAAAGTTCAGTTGTTATCATACTGACATCCACTTCAAAATCCTTTCCACTGAATTATAAACTTTTTTTTGGCCAGGTCCCTTTCCTTTCTTTAAGATCCTCCCATAGCATTAATGTGTCACCAGTGTGGGGGACTAAGGTACCGGATCTTGTTATGAGAGTAATGGGTTCTTGGGTGTGGGGAAAGAGACATGAAAAGAGAGATAAATTTGGAAGCTGGAACTTTTGCCAACTTTACCATTTTGCCTTGGGCTGGCCCTCTGGATAGCTGATGGGTTTGCTGCTTTAAGCTTCAAGATGTGCTGGTTTCAAACACTGCAGTAAATTTTAAATTTATACCTTCCCATGCACGTGTGTAGGCTCATTGAGAATTCAATAATGCATAACACGGTAATGTATTATTTATTTCTGAGACTGTCATATGCTCAATGCAGCTCAAGAATGTGCACTAGCCTGGTGAAGTAGCAGCTGAAAAGCAAGAGAGTTGTTTTAAGTATTTTAAGGTATTTAGGAAGCTACCTGGCATAGTATGGAAAGGACTAGACTGAGAGTGAGGAATCCTGGCATCCAGTCACCCCAAATCTCATTGTCTCTCTCCTAGCATTAACTAGTTATATTAACCCAAGAAAATAAATTAGACCAAACTATTCTTTCTGATATTTATAAATAAGTCAGTTGTCCTAAATCAAATGTTTTTAATCATTAATAATTGAACTTTCCTATCCCATTTTGATAATTATATTTCAATATATTTTGATTCTTTTTTAATTCAATTTATTTTATTTTATTATATATATATATATATGTATATATATATATATATATATATATATATATATATTTTAAACCATTCTGAAAAGTAGTCTGGACATTTCACAAGATTTTCACCAAAGGGGTATTTGACAAAAAAATCCCCAGGACTGGTTGATCTCTGTCTTACCACTTCTCAGTGAGAAAAATCTGTTATTTCAGTCATATTATAACAGTATTATGAGTTTATCTTTAAGCAAAAATAAAATTATTAATTTAGCTTTAAGCTATACTACTGGTCAGTGAGGATGCTAGGGATCTGGGAGTTGGATAGACACAGACATTTTGTCTGAGTCAGCTTCCAGGTTCAAACAGGCTTTGGGGGAAAGTGACACAACTTTCCACAACACCCCCCCCCCAAAAAAAAAAAAAAAAACCTAAGGAGGATCAAAGCCATTGAATTTGAAGTCTGTGGTGAATTTTCAAGGTGGATCCAGGACATCACCCCTATGAAGGGTTGTTATGTTTTACTTTCCCAGTTTGGTTAAAGCTACATTACAATTATCTTGTGGTTCCTCAATTAAGAGCAGGGGTCATTGTGATACAGAGAAGTCTACAGCTTTCCTTCTCATAACTCTTAAATAGAACAGGTGTTCTTGAAGAATTTCCACAATTTCTCATCCCTAACTCTTTTCCTCTGCCCCCTTTCCCTGCTTAAAGGAGGATTGTGTGGCCTCTTTAGAACTGTTATTTCATTAAGTAGTATTGTTTTAGGTTTTAGTGTTATGTATGTGACTTTATATTAGAATCATTTGCATGTGTGCTGATTCTGCTTCATGGGAATCATTCAGGAGCCTGAGAAGAAAAAGAAGAAACTCAAAGGTAAGCAGATTTAAATTACTCGGTATTTATGAATCTAAGTTAGCACTGCCAGAGCAATCTAGCTGAGGATTCTTAAGCCACATATTTAACTGAGGTGAGAGTACATTAGAGAAAGAAAGAAAATAATCAGCGGAATTCCCTTGAGCTGTGAGCTGGTAAAATAGATAGATAGATGGTTAGATAGATAAATAAATAGATGGATTAATGAATGAATGAATGAATGAATGAACAAACATATATAAAAGCAAACAAACTAAAAATAAAAACACACATGTGGCTAAGTGAACTAACTGGAAGCTTTTCTTTATCTCCAAGCTTTCTTAGTACACTGAATTTGAAATAAAGCCACACCATAGTAGGGAGGAGTATAAATACCTTGGACATGGTGTCTCAAACTCAGTGTATCACTGTTACTCAGAATGTCCTGCTCACTTTTTAAACTTAGGGTAAATATACAACTGCTTATACAAATGTGCCAGTTATTCTTTATGCTCTTAACAATTGTTCTTTTCTCATCCATCTCTCTTTCTATGTATACATTTGAGGAATAGGAAGGTTTAGGGAAAGGATTCCTAGAACTGGGGTCATAAAACACATGGTTTTGATTTCTTCTTCCCACATTTGCTCTGTTTCCCTGGGGAAATAATAATTCTGAATCTCTGTTTTCCTTGCAGTAAAAGGTGAATACAAAATATCCTTAGTGTCTAATTATATAATATAATATGTAAAATGCTTTGCAAACCTTAAAGTTTTATACATATATCAGTTATCATCATCTTCCTGCTTCTACCAAAGGATAGGCAGGGTAGAACTCCAAAATTCCATTAACTAAGTATAATTAATCACCAAGGCCTTAGAGATTACAGCTGGGGAAAAGAGATGCCCATAATGTCAAATCATGTCAAAAAATGAACCTAGGCAAACTAGAATCTCTGCCAAGTCAAGCCAATTGTCATAAGGTCTGTCTAATCCTTGAAACCAGACAAAAAGCATTAAACAAGAAAGCACAAAAAGCCAAAATTTCAAATGGGAAATTAGTGCAATACCTCAGGAGAACACATGACAAAAATAATAGTAGATAATGGGAAAATGATGGCATATGATTTCCCTGACCAAGGCTGTATATTTATGATGCTTCTTATCCATTACCTTAGTATGCCTAAATTATAATAGAATACAGGTAATCTTATACAACATGTACATTGTTATTGGAAGTGTTTTATTTGCTTTGCATATTACTTCTAACATGGCATCAAATGATGACTTCTATACTTCATTAAATATATACATATATATATATATATATATATATACACACATACATATATGTATGTGTGTATGCCTGATGATGTTATTCTGTTATATTTGTTTATGATAGCTTGTTTAGTCATTTCCCACACTTTTTTTTTAAACAAATGCTTTATTAACTTCTGTTTTACATCATTCATTTCCTCCATATTTTGAGTTACAATCATTTTCCCCCCATTATTCCCCTACCCAACCTCCCAGAATAGTAGTCCCACAAGATATCACTTCCTCCAATCTGCTCTCTCCCATACCTTCTCCCATACCCCCATCGACTTTTCCATTAGAGGAAGGTGAATCTTTGTGTCCCAATGCCTGCACATCTTATCTCCCTATTACAAGCTAAAGAGTATTACTAATAGTATTTATATATATTTGAAACATTTAATGTTACGACCTCGAATTTCAGATCCATTTCCTTCCTCCCTTGTCACCCATTCCTTCTTGGGAGATAAGCAATTCAGTATATGTTGTACATGTCTAGCTATGCAAAACATTATCATAGTAGATATATTGTACAAGGCTGCTTATAATTCCCTCCCACTCATCCCACCCCCCACCTGGTCCATTCCCTACATAATCCTGTCCCTCTTCTATAGTGGGTACTTCCAACCTCCCCTCCCCCAAGGATGCCCTCCCATCCATCATCCCTCCTCTCATCCCCCTTCCCCCTATCCTGCTGCAGGTTGAGATATCCCATTTAGTATGTATGTCATTTTCTCCCTGAACCAAATTCAATGGGAATGTGGTTTTGTCTTTTTAGCCTTCCTTATTCTCCCCCTCCTTTGCAACCACTTCCCCTTGCTTCTTCTACATGGGATAGTTTACCCTACCCTGTCTCTCCCCATCTCCTCTTGCCACTTTCCTCTCTCACCTCATAATTTCATCCCTTGAGTGTTCTCCCTTCCCAACAAATTCAACCTATGCCCTCTATCCATATAACTGTAACCATATACACACACATTCACATATGTATTTATATGACCACACCCCCTTCTTCCATTATTTTCATAGTGAGAAAGATATCATCAGTCACAGTTATTGCTTTTCCATATAGGAATGTAAATAGTTCAACTTTGATAAGTTCCTTTTGATTTCTTTTCCCTGATTACCTTCTCAGGCATCTCTTCCTTCTTGTGTCTGGATGTCAAATTTTCTATTCAATTCTGGTTTTTTCCTCAAGAATGCTTGAAAGTCCTCTATTCCACTGAATGACCATATTTTCCCCTGAAACAAAATACTCAGTTTTGCTGGGTAGGTGACCCTTGGGTTCATTCCCAGTTCTTTTGCCCTCTGGAATATCATATTCCATGCCCTTCGATCCCTCAGTGTAGAAGCTGCCAGGTCCTGGGCTATTCTGATTGTGTTTCCACAATATTGAAATTGTTTCTTCCTGGCTGCTTGTAGTATTTTCTCCTTGATCTGGGGATTCTGGAACCTGGCTATAATATTCCTGGGAGTTTTCTTTTTGGGATCTTTTTCAGGAGGTGATCGGTGGATTCTTTCAACCTCTATTTTGCCCTCTGGATCTAAAACATCAGGGCAGTTTTCTTGAGAATTTCTTGAAGGGTGATTTCTAGGTTCTTTCCTTGATCATGGCTTTCAGGTAGTCCAATAATTTTTAAATTGTCTCTCCTGGATCTATTCTCCTGGTCAGTGGTTTTTCCCATGAGATATTTCACATTGCCTTCTAATCTTTCGTTTGTTTGGATCTGCTTAACAGCATCTTGATTTCTCATAAAGTCACTAGCTTCCATTTGCTCCAGTCTAACTCTGAAGGAATGAATCTCCTCAGTGAACTTTTGAGATTCTTTTTCCATCTGGCAAATTCGACTTTTTAAGGCATTCTTCTCCTCATTGCCCTTTTGGGCCTCCTTTGCCATTTGAGTTAGTCTATTTTTTAAGGTGTTGTTTTCCTCAGTCATGCTGTTGACCCTCATTTCATACTTTTCCTGCATCCTTCTCATTTCTCTTTCCAATTTTTCCTCCACTTCTCTTATTTGATTTTTAAAGTCCTTCTTAAGGTCCTCTATGGCCTGCAACCCGCTCATGTTTTCCCCTGGGGCTTTTGGAGCAGGACTTCTGACCTCACAGTCCTTTTCCCGCTCTATGCCCCCCAAAATAGGAGTCTAGGGTTGCATTTTTCTGTTTCCTTTGCCTTGGCATGTTGCCACTTAATTGCTTGACTTTTGGGCTTGTTGCCACACTATGGCTTTAAGGCCAGATAGAGGAATTTTCGTCCCGAACGTGTGGGGGGCAACTTCCGTTTCTGGCAAGCTGTAAACCCACCCACAACTTCCACCCTAGATCACAATCCAGATCCAGGGAGGTTAAAGCAAGAGCGATTACCCCCCAAGACTGATCGCTGGATCTCCCCACGATTTGTAGGCTGGGAGCCAGAAATGCCTCTGAAAACTACACAGTGGCGTGTCTCCTCAGCAGCTTCTAGCCCCCAGGGGAGGGAGCTGACGCATTCCCCAAATACAGGTCCCAAAGTCCATAGGACACTAACCTCTTACTTTGTCCTAGGCATGTCTATGTTGATAATTCTGGAATCGCCACAGCTCCTGGGGTTCTGGGGTTCCTCCAGCCGGCTGCTGGCCCTGCCGCCCTGGAGCTAAAACCTCGGCTCACGCGGACCTGGGCTCGGCTCGGCTGGGCTCCTGCGCTCTGCGCTCTGTGCACTGCCGGCTCCCAGACTGCTGCGCTGGTCCTTCCTGCAGGGCTGCTGGGCTGCCCTCAGCGGGAGGTTAGCTTCTCTGTGTCGTTCTGTGGGTGCTGGGCCTCCAGAAGTTGTTCACAGTCCTTTTTTACATAGTTTGTGGGGAATCTGGGGGCAGAGAGGCTTGGAAGAGCTGTTTCTACTCCGCCATCTTGGCTCCGCCCCCATTTCCCACACTTTTGACTGAAAGCCCACAAGCATCATTCATTTCATGGCCAAAAAAATTTCCTTGGTCCTTTATAACTGATGCCCCAATTTCCTTTCTTCTCCCCTTTTCATTAACTCTCCACAGTCTGGCTTTCAATATCATCATTCTACTGATACTGCTCTCTCCAAAGTTACTGAAGATCCCTTAATCACCTTTCCTCACTTGAGTAAATCTTGAGTTCTCTGTAGCCTTGTAGTCTGGCAATATCCTCTTCCTCATGCATACTCTCTTATCTCTAGGTCTTTGAGGTACTGTTCTCTTCTGAGGTGCTATTTCCTAACCTTGGACATTTTTACTGGTGTGTCCACTGAAATTCTCCAATTGTCCATTTCTGCCTCCTGCCTACACTGGCTTCCTGTAAATCCTCAATTAAATTTTACCTGTTATAAAGAATAAGTTTTTTTCTCAAGGCTTTTGACTACTCTTTTGTAATTATGTCCAATATAACCTGTCTAAATCTTGTGCATACATATTTATTTTCACATTACATTCCCCCATTAGACTGTGAGTTTGATGAGAGCAGGGACTACTTTTTACTTACATCTTTGTATATGTAACGTTTAGCATACTGCATGGCACATAGTAGATAATTAGTAAATACTTTTTTGACTGTTGACTCTACCTCATTCAGTCAATAAATTAGCACTGTTCTAAGAGATGCAGATACAAAGACAAAAGACTTTCCAGGCCAATGGGGGAGACAACATATAAATGATATAACAAACAAGCCATGTACAAAGATAAATAGGAGATAATTACCAAACCATAGTGACAGGAACTCTCAAAAGAAATGAGAAAGCTTCCTACAGCAAAGGAATTTTTAGCTGGGACTTGAAGGAAGCCAGGAAAGACTGGAAGTATAAATAAGGAGTGAGAGAATTCCAAGCATGGGGGACAGACAAGGAAAATGCCTAGAGCCAGAGATAAGGTATCCTGTGGGACAATGAGCAAGAAAGACAGTGTCTCTGGATCAAAGAATATTTAAGTACAGTGCAAGTTGTAAGAGTCATAGAAATATAACGGCATGGGGGGGACTAGTTTATGAAGGGTTTTGAACACTAAATAGAAAATTTCATATTTGATGCTGAAAGTGATTGGGAGTCACTGGAGTTAACTAAGTGAAGGAGTAACACTGGAACTCATATATTATGAAAAATCACTTTGAAGACTGAATATAGGATTGATTACAGTAGGGAGAGACATATGACAAGCAGCAACATGAGCAGGGTATCACAATTTTCCAGGCATGAGGAGATGAGAGCCTGTACCAAGGTGGTGGCAGTGAGGGAAAAAGGAGAAGGTATTTGAGAGATTTTGCAATATCTATCAAATCTCTCTGCTTCTAATTACCTACACGGCTACCTCCTTAATTCAGCCTCTCATTAATTCTCCCCTCTTGCTATTGCAATAGCCTTCTAATTTGTTTCCTAACCTCTAAATGCTCTGCCTCTCTGAAGAGATCTTTATCCAGTAGCCACACTGATATAGCACAATACTATCTTCGATGTTTCCCTTTTTGACTCTGAGATAAAGCATAGAACCCTATCTATTAACACCATTCACAACCTCAAATCCAACCAATCTTTCCAGGTTGATACTCATTATACCACCTCAAGAATTCTACATTTCAAACAAATGGAACTTGTTCTTCCCTACACAATGACATCTGATATCCCATTCCAGTTCCTTTGCTCAGGAATTTCTTCTCCATACTTGAAAATTACTCTCTCATTACCTCTAGTTTTTATAATCCCATAATTCCCTCAAGGCTCATCTTAAGAATTATTTCCTATAAGAGGATTAAATTGATTTTAGATACATATATTCTTCACTTTACATTGCTTTACTGGTCATGACATGTTTTCCAAAGGGGCTCATTAATTTTTATATTCATATCATTAGTACCTAATATGGCACCTTATACCTAATAGATACTTAAGAAATGCTTGTTGAAAAAGTGAATTCGTTCATTAAAGACATCAATCAGAATTGTTTGTGAATTTAAGAAAAATGGTTCTTGTCCTAGGCAAGTAGGTCCCTAGGTTAAGTGAGGGATTCATTGATAACTTAGTTTTTATTGTATTATTTTTTTAGTCTATAAGTAAAATTTTACTAAAATTTTTGTTCAGTCTGAAAAGTAATATAACAATATGCTGTCTACAAGAAACACATTTGAAACAAAGGGATACCCACAGGGTAAAGGTAAAAGTTTGGAGTAAAATTTATTATGCCTCAGCTAAAGTAAAAAAAAGCAGGGGTAGCAATACTTATCTCAGATAAAGCAAGAGAAAAAATAGATCTCATTAAAAGAGATAAGGAAGGAAACTATATCCTACTAAAAGGCACCATCAAGAATGAAGCAATATCACTACTTAATATATATGCACCAAGTGGTATAGCATCCAAATTCCTAGAGAAGAAGTTAAAGAAATTAGAGGAAGAAATAGATAGCAAAACTATACTAGTGAGGGACTTCAAACTCCCCCTCTCTGAACTCGATAAATCTAACCTCAAAATAAACAAGAAAGAAGTTAAGGAGGTGAATAGAATTTTAGAGAGACTAGATATGATGGATATCTGGAGAAAACTGAATGGGGATAAAAAGGAATTTACTTTCTGAAAATTCAGCAGTGCATGGTACATACTCAAAAATAGACCATGTTCTAGGGCATAAAAACCTCACAATCCAGTGCAGAAAAGCAGAAATATTAAATGCATCATTCTCAGATCATGATGCAATAAAAAATTATATGCGATAAAGGGCCATGGAAAGATAGACTAAAAACTAATTGGAAATTAAACAATTTAATCCTAAAAATTGGTGGGTCAAACAAGAAATTAGAGAAACAATCAATAATTTCATTCAAGAGAATGGTAATAATGAGACAACATACCAAAATATGTGGGATGCACAAATGACAGTTCTCAGGGGAAGTTTTATACCCCTGAGTGCATACGTAATTAAAGCAGAGAGAAGGGAGGTCAATGAATTGGACATGCAATTGAAAAAACTAGAAAAAGAACAAATTGAAAATCCCCAATTTATTACTAAATTAGAAATATTGAAAACCAAAGGTGAGATTAATAAAACTGAAATTAAGAAAACTATTGAATTAATAAATAAAACTAAGAGCTAAACTAAGAGGTGGTTTTATGAAAAAATCAACAAAATTGACAGACCCTTAGTCAATGTGATAAAAAAAAGAAACAAGAAAACCAAATTATGAGTATCAAAAATAAAAAGGGTGAACCTACCTCTAATGAAGAGGAAATCAAAAAAATAATGAGGAATTATTTTTCCCAATTGTATGCACATAAATACGACAATCTTAGTGAAATGGATGAATATTTACAAAATCACAAGTTGCCCAGATTAACTGAAGAGGAAGTGAATTACCTAAATAACCCCATCTCAGAAAAAGACATCAAACAAGCCATCAATGAACTCCCTAGGAAAAAAATCTCCAGGGCCAGATGGGCTTACTAGTGAATTCTATCACACATTTAAAGAACAATTGATTCCAATACTCTACAAACTATTTGGGAAAATTAGTGAAGAAGGAGTCCTACCAAACTCTTTCTATGACACAAATATGGTACTGATTCCTAAATCAGGAAGAGATAAAACAGAGAAAGAAAATTATAGACCAATTTACCTCATGAATTTAGATGCAAAAATTCTAAATAAAATATTAGTCAAAAGACTCCAACAACTTATCACAAAAATAATACACTTTGATCAGGTAGGATTCATTCCAATGCAATGATGGTTTCATACTAGGAAAACCATCAGTATAATTGAGCATATCAACAATAAAACTAGCAGAAACCACATGATCATCTCAATAGATGCAGAAAAGGCTTTTGACAAAGTACAATATCCATTCCTATTAAAAACACTAGAAAGTATAGGAATAAATGGACCCTTCCTTAAAATAGTTGATAGCATCTATTTAAAACCATCAGTAAGTATTATATGCAATGGGTATAAACTAGAAGCCTTTCCAATAAGAGCAGGAGTGAAACAAGGGTGTCCACTATCACCCTTCTTATTCAATCTGGTACTAGAATCACTAGCAGTAGCAATTAGAGAAGAAAAAGAAATCAAAGGAATCAAATTAGGCAAAGAAGTGATCAAGCTATCACTCTTCACAGATGATATGGTATACATAGAGAATCCTAGAGAATAAAGTAAAAAACTACTTGAGACAATAAATAAATCTGGCAAAGTTGCAGGATATAAAATAAACCCACATAAATCCTCAGCGTTCCTATACATCTCTAATGAAACTCAACAGCAAGAGATAGAAAGAGAAATTCCATTTAAAGTCACTGAAGACATTATAAAATATTTGGGAATCTACTTGCCAAAACAAACCCAGAATCTATATGATCACAACTACAAAACACTTCTCACACAAATAAAATCAGATCTAAATAGTTGGAAAAATATCAATTGCCCGTGGCTGGGTGGAGCTAATATAATAAAAATGACAATTTTACTCAAACTAAACTATATATTTAGTGCCATACCCATCAATTTACCAAAAAAAAAAAACTACTTTCTAGAGTTAGACAAAATAATAACAAAATTTATTTGGAAAAACAAATGGTCTAGAATATCAGGGGAAGTAATGAAAAGAAACACTAGGGAATGTGGACTAGCTATGCCAGATATTAATCTGTATTATACAGCAGCAGTCATCAAAACTGCTTGGTACTGGCAGAGTTGTAGAGTAGTGGATCAAGGGAATAGATTAGGTGTGAGAACCAGCAGTTACTGAATATAGTAATCTATTCTTCTATAAACCCAAAGATCCCAGTTTTGGGGATAAGAATGCATTATTTGACAAAAACTGCTGGGAAAACTGGAATACAGTATGGCAGAAACTGGGCATAGATTATTATCTAATACCATATACCAATATCAAGTCTAAATGGGTGCATGATCTAGGTGTAAAGAATGATACTGTAAGCAATTTGGGAAAACAAGGAATAGTTTACCTGACAGATTTGTGGAGAGGGGAAAACTTTAGGACCAAACAAGAATTAGAGTGCATTATAAAATGCAAAATGGATAACTTTGCTTACATTAAATTGAAAAGGTTCTGTACAAACAAAGCCAATGTAACCAAGATCAAGAGGGAGGTGGAAAATTGGGAAAGAATTTTTACAACTTGTGTCTCTGATAAAGGACTCATTTCTAAAATTTATAGAGTATTGAGCCAAATCTATATGAATACAAGTCACTCCCCAATTGATAAATGGTCAAAGGATATGAACAGGCAGTTTTCAGAGAAAGAAATTAAAGATATCTATAAGCATATGAAGAAATGCTCTAAATCACTATTAATTAGAGAAATGCAAATCAAAACAACTCTGAGATACCACATCCCTCCAGTCAGATTGGCTAAGATGAAAAAACAAGAAAGTGACAAATGCTGGAGAGGATGTGGACAAATTGGAACACTAGTACATTGATGGTGGAGTTGTGAACTTATCCAACCATTCTGGAGAGCAATCTGGAATTATGCCCAAAGGATTATAAATAATTTCATACCCTTTGACCCAACAATACCACTTCTAGGGTTATATCCCAAAGAGATTACAGAAGTGGGAAAAAGACCCATATGTACAAAAATACTTATAGCAGCCCTTTTTGTGGTTGCAAAGAATTGGAAACTAAAGGGTTTCCCATCAATTGGGGAATGGCTAAACATGTTGTGGTATATGAATGTAATGGAATATTATTGTGCTATAAGAATGGAGGAGGTGACGGATTTCATAATTAACTGGAGAGACTTATACAAACTGATGCTGAGCGAGAAAAGTGGAATCAGAAGAAATTTGTATACAATCACAGACATACCATATCTGTGATGACCAACTATGACAGACTGGACTCTTTTCAGCAATGCAGTGATATAAGTCTATCCCGAAAGACTCAAGAAAGAGAGAAATGCGCCATCCAGAGATATAACTAGAAAGAACTGAGCCTGAATCCTAATGGAAGTCAATGAAATGATCTTTTTCTTTTCATTGTTTGGTTTTATTTCTTCTTTACCATCTTTCATCCCACCTAGTACAATACGCCTTTGTAATTGGAATAATGTCTAATATGAATGTATTTGCAGATTCTATATTGAATTATATGCTGTCGCGGGGGGAGGGGGAGGGAAGTAAAGGAAATTTGAAAATCAAGGAACTATGGAATTGAATCTTGTTAACTGAAACTAAACTAATAAATTATTAAAAAAATAAAAAAATAAATTAAAAAAGAAAAGTGATATAAAATGATTGTGATGGAAGACAGACCATCAATGATATATTCATGCCTGGGACCTTGTAGTTGAATGAACAGTGAATAGCTTATTATCTTGTTTGATCCTTACCACAACCCTGTGTGGTAGGTGCTATTATTATCCCCATTTTACAGTTGAGAAATCTGAGGAAATAAGCGATGACATGACTTTTGCATGGACATACAACTATTAAGTATCTGAGTTATTGAGTCATTTTCAGTCATGACCAATCTTTGTGACCCCATTTAGGGTTTTCTTGGCAGATTTAGTGGAGTGGTGTGCCACATCCTTCTCCAGCTCATTCTATAGATGAGGAACTAAGGCAAACAGGGTTAAGTGACTTGCCCAGGGTCTCCCAGCTAGTAAGTGTCTGAGGTCAGATTTAAACTCATGAAGATGAATCTTCATTGCCTCCAGGCCTGGGACTCTATCCACTATGCTACCTACCTGCCCTAGCTGTCTGAGGCCAAACTTTTATTCAGGTCTGCCTGGTTCTAGGCACAATGCTGTATCCACTGTGCCATCAACTACCTTGTAAGTATTAAATTATATTAAATGGAGACATGTTATCATGAAAAGAATATTTAGCTGGGAGGCATGAGATCTAAATTTAAATCCTACTTCTGTGATCTTGAGTAGGTTACTTAATTTGGCTTCAGTTAGTTCATCTGTAAAATGAGGTTGTTAGATAGCTGAACACTGACATGTCATCCAGATCCAGAATGATCTTCTGAGTATATTGTTTATGAATTAACATAATTACTTTGACCCAACAGATCTTTAAAAAAGAGTTTATATCTCTTTCCAGTATATTTGCTTTTAGCCTGGAGATCACTTAATAATTATATACATATATATGGAGAGAGAGAGAGATCTGTCACAGATATTTAAGAGAAAAGAAAGTTACATTGCAACTGAATAAATTTATCAGTCATCATAATCATAAAAAACACATTTTTATTAGTCAACTTTGAACTAACTTCCTTGTAACTGGATTTTGAAAAATCCAATGTCTTCTACCCGTGGTCTCATTGATTATTGGATTCTCTGTTTCACTTCAATATTACTGCTGTCCTTAGAATTGATAAAGAATATGGGTCATTATAATGCCATTTACTCATCTGTGCAGTGAACTTAATGATACTCCTCCTAACCATCAACCAGAGTTTGAGTTATAATTAATGCTTCTAAAATTGGGATAAAAGGTTCTGTTTAAGTGCAAAAGATTAACTTATTGGTGCTATTATTACCTTTTTATTTCTTTTACTTTCTTGATGGGTATAAGGGAGTACTACTGAATATAAACTACTCCTTACAGCTCAGGGCTAACTGAAGAATAGTCTTATTTTCTATTCATCTCATTTTTCACTCCTGTGGTGACCCAGAAGTATGAAGGAGCACACAGTAGGAAATTATAGCAGGTGGAAAGAAAAGGAAATCTTTCATGTTTTTTTTTTCTTTCCACTCAGCATCTCAAAGTACATGCTCTTAAAAAAAAATCTTCAGTTCAATTCACTATGGGCATGGAAGTCATTCTATGCTGTTTTACCCTGAAGCAATGTAGCACCTGGTTTCTGGTGTACCTCTCAGTAGTAGACCCAGATCCTTGTTTACTGGAAGTGTAATGGTCATGGTTTGGATTTGTGAAAAACTTTAAGGAAAGGTGCTGTACCTTATTCTTTACTTCTGTTAGATATTTTAAGACTATTTATGTAATAAGAACTGGTTAGTGAATGAACTAAAAACGAGAAATACCTGTCTCTGCCAAATATGATAATTGTATCTCCTTAAAGATCCCTGAAGTAACAATAGGTAGAACAGTTCATCTGCTTGGTACCTCTTCTTTTTTTTTCTTTTTGGAGGGCAATTGGGGTTAAGTAACTTGCCCAAGGTCACACGGCTAGGTTTTTGTTTCTGTGTGCATTAAGTGTCTGAGGCCGGAACCGAACTCAGGTCCTTCTGACTCCAGGGCCAGCGCTCTACTCACTGGGCCACCTAGCCACCCCAACTCTTGGTACCTCTTCTAAAATAGATTTTAAAGACCCCAAATTTTGCTGATTTGTTCTTTCTCTCTCCCCCTCTATTTCTGTCTGTCTCTGTCTTTGTCTCTGTCTCTGTGTGTCTCTGTGTGTCTCTCTGTCTCTCCTCCCCCTCTCCTATCTCTTCTTTTCCCTCTTCCCCTTCTTCCTTCCTTCCCCCCTTCTTCCCTCCTATTTCTTCTTTTTTAAAGATGAAATCAGCAGAGGGAATCTTGTTTTCCTTTGGGCAGCTGCGTTTGCAAGTTACAATAATAATATGGCAAATGTGAAAATAATCAGGTTCACATGTTTACAAAGGGAAAAGTGATATAGTTTCCTTTGTATTTCTTGGAGTACATAGTATTAACTATAGTAGAATTAAAAGAAGTATAGACTATCGGTCAAGAGACCTGTTTGCATAGGAAAATAGTATATGCAACAGAATGAACACTTAGATATCATCTAGTCTAAAGATCTCATCTTTTAGAGCAAAATGACTTGTATCAGATCACACAATTAATTAATCAACGTTCATTTAGTAAGTTCATAATATAAAGGACTTACTATGCTAAGTGGTAGGGATACACAATAAGAGCAAAAACTATCTCTGCCTTCAAGGCATTTCCATTCTAATGGCAAGAACAAAATATATACAAATCTATAAAGATAAAACAAGAAGAGATGTCATTAGCATCCTGGAGGAATAAAAAAGGACTAAACTTCATATGAATCTTTAAAAAATCCAGGGATACTAAACTCACTAACAAAGAATTAAACAGGCACTATATGAAGGACTCTATTTCATCAGAGATAAACAAATATAAAGAAACTATATGACAAAAAAAAAAAAGAACTCTGCTGTTTGTATATTGAGAAGGAGAATAGAATGATTCATTGACATCTAGGAAAAAGATCTAAAGGAAGGTGTTCCATTGGGTGGATGTAGAGGAAGGTGCCCCACATAAATTAAGGAAACAGAAGAGGACATGGACACAAGCAAAATTGGAATGAGAAAATATGGGTGGGTTTTCATATATATACACACTCCTAGTCAATATACCTATATCAATATAATCCCATATCCTTCAAACAGCTATGGAGAGAACAGATTCGTGTTATCATTAGTTTATATGTAATATACATGTGAATTATGAGTACATAAACGTATATATATATACATATATACATGTATAAATGTATGTACATATACATGTTTGTGTTCCTCTACAAAGATGAAATCACAGGGAATGGCCCATTGTTAAAAGACAAAGGAAGGAAGGAAGGAAGGAAGGAAGGAAGGAAGGAAGGAAGGAAGGAAGGAAGGAAGGAAGGAAGGAAGGAAGGAAGAAAATGTACAAGACAGGACAGTTATGTGATGTTGTTGATAGGTGCCAGGCCTTAAGTAAGGTAAATTCGCCTTCCTGCTGTGTGACCCTGGGTAAGTCACTTAATCCTATTTGCCTAAGTTTCCTTATCTGTAAAATGACCTAGAGAAGCAAATGGCAAAGCATTCTAGTATCTTTGACAATAAAACCTCAAATTGGTCTATGAAGAGGTGAACACATATGAAAATGATTGAGCAGGGGGTGACTTGGTAGTGCAGTGAATAGAGCACAGGCCCTGGAGTCAGGAGGACTTGAGTTCAAATCCGGCCTCAGACACTTACTACCCATGTGACCATGGGAGAGTCACATCGCCCCCATTGCCTTCCAAAATAAAAAACAAAAAGGGAAAATGATTAAGCAAGAAAATGTAAATCAGGCACTGCGCTGTGTTTTACAAGTATTATATCATTTCCTATTATTGACCCTATTTTACAGTTGAAGAAAAAACAGAGGGTAGGTGACTTGTTCAGAATCACACAGCAAGTGGGGGCTGGATTTGGACATAGGTCTTCCTGGCTCCGTGGCCACCATGCTATTGAAATAAAAGCCACCTATTTATTTTTGTGACCTTGGGCAAATTACACAAATTCTGCAGGTATCAATTTTTGCCATATGTTAAACAAGAGAACTGGAATAAATAATTTACCATATGTCACTTTTATCTCAAAGATGCTATATGTTTGGATAGAGATTAATCAAAGACCATAAGTATATTGAGTATTTATCCAATGGTCTATAAGCCAGTTCTTACTTTCTTTGTCTTTACAGTGGTTACATGTCAATCACTTAAGCCATTCTAGTACTATTTTATATATTAGTGACATACAAGCTGTCTTTCTAATTCTCTTTATTTGAAACATAATGTGGATACATTCACAGTCACTTGCTCACTGGAAGATCATTAATGATCCCTTGGCTTCATGATTGTTGTTGTTGAGTTATTTCAATTGTATCCAATTCTCCATGACCTTATTTGTCATTTTCTTGGCAAAGATACTGGTTTGCCAAGTCTTTCTTTAGTTCATTTCACAAATAAAGAACTGAAGCAAATAGGATTAAGTGACTAACCCAAGGTCACATACCTAATAAGTGTCTGAGGTCATATTTGATCTCAAGTCTTCCCGACTCTAGGGCCAGTGCTTTATTTATTGTGTTATTTAGCTAGCTGCCTTGGATTCATGATATTGTATATAAAAGAAAAAATAGGCCTATAAAGTTACTTGTAACTTACTTTTGAAATTGATATATTCATTTTTCTTTTTTTTTTTTGAGGGCAATTGGGGTTAAGTAACTTGCCCAAGGTCACACAGCTAGGTTTTTGTTTGTGTGTGCGTTAAGTGTCTGAGGCCGGATCCGAACTCAGGTCCTTCTGATTCCAGGGCCGACGCTCTACTCACTGCGCCACCTAGCTGCCCCAATATATTCATTTTTCTATGTGTGCAACATGAAAAATGAAAAAAGCCTATTTTTTAATCAACCTCTGCCCTGGCATGCAGATTTTATTTTATTTTGTTTTGTTTTGTTTGATTTTATTTTATTGTACATAAGGGATATTGTTCTATATTATATCACATCTGTTTTCTAAAAATTTTTCACTGGATCCACTTTTTATTGAACATTTTTCTCAACTAATTGTGAATATGAATGATTAGGCATTTGAAATATAACTTAAATTCTACAATATATTTTATAAGTAAATTATCACGTTTCTCATTACAGGATTCTCAACTATATTGTCTATACTTGCTCAAAATTCTTTGAAAGATTATGAAATAAAAATAGAAAATAATCTGATGCCTTTCTCTTCTCCAGAGCCATCTGTGACCAAATTAGGAGATAAGAAGATAACTTCTACATGAAAGATTTTATTATTCTGTCTAGTATGGCTGTAAGTAAGTTAGAAGAATTTGTTTTTACCTATTTACAGTTCTGGAGTATACATGGTATCCTAAGAGTTAGACAAAAACAGACATAATCACAGTTGAGGATTACTGAACTTTGAAATAAAGAAAGGAGAAAAGCAGTACCTTGAAAATTCTCATTAATACTGAATGAAATATTTTCTGGCAAACCAAAGATGAATGGGCCAGGGCTGCCCACAAGTGAGTACTGAGCCATGCAAAAGTGAAGTAATTTTTGGATATAGTTCACAGAAAACTCATCTAGATATGGAGATTAGCAAGAAGGGATTTGTGAATATGAGAGCAGAAGAAGAAAACATCGGGAAAGGGTACAAGCTCATTTTAATAAAGACAGAGAAAATAAGAGAGGAGAGAGAGAGAGAGAGAGAGAGAGAGAGAGAGAGAGAGAGAGAGAGAGAGAGAGAGAGAGAGAGAATAATGAAGAAAGATAAAAACAAAAAGACCAAGAGTCTTGGTATGGTTTGTTGGTATGATGGAAGTAAAAATTAAGGGTGATTCAGGGTCAAGATCATTGACAGTAACATAGTGGCTGGGACAGTAACATCACCAGAGATGACTTTGTCAGCATTTTATTTTTAAATTGAGTTTTAATAGAAGGCCTCCATTATTCTGGGCAAACGCCTCAGCTCATCATTGCATAATAGAGAAAAAGTGAGTCCTCAAAAAGCAGCAGGAAAGAGGCAACATCTGTCACTTTTTACTTGATGTTTCAATATAAGCCCAGGAAACAGACTGAAGCACAGAGCACCTGTGTTTCTCAGAACACTCTTAACTGTCTCATTTTTTCATCTAAAGCCCATCACTTTCTATTTCTAACCCTTCATCGGATCAGGATTTATCATTATTATTGTCGTCATGATTGCTATTATGTATCATTAGACCCTCCATCACCAACAAGAGCTCATTATAGCTTCATTTTCCTCCTAAGACTTCAACTATTTCTAAAAGGTAAATGTTTATTATTGCTTCAGATGTAGACAGCACAGAGCTCTATTCAGGAACTCTTCCAGACTTCAAATCACTCTCTAAACATTCCCTGCTGGCTTCTATAAAAGAGATAAAGATTAACAATACAGATTTAAGCAGGAGACAATAGCCTTCCTTAAGTTTATACTTAAATGCTTGAACACTACTTGTTCACAGTAGATCCAGTGCAAATGAGCTCAAGTCAAAAGCAGCTCCAGAAAGCATTATGAGTTAAAATCACCTGACTTAGACTTCAACTCTGAAGTATATAATTGAGAAATGGAATGGATTATTGAATTGGGAAAAGAAGCAATGTTACAAAATTATGTCGATCCATGAACTTTCAAACCTTTTTTGGTGTCTGCTGATAGGAGGGGAATTTGTCTATTCCTTTAATAAATAGATAATCTAGAAAATAGCCTTGAATTAAATTTGATAGTTAATTGTAAAATGAAATATGATTGGAATTAACTTCAAAGGAATTTTTAAATAATATCAATCAAATGATGAGCTATTTGAACTCCAGTGGTCTACAACCAAATCAGCTGGTTAAATATCAAATCAGAAAAACTATTTTGACATTTCATTCACTAACTTTTTATAGATGGTCATAACATCATTGAGGTAGAAGTACTACAAGGGACTTCTATTCCAGCCTCCCTTGCCATTTTAAAGATGTAATTTCTTATGGTATGTTATTATATTCACATACGACAATTTCTTCAGTTCCCCCCAATTTTCTAAGAGGCAATTGAAAAAACATTACCTTACTTATTTGCTCACTTTATTTTCCTTTTTATTTCCTCTTCAGCACTAAAATTTTGTTTTAGTCTTTCTTTGGGAGCTGGGAAGTGCTGCAGTTGATAGAGCAGCAGGAAGATCTGGGTTCAAATCTAGCCTCAGACACTCGTTGTGTGACACTAGGCAAATCACTTAATCCTGTTTACCTCAGTTTCCTCATGTGTCAAAATAAACAAGAGAAGGAAAAGGCAAACCACACTAGTATCTTTGGAAGAAAATGCCAAATTGTATCACTAACAGCTGGACATGACTGAAAAGAAGGAACAATAAAAAACAATAACACTCTTTCTTTGTATTATCTTCCTTCTTAATACTTAACTTGTTTATTCTCATCATAATAGAAGGTTTGTATTAGGCTGACAAAATTGAAATTAAGATAAACTGAAGCACAAAATTCTGAGCACATTCAATTTATCAGTAAGGATAGTTAATTACCAATAATAATTCTCTTAGCTTCTTAACCAAAAGACTAAGAGATAGGGCTTACTATCCCTAATGTAGTATTGAGAAACTTGAGAGACCGAAGAACAGGAAGCATCACATATGGAAAACAATATGATTGGATAGAAGATTGGAATGCAGGGCTAGCAGTAACCCATGCATCTATCTCCTCATTATGGAAAGCTCATTGGTCGTGTCCACTTGCATGGCTAGTTAGTGTCACAGCAATAACACACCACACTTTGTTGAAAGTTAGCCAGTGTTGTAGAGATAACAGATTTCCTCGAACCCACCTGTGTCTTACAAGGCTTGTTAATGAGATAACAGATCTCTCTTAATTATACCTGGGTATGCAAGGCTCATTAGTAAGATAGCAGTTCTTTCTGTTATCTCAGGAAAAAAAACCTAAACTTCTGAACTCACAAATTTCTTCACTTAACTTAAAGACAAAGAAATATGGCTTAGAGAGTTAACCAAATAAAACCAATTACAGAATGGGATCAAATATGAAATACTAAATCAATATTTAGCTTTCTCAAGGTCATCATACATCATACAACTCCTTACAATTGCTTAAATAAATTTATATTAAGCTTGTGTTTGCATTTCAAACCTGCTGTTTATTTTGGTTATATTTAAAAGATGAAAAGTCCTTTATTTTTAATATTGTTTTTCTCTTTTTTATCTTTAGGATGATTTTTAGTTTTGAGGTTAGGTAGTCTTAGCTGTAATCCTATTTCTATTCTCTCTTAAATCTTGCCCTTATGCCAAGATCTATTTTTGTTTATGATGTAATTTGACAAATCTTATGTGATCCTGTGGTTTCCTCTTCACATTCTCATCCAATGTCTTTTCTGCTTAAGGAATGACTCCATCCTAAAATCTGCTGACTGTTAAATCATTGCCTAGTGCATAGTAAGTTAGTAAGTGATTAATTAGTTCTCTCTCCTTATATCTTTATCCATAGATCTTTGGATACGAGAGTTTTTACTTTGGAGTATAAATCCCTGATATTTTACCTTCTGGTTAGGTTCCTTCTGCCTGTGCTTTATGTCCTGATTCTAAAAACCTGTGATTTTTTATTTATGATTTCTTGAAATATGTTATCTATGAGATTTTTATCATGGTTTTCAAAGCATCAAATATTATCAATTTATTTTCCTTGACCCTATTTTGTGGGGCATTTTATTTTCTTTAATATTATATATTTTACATTTCTTCTATACTTTCAGTCTTTTGGTTATGTTCTAATATTTCATGCTGTCTATTGAAGTCATTGATTTTATTTGGCCTATCATAGTTTTGAGGGTTATTGATTTCTTATTTAAGGTTTAACATTTTCTCTTCTATGTCATTTTCTCTCATTCCAAATCTTTACTCCTGAGATTTTATTTGATTTTTATCTCCTTCATTTCTCCCAAATGTTCTTGTGGTTCTTATAGAATATCATTTCGTCCCTTGGAGTCTCTCTTAGGAATGTTATAGAGTCACTTGCTTAGCCGTTTTGAGGGACTTCTAGATTTGCAATTTTTAAAACTGCTTTATATTTTTTTAATGTATCTCCACTTGTAATGCCTGAATTTTGCCTTCTGTAAGGGTCAGGTCCTGTCCCCTGCTACACTTTTGGGTGGGATGATTGAACCTGTTTTATCTCCCCATGAGTCCTCTAGGTTATTACATGGACTTCTGCTTCTTGGGTTTAGCCACTCCCTTTGATTTTTGAAATTCAGAGTGCTGTATCTTTCGGGCTCTCTCTGGCTTATCATGACAGATTGAGATAGATAGATAGGTAGATAGATAGATAGATAGATAGATAGATAGATAGATAGATAGGTAATGTATTAAGCACTTACAATGCTCCATGCACTACGCTAAGCCCTCATAATAAAAACAAAAAGATAGATGTTCCTTGCCCTAAAGAACCTTATATTTTAGTGCAGGAGAGACTTGATAAAATGGAACTGAAAAACCTTTGGGGCAGAAAAGAACTAAATTTTGAAGGGTTAAGGTCAAGGAATAGTTCAGGGAGTCACAGGTTGAAAAGGCTTTGAGTGAAGTTGGTTGCCTTGAACACTTACTCAAATGGATGTTTTTAGTTCAATCTCACCAATCAGGTGAAGAGTATTACAGACTGGAGAGTCACGTGGCCCAGATCTGTCTTGATATAAGTGCTACAGAATTCAGCATCAATCTGGTTGCCACAGGCACTATGTAGTCACTGCCTACTTTTCTTCCCTAGGATTTCACAAGTCCCACCCTTTGGCTTTCTAATTATCCCCAGGCCTTCTTGAGGGATTCCTTGCGTTCCTGCTTCCTCTAAGCAGGAACAACCTATAAACTTTCAACCTATACATGTCCTGTCACTAGTTATATTGGTATTAGCATTTTTGAGGGCCCTCTCCTTCCCTGTGGGTTGCTATATGACTTTTACACATTTCAAGAGTGGATACAGTTCCTTCCTGTGGCTTCTAATTAGATTCTTTGTTAGTAAGTTTTCTAAGACTTAGGTTTTAATAGAATAGATATATGAGAGTTGGGCAGCCTACTTCCCTTTCAGGTGGCCATCTTTTCAGCAAGCCCCCACGTTACACTATAGTAAGGAACCTATTTATTATGTAGATACAACGTAAATATAAGCTCTGCTATTGATATTCTTTAATCCAAACTTGTTCTGCCGTCCTTTCACCATGGCCCAATTCTTCTACAAATCTGTGCCCAATCACTGCTCCAATGATACCGGTCAGCAGTCATCAAACACTGCATTCATTCCCCAATTAAAATGTAATTTATGTAAATGCAAATTATTCTATGTGAGTTACTAAAGAAAAGAAGTTAAAAAAAAAACATACCACCTAAAACTAAGCAGCTTTATCCTAATGGAGAAATTTTGTGTAGTAAGATAAAAATAATTCTGTCCTGATCATTTTTTTCCTTCTTCAGTTGGGATTTCATTTTATGTATCTTAGCTCAGGGTCTCAAATTAAAACATTAATAACTGCCTGAGATTGTTTAGCCACATGAACTCTTTCATAATGAGTGTATTCATTAAGGCGAGTCATCTGCATATTGTGACCTAATCACAACTTTCCTGGGAGAAAGAACCGAATCTCATTTTGGAAATGCAATCTGTGATCACTCCTGCTATGCCTCCGATTGATGTCAGCATTTCTAAGATAAGACCCTGGTCATGGTCTGGAATAAGGCTTAACAGACTACTGTCTGCATTCTAGAGTAAAATATATCAACAAATTAGAAAGTGAGAATTTGAATAAATATATTTTCAAGCCTCTTTCAACTTGAAAACAGCTAATCAGAAAGTATTATGTATTTACTCGGTCCTAGGCATTGTACTGAGTGCTTCATGTTCAGAGGAGGACAGAAACAGGGGACTGAACCAAGATGGCACAGTAAAGATATGGCTTCTCCTGGACTCTCCAAAACCCCGTCAAAACAATGTTAAAATTACATCTCAAAGTGAATTATGAAGCAGGAATGCCAGCATGAGGATGGTGTGAAACAACTTTCCAGGCTAAGTTAACTTAGAAAGTTGGCAGGTAAGGTATGTTTCACTACCATGAGAGTAGAGTACAGTTTAGTACATGGCATTCCTGGGTGTGGCTCCCAGACCTCTCAGCCCACAGATGGTAAGGGGCTCACACAACTGGTCAGGAAAAGATTACAGAGAACATTTAGTTAGCACTGGAAGCATACTCTGTTGCATTGCACATATGTAGTTCTGGGTCACAGTCCCAAGGTTAGGAGGAGGACTAACAGGAGCAGAGACCCTGGACCCAGTTCCAAGACAGAAAGAGGCTGTTTGTGGTTGCTTAAAGACTAGAACACAGGTCAGAAGAGCAGCCATTATACGTCTCCTTAAAACATACCACCGGTGTAGATTAAAAAAATCTGTGAAAATGAGAAACTGAGGCACAAAGTTCTGATCATGATCAATTTATTAGCAAGGCTATCAAATGCTAATTATTGAGGTCAATGGATTGTAAGAAGCCAAAGATGCTTCTGACAGTCAGAGCAATATTTTTATACAGTTGGTTACATAAAGTCCAGTGATGCAAGATAAACTAAGACTGACTGGTCTATAGAAAAGATATAGGGGGGTGGAGCCAAGATGGCAGAGTAGAAACAGTGCTTCCAAGCCACTCTCCCTCCAGAATATCTCCAAACTATGTAAAAGGAGACTCTGAATAACTTATGGAGCCCAAGCACCCACAGAATGACACAGAGAAGCTAACCTCTCGCTGAGGACAGCCCAGCAGCCCTACAGGAATGACCAGCACAGCACCTGCAGCATATCGCAGTGCTCTGGGAGTCAAGCTCAGGCCCGCCTCCATTGCGGTTTTAGCCCCAGGGCAGCCGGGCCAGTGGCCAGCTGGAGGGACCCCAGAAGACCAGCAGCTGTGGCGATTCCAGAATTATCAACATAGGCATACCTAGGACAAAGTGAGAGGTTAGTGCCCTGTGGACTTTGGGACCAGTATTTCGGGAATGCGTCGGCTTCCTCCCCTGGGGGCTAGAAGCCCCTGAGGAGACACGCCATTTTGTAGTTTTCAAAGGCAGCTCCAGCTCCTGGCCTTTGAACTGTAGGGAGATCCAGGGATCAGTCTTGGGGGGTAATTGATCTTGCTTTAACCTCCCTGGAGCTGGATTGTGATCTGGGGTGGAGGTTGTGGATGGTTTTCCAGCTTGCCAGAAACGGAAGTTGCCCCCCCACACACACGTTCAGGATGTCTGTCGCCAGGCCGTACTTTGGCAAAAAGCCCAAAAGTCAAGTAATTAAGTGGCAACATGCCAAGGCAAAGGAAACAAATTAAACAGAAAAATGGAAACTTAGACTCCTACTTTGGGGGCAAAGAGGATCAAAGCATAGAGCAGGTGGAGGGCTGTGAGGTCAGAAGTCCTGCTCCAAAAGCCCCAGAGGAAAACATGAGGGGGTTGCAGGCCATAGAGGACCTTAAGAAGGACTTTAAAAACCATATAAGAGAAGTGGAGGAAAAATTGGAAAGAGAAATGAGAAGGATGCAGGAAAAGTATGAACTGAGGGTCTACGGCCTGACTGAGGAAAACAACATCTTAAAAAATAGACTAACTCAAATGGCAAAGGAGGCTCAAAAGAATAATGAGGAGAAGAATGCCTTAAAAAGGCAAAATTGCCAGATGGAAAAAGAATCTCAAAAGTTCACTGAGGAGATTCATTCCTTCAAAGTTATACTGGAGCAAATGGAAGCTAATGACTTTATGAGAAATCAAGATGCTGTTAAGCAGATCCAAACAAATGAAAGATTAGAAGGCAATGTGAAATATCCCATGGGAAAAACCACTGACCTGGAAAAGAGATCCAGGAGAGACAATTTAAAAATTATTGGACTACCTGAAAGCCATGATCAAAGAAAGAACCTAGAAATCACCCTTCAAGAAATTCTCAAGGAAAATTGCCCTGATATTTTAGACCCAGAGGGGGAAATAGAGGTTGAAATAATCCACAGATCACCTCCTGAAAAAGATCCCCAAAAGAAAACTCCTAGGAATATTATAGCTAGGTTCCAGAATCCCCAGATCAAGGAGAAAATAATACAAGTAGCCAGGAAGAAACAATTTCAATATTGTGGAAACACAATCAGAATAGCCCAGGACCTGGCAGCTTCTACACTGAGGGATTGAAGGGCATGGCATATAATATTCCTGATGGCAAAAGAGCTGGGACTGAACCCAAGGGTCACCTACCCAGCAAAACTGAGTATTTTGTTTCAGGGGAAAATATGGTCATTCAGTGGAATAGAGAACTTTCAAGCATTTTTGAAGAAAAAAAAAACAGAGTTGAATCGAAAATTTGACATCCAGACACAAGAAGCAAGAGATGCGTGAGAAGGTAATCAGGGAAAAGAAATCAAAAGGAACTCCTCAAAGTTGAACTATTTACATTCCTATATGGAAAAATAATAACTGTGACTGATGAAATCTTTCTCAGTATGCAAATAATGGAAGAAGGGTGTATGGTCATATGAATACATATGTGAATGTGTGTATATATGTTTACCGTTATATATGGATAGAGGACATAGGTTGAATTTGTGGGGAAGGGATGATACTCAAGGGGTGAAATTATAAAGTGAGAGAGGAAAGTGGCAAAAGGAGATGGGGAGAGACAGGGTAGGGTAAACTATCTCATGTAGAAGAAGCAAGGGAAAGTGGCTGCAAGGGAGGGGGAGAATAGGAAGGCAAAAAGGCAAAACCACATTCTCATTGAATTTGGTTCTGGGAGAGAATGACATACATATTAAATGTGATATCTCAACCTGCAGCAGAATACGGGGAAGGATGAGAGGAGCGATGATGGATGGGAGGGCATGCTTGGGGGCAGGGGAGGTTGGAAGTATCCACTATAGAAGAGGGACAGGATCAAGTGGAGAATGGACCAGGTGGGGGGTGGGATGAGTGGGAGAGAATTATAAGCAGCCTTGTACAATATATCTACTAGGGTAATGTTTTGCATAGCTAGACATGTACAAAATATCTTCCCGGAGGGAATGGGTGAAAAGAGAGGAAAGAAATGGATCTGAAATTCGATGTTTTAAGATTAAATATTTCAAATATATATAAATACTTTTATTAATACTCTTTTCCTCATAATTGGAAGATGAGATGTGCAGGCATTGGGACACAAAGATTCACCTTCCTCTAATGGAAAAGTAGAAGGGGGTATGGGAGAAGATATGGGAGAGAGCAGATTGGAGGAACTTCTATCTTGTGGGATGCTATTCTGCGAGGATGGGTAGGGGAAAAACAGGGGGTAAATATAATTGTAACTCAAAATCTGGCAGAAATGAATGATATAAAACAGAAGTTAACAAAGCATTTGTTTAAAAAAAAGATGTAGGGTGGGTTTACATTTTGCTTACTCACACTAAATCACAAAAGTAGATATATAAAGTGGGATATCAATTTCACTTTCCTCTCTTCCATTCTATGGAGCCATAGCTACATTGAATTATCATCTGTAAACCAAATTGATATAATCAAACATTGTAAGCAACATTTTATACAAGGGCATCCATGAAAGGTGTGATTGCTACAGGTGCTGGTTAATGGTTACAAATGGCTGAGCAAAAGATGATGTGTCTCATGACTTCTCCATCTTCATATTTTGATGATTAGATAGGATTAGGCTCCAATGACCCAGGAGTGCTTTTGTGCTACAAACTAAAGCCTTGCTACCTATGGTTAGCATGTTGACAAAATCTGTTGCGGGCAATCTCCTTCAGTAAGCTGGCCTTACAAAGGAAATGACAAATGGAAAAGGTAGAATTTGTATGTCTTCCAGGCAATACAATGATCTAGTATTTTTTACCCCAGTAGTCCACTACCAATATCTATTTAATCTCCAGCTGTGTTTCAGATGTCTTAAGTAGTTTTGTGGTCCCTGAAAAAAAAAAAAAAAACTTTTCTTGGTTCCCTTCTGGAAAAGGTCTCAGATGATGGCAGCTCTGAAGGTGGGGTCTTTGTAACTTCATAGAAAGTCTGCTTGTCTGGTTCAAGATCACTTGAAGAGATTCCTAAGTGTTTGTGCTTATAACCTTTTACCAAAACAGATTGTAATACAATTTAATGACTAGTTGAGGTGGTGGATGATAAAATATCAAATTAGGACACCACACCCCAAACTCCAGAGAATTTAAGTCTTACATGTCTCTGATTGTTTTTCATCCTAAACTTGTACTTTATATGAACCTTAGTACCATATTTCAAAAGAAATCCATGAGGGCTGAAATAAAATGAGCACTTCATATGTTTCAGTCTTTATCTCATAAAATGAAAAAAATAAACCTTTAAAAGCAGAAAATAGGTCAAAAGGCCACTATGTATTACATGAAAGAGTCAGTGGAGACAAATATATATCTTATTGCTCCTCAAAATTGTGTGCTTCATTTAATTTCAAAATATTTTACATTGATCTTGATTGATCTTTATCTTAATCTAATACAAATTCATTCCCCACTTAGGAAGATATTTTGATCATATTAACATAATGAAAGGATATTGTAGTATTGATCTCCTATAAACTAAATACCCTGTGAATTTTAATACCTAATGGTCCCTATTATTTATAATTCAAATGGCAATTTAAATAAATCTTCACTATACCATAGTAATCCTATAGTTTTACATATTATTCAGTCAAAAGTAATCAATACAGTTTATCTCATGTTTATTACAATGAAAAAAATTAGGCATCATTATACTCTTATCCTTATCAATTAAATTTGTCATATGAGGAAAAAGAGAAAGACATTGCAATACCAGTATTTTTCCTTAGTTCAATTTAATTTCAGATATGTCAATCAAGAGCCACTCACACAGAAAGGCTCACCATGAGTCATAGGGCATCAGGTTCAGATATACCTACGTGGAAAATGTGTTATTTTCAAAGTTGGGAAAATAAATCAAGACCACTTTGCCATTACCTCTGAAACATTATTCCCTGAGCTTTCCTAGAAACTGACATCTACCTCCAGCCTTACTCAGACTTCAAGAACACAAGGCATTTCCCTTTAATAATGAACTAGTGGAAGATAGCAGAGTAGAAACAGCCCATCAAAGCCACTCTGCCCCCAGATTCCCCCCAAACTATGTAAAAGGGGACTCTGAACAACTTCTGGAGCCCCAGCACCCATAGAACGACACAGAGAAGATAAGCTCCTGCTGAGGACAGCCCAGCAGCCCTGCAGGAGGACCAGCCCAGAAGTCTGGAAGCCAGCAGTGCGCAGCATGCAGAGCGTGGGGAGCCGAGTGGAGCCCAGGTCCCAGTGAGCCGAGGTTTTAGCCCCAGGGCGGCAGGGCCAGCAGCCAGCTGGAGAGACCCCAGAACACCAGCAGCTTTGGCGATTCCAGAATTATCAACATAGACATGCCTAGGACAAAGTAAGAGGTTAGCGTCCTATGGACTTTGGGACCAGTATTTGGGGAATGCGTCGGCTCCCTCCCCTGGGGGCTAGAAGCCACTGAGGAGACATGCCATTTTGTAGTTTTCAGAGGCAGCTCCAGCTCCCGGGCTGCAAATTGTAGGGAGATTCAGCGATCAGTCTTGGGGGGGTAATTGCTCTTGCTTTAACCTCCCTGGATCTGGATTGTGATCTAGGGTAGAAGTAGTGGGTGGGTTTTCAGCTTGCCAGAAACAGAAGTTGCCCGCCACACGTTAGGGACGAAAATTCCTCTATCTGGCTTTAAATCCATAGTGTGGCAACAAGCCCAAAAGTGAAGTAATTAAGTGCCAACATGCCAAGGCAAAGGAAACAGAAAAATGCAACCCTAGACTCCTATTTGGGGGGCATAGAGAGGGAAAAGGACTGTGAGGTCAGAAGTCCTGCTCCAAAAGCCCCAGGGGAAAACATGAGCGGGTTGCAGGCCATAGAGGACCTTAAGAAGGACTTTAAAAATCAAATAAGAGAAGTGGAGGAAAAAGTGGAAAGAGAAATGAGAAGGATGCAGGAAAAGTATGAAATGAGGGTCAACAGCCTGACTGAGGAAAACAACACCTTAAAAAATAGACTAACTCAAATGGCAAAGGAGGCCCAAAAGGGCAATGAGGAGAAGAATGCCTTAAAAAGTCGAATTTGCCAGATGGAAAAAGAATCTCAAAAGTTCACTGAGGAGATTCATTCCTTCAGAGTTAGACTGGAACAAATGGAAGCTAATGACTTTATGAGAAATCAAGATGCTGCTAAGCAGATCCACACAAACGAAAGATTAGAAGGCAATGTGAAATATCTCATGGGGAAAACCACTGACCTGGAAAATAGATCCAGGAGAGACAACTTAAAAATTATTGGACTATCTGAAAGCCATCATCAAAGAAAGAACCTAGAAATCACCCTTCAAGAAATTCACAAGGAAAACTGCCCTTATGTTTTAGATCCAGAGGGCAAAATAGAGGTTGAAAGAATCCACAGATCACCTCCTGAAAAAGATCCCAAAAAGTAAACTCCCAGGAATATTATAGCCAGGTTCCAGAATCCCCAGATCAAGGAGAAAATAATACAAGTAGCCAGGAAGAAACAATTTCAATATTGTGGAAACACAATCAGAATATCCCAGCACCTGGCAGCTTCTACACTGAGGGATCAAAGGTCATGGAATATGATATTCCAGAGGGCAAAAGAACTGGGAATGAACCCAAGGGTCACCTACCCAGCAAAACTGAGTATTTTTTTTTTCAGGGGAAAATATGGTCATTCAGTGGAATAGAGGACTTTCAAGCATTCTTGAGGAAAAAACCAGAATTGAATAGAAAATTTGACATCCAGACACAAGAAGCAAGAAATGACTGAGAAGGTAATCAGGGAAAAGAAATCAAAAGGAACTTCTCAAAGTTGAACTATTTACATCCCTATATGGAAAAGCAATAACTGTGCCTGATTATATCTTTCTCACTATGAAAATAATGGAAGAAGGGTGTGTGGGCATATGAAGACATATGTGAATGTGTGTATATGGTTACAGTTATATATGGATAGAGGGCATAGGTTGAATTTGTTGGGAGGGGAAAATACTCAAGGGATGAAATTATGAGGTGAGAGAGGAAAGTGGCAAGAGGAGATGGGGAGAGACAGGGTAGGGTAAACTATCCCATGTAGAAGAAGCAAGGGGAAGTGGTTGCAAGGGAGGGGAAGAATAGGAAGGTTAAAAAGGCAAAACCACATTCACATTGAATTTTGTCCAGGGAGAAAATGACATACATACTAAATGGGATATGTCAACCTGCAGCAGGATGGGGGGAGGGGAATGAGAGGAGGGATGATGGATGGGAGGGCATGCTTAGGGGGAGGAGAGGTTGGAAGTACCCACTATAGAAGAGAGACAAGATCATGTAGGGAATGAACTAGGTGGGGGGTGGGATGAGTGGCAGGGAATTGTAAGCAGCCTTGTACAATATATCTACTACGATAATGTTTTGCATAGCTAGACATGTACAACATATACTGAATTACTTATCTCCCAAGAGGGAATGGGTGACAAGGGAGGAAGGAAATGGATCTGAAATTCGAGGACTTAACATTAAATGTTTCAAATATATATAAATACTACTATTAATACTCGTTTGCTTGTAATAGGGAGATAAGATGTGCAGGCATTGGGACACAAAGATTCACCTCCCTATAATGGAAAAGTCGATGGGGGTACAGGAGAAAGTATGGGAGAGAGCAGATTGGAGGAAGCGATGTCTTGTGGGACTGCTATTCTGGGAGGTTAGGTAGGGGAATAATGGGGGGAAAACTGATTGTAACTCAAAATCTGGCAGAAATGAATGATGTAAAACAGAAATTAATAAAGCATTTGTTTAAAAAAAATAATGAACTAGTGGGGGCCAAGATGGAGCAGCAGAAGTACAAATTTGGTGTGAGCACCTGCTCCAATCACTTCTGATACATGTAAAAAATGACTCTAAACAAATTTTAGAACTACAGAACCCACAAAGTGGCTGAGAGAAACAAATCTTGCATTAAAGCAGCCTGGCAGGCCAGCAAGAAGGGTCTAACACACCAAATTGGGAGTTGAGCTCAGTCCCACATGAGACACCAGGTTCTGACCTCAGGGTGGCCCTCACCAGCAGTGACTGAAGCAGACCTCAGGAGGGTAAATCCAGACTTTGCAACTCCTAAATACTAAAGATAAAGTAAAAGGTTGGTGTGGAATTCCATTGAAATAGGGGTACAGAAGAATGCAGTCTCACCCCAGGCCCCAGGGGGGAGAGGTGACCGAGGCACTGTAGCAGCTGAAGCTGCTGCCTCATGATTGCTTCCAGAGCTCCTGGCCTAGAGATTATAGGAGGACCAAGTAACCATTCAAAGTGTAATCACTCTTGCTTTAATCTGCTTGGATCTAGATCAGAGTCTTGAGTGGTAGTGCTGGGGTGTTTGTCCAGTGTGCCACAATTTCTGGGGGAAGTAGAGAAGGCAACTCCCTAATACCTCTGACAGTTGTGAAAACCCCAGCAATTTGGGACAAAGCTCTCTCCATTCTGAAAGCATAGTTCTACCATGTCAAAGACCTCAAAAAGTCAAGTAATTGGCTGGCAATATGAGCAAGCAGAGGAAGTACAAACAGACCATAGAATCCTTTTTTGGGTACAAAAAGGATCAAAACATGGAACAGGAGGAAGACACTAATTTAGAACTCCTGCAACAAAAGCTTCAAAGAAAAATGTGAATTGGTTACAGGCCATGGAGGAGCTCAAGAATTTTAAAAAATCAAGTAAGAGAAGTAGAAGAAAAATTGAGAAGAGAAATGAGAATGATGCAAGAAAATTATGAAAAGTGAATCAAGAACCTGTTAAATGAGACCCCCAAAATACTGAAAAAAAATAATTAGAAAAAACACTAGACTACCTGAAATGGCAAAAAAAGGCCAAAAAGAAAATGAGGAAAAGAATGTTTAAAAAGCCAAATTTGCCAGATAGAAAAGGAATTTCAAAAACTTACTGACGAGAATAATTCCTTCAAAGTTATTATATTGGAGCAAATGGAAGGAATGACTTTATGAGAAATCAAGATACTATAAAACAGACCCAAATATATATACACAAATGAAAAAACAGAAGGAATGTGAAATATCTTATTGGAAAAACCACTGACCTGGAAAACAGATCCAGGAGAGATAATGTTAAAATTACTGGACTACCTGAAAGCCATGACCAGAAAAAGAGCCTAGTAAACAACTTTCAAGTAATTATCAAGCAAAATTGCCCTGATGTTCTAGAACCAGAGGGCAAAATAGAAAGTGAAAGAATTCACCAATCTCCTCTTGAAAAAGATGCCCAAAAGAGAACTCCTAGGACTATCATAGTCAAATTCCAGAGTTCCCATATCAAGGAGAAAATACTGTAAGTTGTCAGGAAGAAACGATTTGAATATTGTGGAAACACAATCACGATAACACAAGACCTAGCAACTTCTATCATAAGGGATCAAAGGGATTGGAATATGATATTCCAGAGGTCAAAGGAGCTAAGAATAAAAGCAAGAATCACCGAATTAGCAAAACTGAGTATAATGCTTCAGGGAAAAATATGGTCACTCAATTAAATAGAGGACTTCCCAATATTCTTGATGAAAAAAACCAGAGTTGAACAGAAAAATTGACCTTCAAATACAAGAAGCAAGAGAAGTATGAGAAGGTAAACAGGAAAAAGAAATCCTAAGGAAGTTATTAAAGTTGAACTGTTTACATGCCAAAATGGAAAAATGATAATTGAAACTTATAAGATTTTTCTCAGTACGAGTATAGTTGAAGGGAATATATATATATATATATATATATATATATATATATATATATATATATATATATATATATATGCATATGCCATATGCCCTCCTTTATACACACATATGCATGTTTGTATCTATGTATTACATATATATGTGTATATAGGAGGGCATATGTATATATAAATACGTAAGTGTTAGCATATGTATGTACATGTATACATAGACAGAGGGCACAGGATAAGTTGAATATGAAGGTATGATATCCAAAAAAAAACAAAATTAGGAGGTGAAAGAGGAATTTATTGGGAGGAGAAGGGGAGAGATAGATCAGTGTAAATTATCTCGTATAAAAGAGGCAAGAGAAAAATGTTACAATGGAGGGGAAGAGCAGGAAGGTAAAAGGTAACTGGACAACCTTACTCTCATTGAATTTGGCTTAAGGAGGAAATAACATACACACTTTATTGGGTGTCTTACCCTACAGGAAAATAGGGGTGTAGGGGATAAGAGGGGGGATGATAGAAGGGAGGGCAGATTGAGGGCTAGTTAGAAGCAAACACTAATTTTTATTCTTTTTTTCTAACAAATGCTTTATTAACTTCTGGTTTACATCATTCATTTCTGCCAGATTTTGAGTTACAATTTTTTGCCCCATTTTCCCCTACCCACCATCCCAGAATAGCAGTCCCACAAGATATACCCTCATCCAATCTGCTCTCTCCCATATCTTCTCCAATATCCCCTTCGACTTTTCCATTAGAGCAAGGTGAATCTCTGTGCCCCAATGCCTGAACATCTTATCTCCCAATTACATGCAAAATAGTATGAATAATAGTATTTATATATTTGAAACATTTAATTTTAAGATGTCGAATTTCAGATCCATTCCCTTCCTCCCTTGTCACCCATTCCCTCTGGGAAGATAAGTAATTCAGTATATGTTGTACATGTCTAGCTATGCAAAATATTATCATAGTAGATATATTGTAAAAGGCTGCTTATAATTCCCTCTCACCCATCCCACCCCCGGAACTGGTCCATTCCCTACTTGGATCCTGTACCTCTTCAATAGTGGGTACTTCCAACCTTCCCTTCCCCCAGAATGCCCTCCCCTCCATCACCCCCCGTCTCATCCCCCTTCCCCCTACTCTGCTGCAGGGTGAGATATCCCATTTAGTATGTATGCCATTCACTCCCTGAGCCAAATTCAATGAGAATATGGTTTTGCCTTTTTGCCTTCCTGTTCTTCCCCACCCCTGCAACCACTTTCCCTTGTTTCTTCTACATGAGGTAGTTTACCTTACCCTGTCTCTCCTCATCTCCTCTTGCCACTTTCCTCTCTCACCTCATAATTTCACCCCTTAAGTATCATCCCTTCCTGACAAATTCAACCTGTGCCCTCTATCCATGTATAACTGTAAACATATATACACATATTCACATATGTATTCATATGCCCATATAACCATCTTCCATTATTTTCATACTGAGAAAAATTTCATCAGTCACACTTATTGTTTTACCATGTAGGAATGTAAGTAGGTAAAAATTCATAAGTTCTTTTTGATTTCTTTTCCTTGATTACCTTCTCAGGAATCTCTTGCTTCTTGTGTCTGGATGTCAAATTTTCTATTTAACTCTGTTTTTTTCCTCAAGAATGCTTGAAAGTCCTCTATTCCCCCAAATGCCCATATTTTCCCCTGAAACAAAATAGTCAGTTTTGCTGGGTAGGGGACCCTTGGCTTCAATCCCAGCTTTTTGCCCTCTGGAATATTATATTCCATGCCCTTCAATCCCTCAGTGTAGAAGCTGCCAGGTCCTGGGCTATTCGGATTGTGTTTCCACAATATTGAAATTGTTTCTTCCTGGCTGCTTGTTGTATTTTCTCCTTGATCTGGGGATTCTGGAACCTGGCTATAATATTCCTGGGAGTTTTCTTTTTGGGATCTTTTTCAGGAGGTGATCAGTGGATTCTTTCAACTACTATTTTGCCCTCTGGGTCTAAAACATCAGGGCAATCTTCCTTGAGAATTTTTTTACAAATGCTTTATTAACTTCTGGTTTACATCATTCATTTCCACCAGATTTTGACTTACAATTTCCCCCATTTTTCCCTACCCACCACCCCAGAATAGCAGTCCCACTAGATATCCCCTGATCCAATCTGCTCTCTCCTATATCTTCTCCCATATTCCCTTCGACTTTGCCATTAGGGCAAGGTGAATCTCTGAGCCCCAATGCCTGGACATCTTATAAAACATTTAATTTTAAAAATTCAATTTTCAGATCCATTCCGTTCCTCCCTTGTCACCCAATCCCTCTGAGAAGATAAGCAATTCAGTATGAGTTGTACATGTATATACAAGACATTACCATAGTAGATATATTTTAAAAGACTGCTTATATTTCCCTCCCACCCATCTCACCTCCCACCTGGTCCATTCCCTACTTTGATCCTGTCCCTCTTTGATAGTGGGTACTTCCAACCTCCCCTCCCCCTAGAATGCCTTCCCCTCCATTATTCCCCATCTCATCCCCCTTTCCCATACTCTCCTGCAGGGTGAGATATCCCATTTAGTATGTATGTGATTCTCTCCTTGAGCCAACTTCAATGAGAATATGGTTTTGCCTTTTTGCCTTCCTGTTCTTCCCCTTCCATGAAACTACTTCCCCTGGCCTCTTCTACATGAGATAGTTTGCCCTGCCCTGTCTTTCTCCATCTCCTCTTGCCACTTTCCTCTCTCACCTCTTAACTTCATCCCTTAAGTATCATCCCTTCCCATCAAATTCAACCTGTGCCCTCTATCCATGTATACCTGTAAACATATGCCCATATACCCTTCTTCAATTATTTTCATAATGAGAAAGGTTTCATCAGTCACAGTCATTCTTTTTCCATGTAGGAATGTAAGTAGTTCAACTTTGATAAGTTCCTTTTTATTTCTTTTCCTTGATAACCTTCTCAAGCATCTCTTGGTTCTTGTGTCTGAATGTCAAATTTTCTATTCAACTCTGGTTTTTTTCCTCAAGAATGCTTGAAAGTCCTCTATTCCACTGAATGCCCATATTTTCCCCTGAAACAAGATAATCAGTTTTGCTGGGTAGGTGACCCTTCGATTCAATCCCAGCTCTTTTGCCCTCCGGAATATCATATTCCATGCCCTTCGAATCCCTCAGTGTAGAAGCTGCCAGGTGCTGGGATATTCTGATTGTGTTCCCACAATATTGAAATTGTTTCTTCCTGGCTGCTTGTAGTATTTTCTCCTTGATCTGGGAGTTCTGGGACCTGGTTGTAATATTCCTAGGAGTTTTCTTTTTGGGATCATTTTCAGGAGGTGATGTGTGGATTCTTTCAACCTCTATTTCTCCCTCTGGTTCTAAAACATCAGGGCAATTTTCCTTGAGAATTTCTTTAAGGACTATTTCTAGGTACTTTCTTTGATCATGGTTTTCAGGTAGTCCAATAATTTTTTAAATTATCTCTCCTGGATCTATTTTCCAGGTCAGTGGTTTTTCCCATGAGATATTTCACACTGCCTTCTATTCTTTCATTTGTTTGGATCTGTTTAACAGTATCTTGATTTCTCATAAAGTCGTTAGCTTCCATTTGCTCCAGTCTAACTCTGAAGGAATGAATCTCCTTAATGAGCTTTTGAGATTCTTTTTCCATCTGGCAAATTATTATTTTTAAGGCATTCTTCTCCTCATTGCCCTTTTGGGCCTCCTTTGACATTTGAGTTAGTCTATTTTTTAAGGTGTTATTTTCCTCAGTCAGGCTGTTGACCCTCATTTCATACTTTTCCTGCATCCTTCTCATTTCTCTTCCCAATTGTTCCTCCACTTCTCCTATTTGATTTTTAAAGTCCTTCTTAAGGTCCTCTATGGCCTGTAACCCTCTCATATTTTCCTTTGGGCCTTTTGAAGCAGGATTTTTGACGTCATAGTCCTCCTCCTCTTCTATGCTTCGATCCTCTTTGCCCCCAAAATAGGAGTCTAATGTTGCATTTTTTCTGTTTATTTTGCTTCCTTTGCCTCGGCATGTTGCCACTTAATTACTTGACTTTTGGGCTTGTTGCTACAGTAGGACTCTGCCACCAGACAGTGGAACTTTGTCCGTAAGCTGGGGTCTTCACAACTTCTGGTTCTGGCAAGCTGGATACCCACCTCACAACCTCCACCCCAGACCACAATCCAGATATCCAGGGAGGTTAAAGCAAGAGCGATTACCCCCCAAGACTGATCGCTGGATCTCCCTACAGTTCAAAGGCCAGGAGCTGGATCTGCCACTGAAACTGCAAAATGGCGTGTCTCCTCAGTGGCTTCCAGCCCCTAGAAGAGGAAGTGGATGCGTTCCCCAAATACTGGTCCTGAAGTCCATAGGGCACTAACCTCTCACTTTGTCCTAGGCATGTCTGTCTTGATAATTCCGTAATCACCACATCTGCTGGTGTTCTGGGGGTCCCTCTGGCTGGCTGCTGGCCCAGAGCCAAGATGGTGGAGTAGAAACAGCACAGCCAAGGTGCTCTTCCCCCAGATCACCTCCAAACCAAGTATAAGGGGACTCTGAACAACTTCTGGAGCCCAGCACCCACAGAACAACACAGAGAAGCTAACCTCCTGCTGAGGACTGCCCAGGAGCCCTGCTGGAAGTGCCAGTGCAGCACTCTGGGAGATGACAGACCAGCGGGTGGAGAGCCAAGCCCAGGTCCCCATGAGCCAAAGCAAACACTTCTGAAAAGGGGTTGGGTCAAAGGAGAAAATAGAACAATTGAGGGGTGGGATAGTATGAAGGGAAATATAGTTAGTCTTTCACAATATATCTTCTATGGAAAATTTTTGTGTAACTACACATTTACAACCTATATCAAATTGCCTATCTTCCCAGTAGGGGTAGGTGAGTAAAAAAGAACAGAAAAAATCTGTAACTCAAAATTTTAAAAAAATGTTTAAAAAATATTTTTTTACATGCAGCTGGGAAATAAAATATCCAGCCACTGGGGTATAGAAATCCATCTTGCCCTACTAGAAAGTTGGGTGTGTGGGGGGTGTGTGGGGGGATTGGAGGAGGATATAAGAGAGAGCAGATTATGGGAATGGGTATTCAGTAGATTGCTATTTTGGGGTGGGGGTAGGGGAAAGGCTCGGAGAAAATTTTGTAACCCAAAATCTAGTGGAAAAGAATATTGAAACCCAAAAATAAATAAATAAATTGAAAAAAAAATAATAATGAACAAGTGGCCTGATGAGAGGTCAGTAATTTATAACTGAAATCAAAACTTAGAACAGCAGCAGATTAAAGTCCCAAGAGACTTTTCCTGAAACAGTCAAATTTTACTAATTACTGCTTTGGGCTAGGTTATTGTTATCATGTTATCCAGACTTGAATTTCTCCATAAAGGACCCCTAAACTGACAGATGTTTTTATGGCTTATTAATTCCTAAGAGGAAAATAAAATCTCTGAATGTAAGGCCTGTTGTTACTAGGCAGGCTTGAAGATGTTACTTTAATAATTTTCTGAAGCAATGGGGAAATATTTTCCCAGATGAAACTTTTTTTTTAAATAAGGTTTGCCAATTTGATTTAGTTTCCTAGAATTTTGTTTTACCTAGTAGTAGGGCTGATAAGATCTAGTAACATCTACTGAGTAGATAGTCTAAGGAATTTAAACATTGTGTGTAGCTTGTATCCCCATAGTAACTTATTATTAACCATTTAAAAGAATAAATACATAATTCAATAATTAGCACAAATTAAAAAAAAAAACTGAACAACCCAATGCATAATGTAAAGAAAAGTTACCACCAATGGTATTTCTCAATACTTTAGAGAAAATTTTACATTATCCCATGATTTTTGAAACATGAAATAAGATATCTTGCAATTTGGCTGACATCAGTTCAATGAACACATTTCTTCATGGCTCTACATAACAGTTAATTTTTTTAGAACCTTAAAGTAACTCAGTAACAATAGATAACAATTATATAATCTGCATCACATGCCAGGTACTATGATAATTACTTTACTATTATGGGAAGAGGACAGCACAGTCTATCTCAACCCCCCTTTTAAGATTTCAAAAAACCACCCACCATCTATTCTCTATTCATAAATAAGGCAGATACAAGAAGGACCTGGGGGATAATTTCTACAAAGTGTAATAGTGAAAACTGTAGGTGATAATGCTAATAACCAAATAAAAGCACATGTTTTCTCATCCTTTGGAGAGGAACAGGTTTTTTTTTTTTTTGCAAAATACTTGCAATGTTCAGTGTGTTTATTAAATAAATTGTTCCTTGAAGCCTTTTGGACCATTAGAATTGGTTATAATCACATCGTTTTTAATAAGTGACAATCTAATAGGCACAAATAAATTCATCTAGCATGACTTCAAACTTTAAGATCCCTCCTAGTTTGTCATTGTAGACTGCCACAGATTTCCTTAAACATGATGACTTTGAAGGAAATATCATCCATATTCTACTCAGAGTTAACTTCATTTATGCTAAAGAAGCATTCATCCACCAGTTTCACAAAGAGTTAACTTAGCAATCACAAGAGGGATTGGCAAGAGTCCACTTATGGTACAGAAGCCCTACATATATTAGTACCTTAAATGTATTATTCTCTCATATTCTTCTCACAACAATAAGTTTTTATTACTTTTTATTATGTAGTCTAAGGAATATATTTAACAGATTTCTTCATATTTAACTGTTTTCTTTACTCCATTTATAGTCAATTGTATAAATGCAACTTTTACTTTGGTGCTGGTACTTAAATGTATAATAAAACCTATAAGTACTTTTTCTGTAACTGTGAAAGATCTTAGTTCCTTTTGCTTCCTTTTTACAAAGTTTGTAGCATTTTCAAATACTATAGGTTATGAAATTATTGTATTTAATTAAATGGATGGGAATTTTAATTTTGTCTGTCATTAAAAGGGGAGTTAATTACATAATAGTTATAAATTGAAAGAAATTTTTTCATACTAATTTAAGAATTCAATAAATAAAAAAATAACTATATAGTCATTAATGTTAACAATTTAACATCTCAATTTTCACAAGGGTCACTAACTTCTAGGATCTCAAATTTTAAAGCCCATGATCAACAATTAGTGTATTCCTTGATTTAAATAATAATCAATTCATGTTGAAAAATTGATGGTGCGACTACAATTGTTGGGAAGTAATTGTGAACATCAAATTGATTCTAGTCAAAATGACCAAGTGTAAATTAGACAATGGTTCTTTTTGAGAGTATACTTATACAATTCCTTTGACATTTGAAGAGACTGATATACTTTTGACACACATTCCCTAATGACTTCATACTACTTTCACTAATTGTTTTATAGTAAAGCAGATTATTAACATTTAACAAAATTTTTCTGTGAAATTTTCATCAATGATTTGCATTAGGAATATCCCTTGATTTGTAAAATCAAAGCATCTACTTTTTATTTTGAATACCCCACAATTCTGCCTTCATATATTAGTTAAAATTAGAAGGAATTGCTCTTAAAAGAAGAAAAAAAGTCATGCCTGATAGAGACTAACTTTCTGAAGGGCTCAAGGTGTAACTATTTTTCCTCTATCACCTTCCAAATCAGTCCTCGGTAACTCTTTCCATAATTTATTATAGCTTTCAAAGAAAACACCAAATTTTACTTACTTTTCAATGGATTCCTGATTTTAGAACAAGATTTTCTCCCTCTGAAAACACTGGGATTTACCTTCAATCTGGGAAGTTCAATGTTGTAGATAAGAATAGGGCTTGCTTCATATCTTCAGGTTAGTTGCTTAAAATCATCAAACTATATAAGAGCAAACAAATTCCAACATTACTTACTTTTATTCTTTTGGAGAAAGAAAACTGAAGGTGGTCTAAAATTTTCCTGTTCTTTTAACAAAAAAAAAAAAAAATCACCTTTCCATGTTGCAATTAATGTGTTATGCTTTTTAGTGCAGAGTGAATCTGACAAACTGAAACTGCTTTGGGAAAGTAGAGTTGAGTAGTTAGAGATCTAATTTCACTCTTTAATTCTCCAACATATTAATTTAATATTAAATAGCATATATATACATATATATATAATTTATATAACATAAGCTTTCTATTTTTGTTGTCATCAAACTTTACAAAGTTTACTGGTACTCCCCAAAACCTCATAAAATTGTTATTAAAACATTTAAATAATAATTTAGAAATTTTCAGTAGAGAAATTGCCCTTTATAACAAGTTTAGTTTCTAATAATTTTTTGTATATGTCTTTCATTTCTACCATCTCAAACATGGCCAGTGTTGGGGATAATGAGAAAAAAGAGGGAAATGTCTTTTCTTTTGAAAGGTTCACTTTTTACATTTTTCTCTTGGTTGATCAGACCAGAGGAAAAAGCTAGATTGAATTATCTGGATACAGAACAAAATAAATGCTTGGAAAAACTTGCTGATGTAGATTAGCACAAAGCACAGATAAATAAACACCCTACCCCATAACCCACACTTTTTATTACCATGCTGTAAATTTCTTTTTACATTTCTACCAAAAGTCCCTCTTATACTTTCAGCAATCTCCAGTAAAATGCTTGCTTTTGAGGCAATAAAAGTATATTGATTCCCTGAGTTTTCATGGCATTCTTAGTTTCCCTAATGTGCTACAGTCAAAAATGTCGAAATACTTCATCCACTGAGTCCCATCATATTTCAAGAAATTATCAAGAAAAACCAACCTGATATCCCCAAAACACCAGAGGGTTAGATAAAAATGGAAGGAATTCACCAATCACCTTCTGAAAGAGATCTCCAAAGGAAAATTTTCAGTAATATTATAGACAAACTTCAATGCTATCAGAGCAAGAAAAATATTGCAAATAGCCAGAAAGAACAATTTACATATTGTGGAACCATAGTTGGGATGATACAAGATTCTAAATTAAAGGATAGGAGAGCTTGGGTTATGATATTCCAGAGGGAAAAGGAGCTAGGATTACAACTAACAATCACCTATCAAGCAAAATATTTTTTATCTTCAGGAAAAATAGTGATATTTAATGAAATTGAGGACATTCAAGCATTTCTGATGGGACCAGAGCTAAACAGAAAATTTAACTTTTAAACATAAGACTCAAGGGCAGCATAAAAAGTTCTCAGAAAAGAGAAATCATAAGAGATTCAAAAAGGTTAAAATATTTACGTTCCTACATAGGAACATGATATTTGTAACCCTTAAGAACTTTGTCATTGTTGGGCAGTTAGCATATACATAGACAGAGGGCACAGGTAGGTGCTTACTATGATGGGATGATATCCAAAAAAATAAAATTAAGAGGTGAGAAAGAAGGATGCACTAGGAGAAAGGGAAGGGAGAGATACAAAAGAATTTTTACAGTGAAGGGGAAAATGGAAGGGTAGCATTGATGTTTGAACCTTTTCTCATTAAAATTGGCTGCAAGAAGGAATAACATACATACTCAGTTGGGTACAGAAATCGATCTTACTTTGTAGGGAAATAATAAGATAGAGGGATGTAAAAGGGGGGATAAGAGAAGGAAAGATCTATTGGGAGAGGCAATGGTCAGAAGCAAGACAGTTCTGAGAAAGAACAGGGTAAAAGGAGAGAGAGAAGAATAAATCAGAGCGGGGAGTAGGATTAAGGGAAATGCACAGTAATCATAACTGTGAATATGAATGGGATGAACTCACCCTTAAAACATTGGGATAGCAGAGTAGATTACATGATTTCAAATACCATAAACAAATTAGGGGAGCATGGAATAAGTATCCTGTAAGCTCTATAGATAAGGGAAGAATCCATGACCAAAGAAGAGATAGAGAGCATTATGTGATATAAAATCAACAATTTTGATTACATTAAATTAAAAAGTTTTGCACAAACAAAGCCAATGCAACCAAGATTAGAAGGGAATCAAAAAACTGGGGAGAGGGGAATATACAGGAAGTTTCTCTGATAAAGTCACCATTTCTCAAATATATACAAACCTGAGTCAAATTTATAAGTACACAAATCATTCCCCAATTGGTAAATAGTCAAAGGATATAAACAGATAGTTTTCAGACTAAGAAATCAAAGCTATAAGCCATATTTTTTAAATTCTCTAAATCTCTATTGATTAAAGAAATGCACATTAAAACAACTCTGAGGTGCCACCTCACATCTACCAGATTGGATAATATGACAGAAAAGGAAAATAATTAATGTTGGAGGGAATGTGAGAAAATTGGGATACTAATGCACTTTTGGCAGAGTTTTAATCGAATCATTTGGGAGAACAATTTGGAATTATGCTCCAGTCTATAAAAATACATACCCATTGACAGCATCTCTACCATTAGGTCTGTACCTCAAAAAGAGGTTTTACAAAAAGGAAAAAAAAAACTATATGTAGAAATACAGCTATTTTAATTGTATCAAAGTATTAGAAATTGAGGGGATATCTATCAATTGTTGAGTGACTGAACAAATTGTCAAATGTGATCGTGATTGAATACTATTGTGCTAAAATAAATGATGAGCAGGATGTCTCAGAAAAACCTGGAAAGACTAATATGAAATTATGGAAAATGAAGTGAGAAGAAGCAGGAGAACATTTTACATAGTAACAGCAATATTTCAATGATAATAAATTGTGAAGGACTTAGCTATTCTCAGCAATACTATGATCTAAGACAGTTGTGAAGGACTTATGTTGAAAAATGCTATCCACCTCCAGAGAAAGAACTGATTGAAGTATGAATGCAGATTTAAGCACACTATTTTTTTTCACTTTATTTTTCTTGCTTTTTTTTCTCTTTTCTTTCAGGATGTGACTCATATTCGGAAATGTTTTGCATGACTGCATATGTATAAACCTATATCAAATTGCTTACTTTTTCAATGTAGGGGGTGGGAACAGAAGGAGGAAGAGAATTCAAAACTCAAATTAAAATAAAATGAATGTAAAAAAAAACTGTCTTCACATCTAATTGGGAGAAAAGGAAATATCAATTACTTTTTCTAAAAACATAAAGGCAAAAAAAAAAAAAAAACAGTCCCCATATACAAGGAGCTTAGTGTCAGAAGTTTATCTTCCCCAGAAGTAAGGTTTTTATTAGTAAAGACATAGAAGAGTTTGGGTCATGACATCAATCAAAATATATGATTCTCATTATCTTCATAATAATTAGCATCATCATTGTTATATTCTAGAATTGGGGACTGGAAAGGACTGAAAGGACTTTATTCATATTGTCTAACTGTTGAATTCCACAACTAAAATAAGGCTCAGAAATGTGAGGTACTTTGACCAAAATCAGAAAGGTAACTAGCAGTAGAATATAAATTTAACCCTAGGACTTCAGCACAGGTTGTCTGATCTCAAACCTAGTGCTATTTCTACTGCATTGTACTCATAGTGGACCCAGATCTGTTAAGCCCTTTGGATAAATAAATGGCCTTTCCCTATAAACAGGCTGTCTAAATGAAAAAGAAATGATCAAAGCAATTTTATAATAAGAACATAAAATTGTCAAACTAACTCATGATCGAGTCAAGGTACTTGGGCTCCCCCAAGTAGGGCACCAAGACATTTTGTGGAAGTACCTGGTTACCCTCTCTGTTATTTTGGTGAATTTATTTAATTGAAATTTATAAAATGTAAATTTTTAAAAGCACCATTCTAGGATATGAGATACAATAATAATTAAGATATGGGCCTTGAACTTATGAGAGTTTACAGTCTAGTAGAGGAATCAAATTAATGTGTACACAGAAAATTATTATAAATTAGAATATTTTAAGGAATTCTTAAAGTACAATTAAAGTCAAGACGAAGAAAAAGTCATTTTAAATTCAAGAGATGAAGAAGACATCATGGAAGAAATGAAATTTCAAATGAAGCTCAAATAATGGGTTAGAGAATGAATGCCATAAATAAGACTTTAAAAGCCTGATACAGAGGGTATTTAAGTCAAAAGATTAATGCTGTCTTCCCAAACCTATTAATTCTATTAATGCCATGTTGTGGATCTGCTATCTTTAAATTATCTACAATATATTTAAACCCAATCTGTGTTTTAGCCTGTATCATCCACGAAAATAAAAGTTCTAATGATTTTTCCAATGTAAGTATTGTAAGGGTTATGGGATTTAAAGATCTTCCATGCCCCATTGGACTTGCTGACTTAGTAGAAAGGGGTGGGGCAAGAGGAAGCAGAAGCCAAGCTAAAGTGCTTGTGGTCACTGGGACTGCTGCAGCAGTGGCCAGCAGTGGCAGCAGTTGTGGCCGAGGTGGAAGTGGAGTCAGGAACCCCTTTTTTGAGTCAGCCAGAATTTCAGCTAAGGACTCCTGCCGAGGACTGCCAGGGACAGGAAGTGAAGGGGGCAGGAGCTGCTGGGAGCACGTTTCCTGGACGCTGAGCAGTTGCTATAAGTGGGGAGAGGAGGACCTTTGCCTGAGGTAGCCTGTTCTGTTTTGAAGGCTTGAGAATGTGGGTGTTTACTATATTAACTACATGTGCCAACTTCATAATTACTGTGATGGCTTTGACTTTCTGGTTTTAGGACTCAGTTTTCTGGTATTTGAATAAATGCTCTAAATTTATTCCCCATGTAGAGAGCCAAGTATATTTTGTGATTAATAACCATATTGGCATATTTATAGTTACTGTATGCATTGTGACTAATGCATTGTTGAGAAAAGTATCAATCAATAGCATTTATTAAGCAATTACAACATGTCAGGCAATATAATAGGAACTGGAACAATAATTTCTGAAAACAAGGAGCATACATTTTAACAGAAAAGATAGGTACATATATAAGTTCAAACAAAATAAATATAAAGACAATAAATACAACATTGTTAGGCAGTTTTTCTGTAATTTAGTTGTATCTGATTCTTTATGACCCCCATGGACTGTAGAGTGTAAGACCCTCTTATCCTCTTAAAGTCTGTCCAATTTCATGTTCTTTGTTTTCATTGTATTATCTATCCATCTTGTACTCAGCTGTCCCTTTTTCCTTTTGCGTTCAATCTTTTCCAGCATCAAGGTCTTTTCAAATAAGTCCCATCTCATTTTGTCGCCAAAGTATTTAATCTATAACTTCAGTATTTGATCTTCCAATTATTAGCCTGAAATCATTTTAAGTATTGGCTGATCTGACTTCCTTGTTGTTCATGGGACACTCTCAAAACTTTTCTTCAGCATCGAAATTCAAAACCATTGTTTATATTGTGCTCAGAATTCCTTATAGTACAACTCTCACAGACATACATTGCTCCTGGAAAAATCATAGTTTGACTATACAGACCTTTGTCAGCAAGGTGATGTCTCTGCTTTTTAGTATGCTGTAGAGATTTATCATAGCTTTCCTTCCAAGACCAAGCATCTTTTAATTTCATGCCTGCAGTCACCATCTGCAATGATCTTTGAGCCCAGTAATATAACATCTGATGTTGATTTCATTTCTTCTCCCTCTATTTGCCAGGAAGTGATAGAACCAGTTGCTATGATCTTAGTTTTGTTGTTGTTGTTGAGCTTCAAGTAAGCTTTTACACTCTTATCTTTTGTTCTCATTATGAGGTTTCTTGTGCAAACATTAAATATTAAGGGTTCCATTAATAAATTGAAAAGTAATTAAGCTATGGTGAAGAGTATAGGAGATAGAGTAAAGTACAGGCAAATCAGAAGGTGCCAGGTTATGATAAGCTTTTAAAGTGAAAAAGACAAAAAGGTTTGTTTTATCTTAGAGGTCATAGGCAGACTTTGGAGATGATTTAGTGAGAAAGGGACATGGTCATATCTGCCCTTATGGAAAATATAGTCTGGAAAATATGGAATATAAAAATAAAATAATTTTAATACATATATAGAGGATACATATTGTCATGAAGGGAGATTTGAGATAGAGATACCAATTAGAAGGTCATTGAGATAATAGAGGAGACAAATAATGTGGGTCTGAACTAAGATTCTGGCTGTAAGAATACATAAAAAGGATCAGACTCAAGAGATGTTGTGGTGGTAAGAAGTTAGGATATGGCAACTGACCTGGTATATTATGTGAAGTAGTACATTTGAATGAATAAAGAAGTCTAGAAGTGGGACAGATATGATGAGAAAGATACAATCTTTTACATATTTAATTGGTTTTGAAATGTCTAACTGGGACTTGGTTATTTGGGACTGAAACTCATGACTGAGCTTAGGCCTGGGTGTTCTATGAGCTGTCATAGGGGAGAGAGAGATAGAGGATTGCTGAGGGCAAGTTCAAGCTGCCCAGGACTTTTGAGAGCTGCCACCCAGAGCTACCAAGGACTGAGGAGACATGGCTGTGATGCCAGTACTTTGTCTATTTTGAGGTTGTTTTGCCAGAGTCATCTGCTGGTGAAGGACGGTACTGTTGTTGCAGAGATCCTAGAACCTTACTGTTGGTTCAGAAGCCCTGAAGGAGAATTTTCTTATTGTATCTTTACAGAAATCCTGGAAGAGGGTCTTGCTAATGTTTCCAGGGGTCCTGGGACTCTTCTGCAGACAGAGAAAGAATTAATGAGGACACTGGCAATGTATCTTGTGGCCTCGTTAAGCTTTGTCTCCCCAGGTACTGAGATTGCTGAGAATTTGCCTGGGGTCAAGATGAACAAGAGACCTCTTCTTGGGTATTAAATGCTGTGATGATATCTTAACCTTGTTGTAACTCAGGGGTAGATGGCCTTTGTGCTCTCTACTGCCCCTTTTGAGAAGGTGCATGACATTAACTGATAATAATTGTAATTCAGTTGTGATCCAGGTGTGGGAAACTTTTGAATTTTTTTTGTGTGTGTGTGCTCTGTGACCGACCAAATTAATGTACTTTGTTTATGATTGGAAACAAATCTCCATTTGAGAAGAGGGTCTTTGTGATTATCTAAATGAATGTACTGCCCAGGGGTGAAGTAGTACTTGGAGAGGGACTCTGTGATTTACTAAATGAATGTACTGCCCATAGATGCTTAGAAGTTGCCTTTACTTGGCATTACATCTGGCAAGATTTTTTTTGAGAGGGGAAGGCAAGGCAATTAGGGTAAAGTGACTTGCCCAAGATCATACAGCTAGCATGTGTGTCAAGTGTTTGAGGCTAGATTTTCACTCAGTTCCTCCTAACTTCAAAACTAATGATCTATTCATTATGCCTCCCAAGTGTCCCAGGAAATTTTTTTTAATTACATGAGAGGTGTTTTGTTTTGTTTTGTTTTGTTTGAGGGAGGAAGAAGGATAATGACAGAAAATAGGATGGCTGTCTATGTAGGTAACTACCACAGCAGCAGTAGTAGCAATACATCTGATAAATAATTTGTACCTATGGGTGATCCTTTGTAACCCTTGTTCATGGGTGAAGAGACGAAAACCACAGTCATGGGGAGTGTCTCATCACTGGCTAACTTTCCCCTGTGTAGAATCCAGGATGCCTCATGTATCTGCTTCCCTCTTAGCCCTTTCCCTTTCTTTCAGAAAGGATGGATGGATAGATAACCTTTGAAGCACTTTATCTGGTATTTTAAGTAATATTTTTTAACAAATTCAACCAATTATACATACAAATCACATATATTTTTAACTGTTTTAGACTGATATGTTTCCTTGATTATAACAGGGGCTGCAGGAAAGAATGAGAGTATTTCCTTTTGTTATCCACACCTTCAGAAAGGATGAATTTTAGATCTCAGATCCAAAGTGCTATGCTTTCTTTAAGTGAAAAAGTCTAGGAGATAAATCAAGAAAATCATGCTAATTTTATTTGCTGATTTTTGGATAAAGTTTACAAAAGGTAAAATTAACCTGGGGTTTGCCTTCTGCCTCCCAGGTGAAAACAAATCAAAGCACCATTTATTCTGTCTGGGACAAACTGAACTGCTAGGTTCACTGTGGCTTTACTCATTTTCCTTCTATTACCTAAGTATGTGTTGATAAAGCTCCCTGCAAAGAAAGAGACAGGGGCAGTGTGCAGGTAGATTAGAAAGTGTGGGTGCCAATAGCCACATTCTAAAAGTAGGAGTCAGAGTTGGAAACCCAGAACTCTATTCACCGCACCACCTAGCTGCCCCATATTTTTGGGTGGAGAAACAGTTGACATTTATTGTATCCTCAAGTTGTCCTTTCATTTCTTCAGGTAAAAGGACATCACAGTTCCCTTCTTTAATATAGAACCTCTGATCTCAAAGCAAAGGTGACAGAACAGGGGAAAGTTCCTACAGTAGGAATCCATTAGAAACAGGGAAGGTTAAGGTGGGATTCCGGGTCTAGGATATACAATTCATAGCTAGGAAAATGGCATTGTAAGGAGGTTAAGGTAAAATGAGTCTGTGATGGAAAAAGAGAAAGGGCTTTAAGAAAAGCACCCAGAAATGCCACCTCCTCCCCCAAAAAGGTTTGACTTTCAGAACCTTACACACTGGAGACCAAAGCAGATTATAAAGCAAAGAAGTAGTGAATCGAATAAAAAAGGAGCATAGAAGAAGCCCTGGCAGAAAGGTTAAATTGAGAATTTGGTGAGTAGAATAAATGGTTTACTGTTAATATAGTCAATACCATGAAACACCAACAAAGTCAGAACCTGCAGACATCAGTGTAAAGGATGGAGACTGCTCAAATCATACTTACCAGACTCAGTTTGGGGTTTTAGGAGAAAAGCAAAGGGGGTAAACCTTAGGGTCAGATAGTGGAAAACTTAATAGGTTCAATGATTATGCTTGGTAGAGAAGGGTTTTTTGTTTGTTTGTTTGTTTCTTTGTTTGTTTGTTTTCTAAATTCTGAGCTCATTATGGAACTTATAACACATCCCTGTCCTATCCATTTCTAGAAACATTCCTAACAGGGAGGCTACTCACCAACTATACACAGGCCTACATACGAATTTCCAAAAGAACAGAAAGCAAATGGATATTTCCATTTGGTTTCACTCTCAAACGCATACCCAAAGAAGTACAAATGTCACATATGGAAATTAAGGAATTGGAAGATTAGGAAATTTGAGGGAACATCAACATTATGTTGATTTCTCCTAAGAGAAGAGTAGAAATTGGGAAGATGAAGATGTTGAAGGGGTTGGAACACAATGGACACCATGTATTGCATAAGATGAAAATTTTTACTTAAGTAATTTGTACTATGAAGTTTGGATTCAGTCAAAGGGCTGTCCTTGAGGACCTAGATGGTCACATGTGGCCTCAAGGCCATAGGTTCTCCACCCCTATCTGATGTGCATGCGGTAAAATGGAGAATGAGAAAATAAAGCATGGTTACTGAAGATAGGTTGCAGTTATCCCTTCTACATCATCGGGGTTAGGAGTGTGATGCCCTCAAAATCCGGCAAATTTTCATATGAATTTATGTCACTCTTTGAATCAGAGGAGAAATCTGAATTATTATGGCATTAAGAGATAAAATATGGGGGCAGCTAGGTGGCACAGCAAGTAGAGCATCGGCCCTGGAGTCAGAAGGACCTGAGTTCAGATCTGGCCTCGGACACTTAACACACACACACACACAAAAAAAAACCTAGCCACGTGACCTTGGGCAAGTTACTTAACCCCAATTGCCCCCCAAAAAGAAAAAAAAATATAAAATGTTGATATTATACAATAATCTGCATATATTTTATGCATTTTAGTTCCTAAACTTTTCTGTGTCATCTGCTGACCTTGGTATGTCATCTGTGACTTCCACAAAACTCCCATTTAATTTCTTAGTCTGACTCATGAAATATTGAAACCACAATGCACAAAGTCATGTGGAAAATATAAATGTACTTTTAGGTGACTGATAGTTGAGTAATACAGGAATAGAGAGATTTCTAAGGATTCTTCTACTGTTAAGTATTCCATTTTTAGCTTTTAAACCTTAAAGCATTTTAAAGGAGGAGTAGGAGTAGCATCAGGAAAAGGAAGAACAACAGGTAGAAGGGAAGAAGAAAGGAGAAAATTTAGAGACAGCAAAGGCATCTTGAGAGATTATATAATTTTTTCCATGTTTTTAATCAAATTTTTGTCTGAAATCAGTTTTTCACATTCTAGAAGATTAGAATTAACTGCATTTGACCATTTAAAGGTCAGCAAAATAGCATCTAGAACACTAGAACATAAGAGTCTAAACACCACAGACTGACTTTTGGTTCCACTGAGTCCTAGCTAGGCCACCTTAGGCAAGTCTCTGAGTGAAGTTTTCTTGAATCTGACTTAATATAATATGCTTCCTCTCTCCTCCCAGTACTGTAAACTACCTGAAATGATGACTTTGAGGAGCAATTGAAATAATTAGGTTTTGAAACCATGATACATAGAAATATTGTTGATTAAACCATTATTTTAGAACTGGAAGTAATATTCAATTTTGTTGAGCCCAACACTCAAAATTTTACATATGAGGAAACTGAAGCAGATTAAGTGACTTTCCCAGTGCCAAGAAACTAGGATGTATCTGAGGTAGATTCTAAATCAAGTTTCCTTGACTCTATAATCATTATATATACTATAATACTTAGCTTACTGTGTGTTTTGCTTCCTCTTTTTTATACTACATTGCAGAGAGTAAGAAAAATAAATACATTTGTAGCATCATAAATATTAAATACATATAATAAAATATAAATAAATATAAATAAAATATATTGTACATTAATGTTTTAACTTTTTTTAAACAAATGCTTTATTAACTTCTGTTTTACATCATTCATTTCCACCAGATTTTGAGTTACAATCATTTTCCCCCCAAAATTCCCCTACCCAACCTCCCAGAATAGTAGTCCCACAAGATATCTCTTCCTCCAATCTGCTCTCTCCCATACCTTCTCCCATACCCCCTTCTACTTTTCCATTAGAGGAAGGTGAGTCTTTGTGTCCCAATGCCTGCACATCTTATTTCCCTATTACAAGCAAAAGTGTATTAATAATAGTATTTATATATATTTGAAACATTTAATGTTACGACCTCAAATTTCAGATCCATTTCCTTCCTCCCTTGTCACCCATTCCCTCTTGGGAGATAAGTAATTCAGTATATGTTGTACATGTCTAGCTATGCAAAACATTATCATAGTAGATATATTGTACAAGGCTGATTATAATTCCCTCCCACTCATCCCACCCCCTACCTGGTCCATTCCCTACATGATCCTGTCCCTCTTCTATAGTGGGTACTTCCAACCTCCCCTCAGCCCAAGGATGCCCTCCCGTCCATCATCCTTCCTCTCATCCCCCTTCCCCCTATCCTGCTGCAGGTTGAGATATCCCATTTAGTATGTCTTTCATTTTCTCCCTGAAGCAAATTCAATGTGAATGTGGTTTTGCCTTTTTAGCCTTCCTTATTCTCCCCCTCCTTTACAACCACTTCCCCTTGCTTCTTCTACATGGGATAGTTTACCCTATCCTGTCTCTCCCCATCTCCTCTTGCCACTTTCCTCTCTCACCTCATAATTTCATCCCTTGAGTATTCTCCCTTCCCAACAAATTTAATCTATGCCCTCTATCCATATATAACTGTAAACATATACACACATATTCACATATGTATTCATATGACCACACACCCTTCTTCCATTATTTTCATAGTGAGAAAGATATCATCAGTCACAGTTATTGCTTTTCCATATAGGGATGTAAATAGTTCAACTTTGATAAGTTCCTTTTGATTTCTTTTCCCTGATTACCTTCTCAGGCATCTCTTCCTTCTTATGTCTGGATGTCAAAAATTTTATTCAATTCAGGTTTTTTCCTCAAGAATGCTTTAAAGTCCTCTATTCCACTGAATGACCGTATTTTCCCCTGAAACAAAATACTCAGTTTTGCTGGGTAGGTGACCCTTTGCTTCAATCCCAGCTCTTTTGCCCTCTGGAATATCATATTCCATGCCCTTTTATCCCTCAGTGTAGAAGCTGCCAGGTCCTGGGCTATTGTGATTGTGTTTCCACAATATTGAAATTGTTTCTTCCTGGCTGCCTGTAGCATTTTCTCCTTGATCTGGGGATTCTGGAACCTGGCTATAATATTCCTGGGAGTTTGCTTTGTGGGATCTTTTTCATGAGGTGATCAGTGGATTCTTTCAACCTCTATTTTGCCCTCTGGATCTAAAACATCAGGGCAGATTTCCTTGAGAATTTCTTGAAGGGTGATTTCTAGGTTCTTTCTTTGATCATGACTTTCAGGTAGTCCAATAATTTTTAAATTGTCTCTCCTGGATCTATTCTCCAGGTCAGTGGTTTTTCCCATGAGATATTTCACATTGCCTTCTAATCTTTCATTTGTTTGGATCTGCTTAACAACATCTTGATTTCTCATAAAGTCATTAGCTTCCATTTGCTCCAGTCTAACTCTGAAGGAATGAATCTCCTCAGTGAACTTTTGAGATTCTTTTTCCATCTGGCAAATTCGACTTTTTAAGGCATTCTTCTCCTAATTGCCCTTTTGGGCCTCCTTTGCCATTTGAGTTAGTCTATTTTTTAAGGTGTTGTTTTCCTCAGTCAGGCTGTTGACCCTCATTTCATACTTTTCCTGCATCCTTCTCATTTCTCTTTCCACTTTTTCCTCCACTTCTCTTATTTGATTTTTAAAGTCCTTCTTAAGGTCCTCTGTGGCCTCCAACCCACTCATGTTTTCCCCTGGGGCTATTGGAGCAGGACTTCTGACCTCAAACTCCTTTTCCCACTCTCTGCCCCCAATATAGGAGTCTAGGGTTGCATTTTCCTCTTTCCTTTGCCTTTGCATGTTTCCACTTAATTGCTTGACTTTTGGGCTTGTTGCCACACTATGGCTTTAAGGCCAGATAGAGGAATTTTTGTCCCAAATGTGTCGGGGGCAACTTCCGTTTCTGGCAAGCTGTAAACCCACCCACGACTTCCACTCTAGATCACAATCCAGATCCAGGGAGGTTAAAGCAAGAGCGATTACCCCCGCAAGACTGATCGCTGGATCTCCCTACAATTTGCAGGCCAGGAGCTGGAGCTGCCTCTGAAAAGTACAAAATGGCATGTCTCCTCAGTGTCTTCTAGACCCCATGGGAGGGAGCCGACATGTTCCCTAAATACTTGTCCCAAAGTCCATAGGACACTAACCTCTTACTTTGTCCTAGGCATGTCTATTTTGATAATTCTGGAGTCGCCACAGCTCCTGGTGTTCTGGGGTTCCTCCAGCTGGCTGCTGGCCCTGCCGCCCTTGGGGCTAAAACCTCGGCTCACGGGGACCTGGGCTCAGCTGGGCTCCTGCACTATTCGTGCTGCGAGGTGCCAGGTCCCTGACTGCTGCCCTGGTCCTTCCTGCAGGGCTGCTGGGCTGTCCTCAGCAGGAGGTTACCTTTTCTGTGTTGTTCTGTGGGTGCTGGGGCTCCAGAAGTTGTTCAGAGTCCCCTTTTACATAGTTTGGTGGGAATATGGGGGCAGAGTGGCTTGGACAAGCTGTTTCTACTCCGCCATCTTGGCGCCACCCCCCTTTATTTTAACTTTTAAAAATAGTATGAAGCTTTTATCTCTATATCATAGTAATTTCTGGAATAACACAACTCATCCCCGCCCCCCAACCCTTGAATAACCACTCTCCTCTATTCGAAAGATTCAAAACAGAGCAAAAATATACAATGTATTTATACCATATGACAAGTACTATATTTTAGTCTTATTTGTCCTTTCACCTATGCAGTGGAGAGAGAAATTCTTTTTCACTTACACTTCAACTAATTTAAAGATTTTAAATTATGTTAGTGCTATTATTATACATATTATTGGGGATGTTTTTGCATTTTTTTTTAGTTATTCACCAGTTAATGGAGGAATCTTGGTGCCATGGGAAAACAACTTGTTCTTTAATCAAAGGATTAAGAATTCAAACCCTACTTCTAATTATTACTACCTGGCTGACTCTGGGCAAATCAGTTAACCTCCACAGATAACAATTGTTTTCAAATGTAAAGTGTAGTAGTAGGATGAACTAGATCACTTCTGAGTTCTCCCTCAGCTAACAATCTATGGTCCTATGTAAATGATACTCTAAATTCATCATATTAGTCATTATTTGTTGTTTCCCATGGTACAATATTACTATATTACATTCCTGTACCACAGATTTCCTACCTCAGGCATTACCTTTTCTACTAACATTTCTATTATAGTTATAAGCACCTTATCAGATAGGTATGAAAATTATGATTTAAAGATATGAGCATCAACTATGACAATCTCTAAAGAACTGAAGTTGAGAATAACTCAGATAACAATGAAGAACCATATAGCTAATGAAAGCAGGCTGCAATAAATAACAAATGAAGAATTATGTGAAATGGTATGAAAAATGTCATCAGAGAAAGATATGACTGGGGAAAATGAAGCATTAATCTCTAAGATCAAATACAAAATGCTCTGCTTGGTATTCAAAGTCCTTCATAACCTAGCTCCCTCCCACCTTTCCAGGTTACTGACTCTTATTCCTAGACATGTACTCTGTGATCCAGTGACACTGGCCTCCTGGATGTTCCACAGACACTCAGTCTCTCAGCTCCAGATATTTTTCTCTAGTTGTCTTCCAAACCTGAAATGTTCTTCCCCATCTTCTCCGACTACTGACAACATTAACTTCCTTTAAATCATATTTAAAATTTCAGTTCTACAGGAAGTTTTCTTCAATCCCCATTAATTCCAGTGCCTTGCTTTGGTTAATTATCTCCTATTTATCCTGCATATAGCTTTATTTGCATATATTTATTTACATTCTATTTCCCCATAGGTCTCTTGAGAGTAAGAATGATCATAACACACAGCCTAGCCCATAGTAGATAATAAATATTTATTGATTGATTTTATATATATATATATATGTATATATATATATACACACATATATATATACACACACATATGTATATATATATATATATATATATATATATATATATATATATATATACTTGAGCAGCTAGATGGCACAGTAGATAGAGTGTCAGGCCTGGAGTCAGTAAGAGTCATCTTCTTGATTTTAAATCTGACCTCAGACACTTATTAGCTGTGACCCTGGACAAATCACTTAATCTTATTTGCTTCCTTTCCTCATCTGTGAAATAAGGTGGAGAAGGAAATGTAAAACACTCCAGTGTCTGTAAAGAAAACCAAATGGGGTCGTGAAGAGTTGGCTACAACTGAACAGCAACAAAAAATAGCTACTACTCTTTATGCAACCTTCCCTATAGGAATCACAAGTTCATTGAGGGTAGAGACTATTTTTGTTTTGTTTTTTTTGTATTACCAACACTTAACAAAGCTCCTAGGATATGGTAAGAATTTAATAAATACTTATTCACTCAATGATGCAACAAGAGCTAGAAGTAGACTGTGGGCAGCTGGGGGAGCCCATTAGCATCCATACACCCTCAGGAGAATGTGAGGAATGAACAATCTCCATAAGACAGACAGAAATGAATGGGTTGTGGTTTGCATTGTTTGGAGGGATATTCACAATGAGGAGAGCAGTGATCCATGTAGTATGTTTCACAAATGTTTACTTCTTTTATCAATGCAAATTTCAAGAAACAGGTTCATCTACATCTTTAAAGATGGTTCATAATGAGTTCCTATGGAGAAAATGTCCTCTCCTGATGGTTAGTCTTCTGGTCATAGACTTCATTGAACTTAGTTATATGTATCCTTGAATGATAGGTACACATTACATTGATGGACCCATGCAAAGTTTGTTGTTGTTGTTATTGTCATTTGGGGGTGTCCCCAGCTTGTTGGAATCTGACAAAATTGAGAGATAGAATATTTGAAAATCAAATGCTGCTTCAAGACTATGAGTCATGGGAGCAATATATTAATAAAATATTGTTGTTATTATCTTCGTTTTTTGTTTTTGTTTTTGTTTTTGTTTTTTTTTTTTTGCTTTTTAGAGGGTAAAATGGGGTTAAGTTATTTGCCCAAGGTCACATGGCTAGTAAGTGTTAAGTGTCTGAGGCCAGATTTGAATGCAGATCCTCCTGACTCCAGGGCCAGTGCTCTATTCACTGTGTCACCTAGCCACCCCAAAGTTGTTATCTTTGTTGTTATTTGTGGGTGGTGGTGGTGGTATTATATACATCCTTCTTTGGTTCATTGAGATTTGCTGCTAGATTTTCAGTACCAGAGCCAGTCCCGTTTCAAGGAAGTTTGGATTGATCCTTATCTAAAGCTAGTTATTTGTGCTCAGATTCTGTAAAGTGGATAAGATGTTTGTAGATTAAAGCTTCTATATAGAAGCATGATTCTAAATAATGATGCAAAAATGGCTTTGATTTAAATGGAGGAAATGGAGAAATTATTCACTTTTACATAATAACATCTAATCACTTTAGTAAAGAAATTGCCTGAGGCTTTGACAACATTTTTAAATGGGAATTTACTCTGCAGACAGGATGGCTGTCTGGAATCCTTATGCTCATAGGAACTAGTGTATAGGATTATAATTGTTATTTCTTGATCTCTTACTTTAATATCTACCAAAGTTTCCTATATACTCAGTGCTTCAAAACATTTTGATATTCATAAGTTTTAGAAAGGAAACCAAGAGTACACCTCATCTTGGTTATCCCTAAGGTGAAAATAAATATCTTCTGAGCCATATTCACCTTTTGTTCATCATCTGACTCTACACTCCCTATACCCCCAACCTAATGTATTTCATTTGAGTTCCATTCCAAAGAGGTTTCAGTCTTAGTTCCTTGTCAATTAAAACCTGGCATGTTATTTAGGACTGATAATAGATATCATATTATCACTGTTCCTGGGGTATTTTAATTAGGGAATATTTAATTAACTTAACACACACACACACACACACACACACACACACACGAACCTGCATATACATATATACATTTCTGTGGTATCTAATAGTGGAATTTAGTGTAATACAGCACTTGGTGGGGGAGATATTTAGGGGCAGAGAACCCTTCCTAGTACTTTTTATGACATAGAATCCTGGAAGCCACTCTCTTTACACACAAGGCCATATCAGCTCCTAGTTGTTTCTTTGCTCAACAAGGCATTGCAACACTATTTGGTGGGGGAAAAAATTCACGGAAAGACATCCTACAACTATTTTTCAAACATTCTCTAGTTTTGATGAAATTTTATTATGATCAGTTTTTTCCTACTCTGCCTTAATCTATGCCATTGCAATTAATTGTTAGTAAATCAGGAGAAATGATAAATAATGGGCCATCATATTAAATATAAAGATGATAAAATTTAGAGAGAAATTAACTTAGTGCCTGCCCTTACATTAAATATGAAATAATGAAGTGACATTTGTAAAAAAATTCTAATGAAAAATTAGAGTTCAATGAGTTGTTTCTTCTTAATTATATTTTATGTTTTAATCAACATAAATCTATTTTCTATCCTTTCCCACACTCCACTGGAAAGAAAAAATAAATTAAATAGTTGTAGCAAAAATGCATAGTCAAATAAAGTAAATTCCATCATTAGCCAAGTTTAAAAAATGTCTCATTTTGCTCCCCTAGTCCATCGATTTTTTTATTGAGAGGTGGCTTACATGCTTCATCAGAACTCCTTTAGCATTATTGTCATTACATTGATCAGAGTTCTAACTTTGAACACTCTTTGTCTTTACATCACTGTTATTATATAATATGTTCTACTGCTTTTGCTCCAGTGGAATTTATTTCTTCAAAATAGCTCATTTTCTTACTATTGATGTTAATGTATAAATTATTTTTCTGGCTCTGTTCATTTACCACTCTTATCAGCAGTTCATACAAGTCTTTCTCTATATCCTTTTGAAATTGTTTTCCCCTAATTTCTTAAAGAAAAATAATATTGCATCACTTTATTATGTACCACAAATTTGCTCAATCACTACCCAATTGGTTTAATCTTAAATCTCTTTTTCTTACTACCACAAAAACAATTGATTTAAATGTTTTTTTTTTTCAAATAGTAACTTTTCCTCTTTGATCATTTGGGATATAAGCCAACCCATGATACAGTTGGCTGAAAAGGATATATACTACTTAGAAATAGTTGGGAATTTTTTAGTATAATTCCAAATTAATTTTCAGTAGAATTGTAACCCATTTCACAGCCTCATCAACAGTACAGCAGTGTACCTATTTTCCCATAGTCCCATCAACATTTTTCATTTTCTTTACATGTGTGTCTTCTTGGCCAGTCTGATAGAGAAGAATTAGATCATCAGCACTGTTTTGACATCCATTTTTATATTAGTAAATTGTTGAATTTCTAATATATGAGTTTCTTATAGGGGATAGTTTATGATATAATAAGAATCATGGCTGGAAACAGAAATTCAAGAGTTGGTTCAGACAAGCTTATGAGAGTCAAGAGTTAAATGTGCAATATGTAAATCATAAATTAGCAAATGCCAAAAACAAGGGCTTCATTTATTGCTTTATTGATTGTATAGACTTGAAAATCAGGAGAGAAAATATATATTAAACTTAAAGTTGTACCAGGGTTATATTGTTATTGAAAGTCAGCTGTAAAAAAATAAATTACCAGTACACCCCTAACTAGGATGTAACTTTATTTTGTGATTATGCCATTTAACCCCTTTAAAATTCTGGTGAAATCTATGAACTCTTTTAAAGAATAATGTTTTAAGTCTATAAAATAAAGCCCACATAATAAAAAAAATTTTGAAATGTGCATGTGTGTTTCTGTGTGTGTGTGTGTGTGTGTGTGTGTGTGTGTGTGTGGTGTGTAAAGTTTAAATGCCACAAATTAAGAAATTCTTCCTTGTAAGAATGGCTGGTAGAAACAGCATTTCCAATGTGCTCTGCCCCACACAAATTTCAAACAATGTGAAAGAGAGCTCCGAACAACTTCTGGAGCCACAGCACCCACAGAACTGCACAGAGAAGCTAACCTCCTGCTGAGGACAGCCCAGCAGCCCTGCAGGGAGCGGCCAGCACAGTGCTCTGAGAGCAGGTAGCACAGCACGCTGGTAACCGACAGAGCAGCCCGCAGAGCCGAGCCCAGATCCTCGGTTTTAGCCCCAGGGCGGCCGGGCTTTCAGCCAGCTGGTGGAACCCCAGAACAACAGCAATTGTGGCAATTCCAGAATTATCAGCACAGATATGCCTAGGACAAAATGAGAGGTTAGTGCCCTATGGAATTTGGGAACAGTATTTGGGGAACATGTGGCTTCCTCCCCTGGGGGCAAAAGGCTGCTGAAGACAGCTGCAAAGAAGCCATTTTGCAGCGTCAGTAGTGGCTCTAGCTCCTGGTCTTCGAACTGTAGGAAGATCCAGCAATCAGTCTGGGGGTTAATCGCTTTTGCTTTAAACTGCCTGGATCTGGATTGTGGTCTGGGGGGGAAGTTTGGGGTGGGTATCCAACTTGCCAGAGTGGGTGGAGGCTTAACAGAGGCCACTCAACTGGCAGAAGTTGTGAAGACCCCACATTTGGGGGGAAGCTCCCCTGTCTGGTGGCAGAGTCCTACTGTGGCAACAAGCTTCAAAATCAAGTAATTAAGTGGCAATATGCCTAGGCAAACTAAACAAAATAAACAGAAAAGTTCAACATTGGACTCCTATTTTAGGGGCAAAGAGGCTCAAAGCATGGAGGAGGACTGTGAGGTCAGAACTCCTGCACCAAAAGCCCCAAATGAAAATACAAGCTGGCTACAGGCCATAGAGGACCTTAAGAAGCAGATAAGAGAAGTGGGGAAAATTTGGGAAGAGAAATGAAAAAGATGCAAGAAAAGTATGAAATGACAGTCAACAGCCTGACTGAGGAAAATAACACCTTAAAATAGACTAACTCAAATGGCAAAAGAGGCTCAGAAAGGCAATGAGGAGAAGAATGCCTTAAAAAGTCGAATTTGCCAGATGGAAAAAGAATCTCAAAAGCTCACTGAGGAGATTCATTCCTTCAGAGTTAGACTGGAGCAAATGGAAGCTAGTGACTTTATGAGAAATCAAGAGACTATTAAACAGATCCAAACAAATGAAAGAATAGAAGGCAATGTGAAATATCTCATGGGAAAAACCATTGACCTGGAAAATAGATCCAGGAGAGGTAATTTAAAAATTATTGGACTACCTGAAAGCCATGATCAAAGAAAGAACCTAGAAATCACCCTTCAAGAAATTCTCTAGGAAAATTGCCCTGATGTTTTAGATCCAGAGGGCAAAATAGAGGTTGAAAGAATCCACAGATCACCTCCTGAAAAAGATCCCAAAAAGAAAACTCCCAGGAATATTATAGCCAGGTTCCAGAATCCCCAGATCAAGGAGAAAATACTACAAGCAGCCAGGAAGAAACAATTTCAATATTGTGGAGACACAATCAGAATGGCACAGGACCTGGCAGCTTCTACATTGAGGGATAGAAGGTCATGGAATATGATATTCCAGAGGGCAAAAGAGCTGGGAATGAACCCAAGGGTCACCTACCCAGCAAAACTGAGTATCTTGTTTCAGGGGAAAAAATGGTCATTCAGTGGAATAGAGGACTTTCGAGCATTTGTGATGAAAAAACCAGAGTTGAATAGAAAATTTGACATTCAGACACAAGAAGCAAGAGATGATTGAGAAGGCAATCAATGAAAAGAAATCAAAAGGAACTTATCAAAGTTGGATTATTTACATTCCGACATGGAAAAACAATAACTGTGTTTGATGAAACCTTTCTCATTATGAAAATAATTAAAGAAGGGTACATGGCATATGTTCACAGGTATACATGGATAGAGGTCACAGGTTGAATTTGATGGGAAGGGATGATTATTTTTTTTTTTGGAGGGCAATTGGGGTTCGGTGACTTGCCCAGGTTCATGTGGCTGGGTTTTTGTTTGTGTGTTGGGTGTCTGGGCCAGATGCGAGCTCGGGTCCTTCTGGCTCCAGGGCTGGCTCTCTGCTCGCTGTGCCACCTAGCTGCCCCAAGGAAGGGATGATTCATAAGGGGTAAAGTCAAGAGGTGAGAGAGGAAAGTGGCAAGAGGAGATGGAGAGAGACAGGGTAGGGCAAACTATCTCATGTAGAAGAGGCAAGGGGAAGTAGTTTCAGGGGATGGGAAGAACAGGAAGGCAAAAAGGCAAAAGCATATTCTCATTGAAGTTGGCTCAAGGAGAGAATCACATACATACTAAATGGAATATCTTACCCTCACTCACTCTCCTGAGTAGGGGAAAAGGGGATGAGAGGGGGGATGATGGAGGGAAGGGCATTCTCGGGACAGGGGAGGTTAGAAGTACCCACTATCAAAGAGGGACAGGATCAAAGTAGGGAATGGACCAGGTGGGAGGTGAGACAGGTTGGAGGGAAATATAAGCAGTTTTTTACAAAATATCTACTATGGTAATGTTTTGCATAGATATACATGTACAACACATACTGAATTGCTTATCTTCTCAGAGGGAGTGGGTGACAGGGGAGAAAGGGAATGGATCTGAAAATCGAAGTTTTAAAATTAAATGTTTCATAAGATGTCCAGGCAGTGGGGCTCAGAGATTCACCTTGCCCTAATGGCAAAGTCGAAGGGGGTATGGGAGACGATATGGGAGAGAGCAGATTGGATGAGGGGATATCTGGTGGGACTGCTATTCTGGGGTGGTGGGTAGGGAAAAAATGGGGGAAAAATGTAACTTATAATCTGGTGGAAATGAATGATGTAAACCAGAAGTTAATAAAGCATTTGTTTAATTAAAAAAAAAAATAATTCCCAGAAAAAAAATAAAGTTAATGTAGACATTATCAAAAAAAAAAAAAAAGAATGGTTTATATCCTGGAAGAGAAAAAAAATACTTTAAAAAGTGATTCCCAAACATCCTTGGTTCATTGCGTCCTTAGAAATTTAGTAAGAGGGAGTAGAAACAGCTCACCCAAGTCACTCTGCCCCCAGATTCCCCCCAAACTATGTAAAAGGGGACTCTGAACAACTGCTGGAGCCCCAGCACCCACAGAACGACACAGAGAAGCTAACCTCCTGCTGAGGACAGCCCAGCAGCCCTGCAAGAAGGGCCAGGTCAGCGGTCTGGGAGCCTGAAGTGTTCAAAGCACAGAGCGTGGGGAGCCAAGCCTAGCCCAGGTCCCCTTGAGCCAAGGTTTTAGCCCCAGGGCGGCAGGGCCAGCAGCCAGCTGGAGAGACCCCAGAACACCAGCAGCTGTGGTGACTCCAGAATTATCAACATAGACATGTCTAGGACAAAGTAAGAGGTTAGTGTCCTATGGACTTTGGGACCAGTATTTGGGGAATGTGTCGGCTCCCTCCCCTGGGGGCTAGAAGCCACTGAGGAGACACTTCATTTTATAGTTTTCAGAGGCAGCTCCAGCTCCTGGCCTGCGAACTGTGGGGAGATCCAGCAATCAGTCTTGGGGGGTAATCGCTCTTGCTTTAACCTCCCTGGATCTGGATTGTGATCTGGGGTGGGGGTCGTGGGTGGGTTTCCAGGTTGCCAGAAATGGAAGTTGCCCCCCACACGTTCGGGACAAAAATTCCTCTATCTGGCCTTAAAGCCATAGTGTGGCAACAAGCCCAAAAGTCAAGAAATTTAAGTGGCAACATGCCAAGGCAAAGGAAACAGAAAAATGCAACCCTAGACTCCCATTTGGGGGGCATAGAGAGGGAAAAGGACTGTGAGGTCAGAAGTCCTGCTCCAAAAGCCCCAGGGGAAAACATGAGCGGGTTGCAGGACATATAGAGGACCTTAAGAAGGACTTTAAAAATCAAATAAGAGAAGTGGAGGAAAAATTGGAAAGGGAAATGAGAAGGATGCAGGAAAAGTATGAAATGAGGGTTAACAGCCTGACTGAGGAAAACAACACCTTAAAAAATAAACTAACTCAAATGGCAAAGGAGGCCCAAAAGAATGCCTTAAAAAGTCAAATTTGCCAGATGGAAAAAGAATCTCAAAAGTTCACTGAGGAGATTCATTCCTTCAGAGTTAGACTGGAGCAAATGGAAGCTAATGATTTCATGAGAAATCTAGATGCTGTTAAGCAGATCCAAACAAATGAAACATTAGAAGGCAATGTGAAATATCTCATGGGAAAAACCACTGACCTGGAGAATAGATCCAGGAGAGACAATTTAAAAATTATTGGACTACCTGAAAGTCATGATCAAAGAAAGAACCTAGAAATCATCCTTCAAGAAATTCTCTAGGAAAACTGCCCTGATATTTTAGATCTAGAGGGCAAAATAGAGGTTGAAAGAATCCACTGATCACCTCATGAAAAAGATCCCAAAAAGAAAACTCCCAGGAATATTATAGCCAGGTTCCAGAATCCCCAGATCTAGGAGGAAATACTACAAGCAGCCAGGAAGAAACAATTTCAATATTGTGGAAACACAATCAGAATAGCCCAGGACCTGGCAGCTTCTACACTGAGGGATAAAAGGGCATGGAATATGATATTCCAGAGGGCAAAAGAGCTGGGATTGAAGCAAAGGGTCACCTACCCAGCAAAACTGAGTATTTTGTTTCAGGGGAAAATATGGTCATTCAGTGGAATAGAGGACTTTCAAGCATTCTTGAGGAAAAAACCTGAATTGAATAGAAAATTTGACATCCAGACATAAGAAGGAAGAGATGCCTGAGAAGGTAATCAGGGAAAAGAAATCAAAAGGAACTTATCATAGTTGAACTATTTACATTCCTATATGGAAAAGCAATAACTGTGACTGATGATATCTTTCTCACTATGAAAACAATGGAAGAAGGGTGTGTGGTCATAGGAATACATATGTGAATGTGTGTGTATATGTTTACAGTTATATATGGATAGAGGGCATAGGTTGAATTTGTTGGGAAGGGAGAATACTCAAGGGATGAAATTATGAGGTGAGAGAGGAAAGTGGCAAGAGGAGATAGGGAGAGACAGGGTAGGGTAAACTATCTCATGTAGAAGAAGCAAGGGGAAATGGTTGCAAGGGAGGAGGAGAATAGGAAGGCAAAAAAGGCAAAACCACATTCTCATTGAATTTGGTTCAGCAAGAGAATGACATACATATTAAATGGGATATCCCAACCTGCAGCAGAATAGGGGGAAGGGGGGTAAGAGGAGGGATGATGGATGGGAACGCAAACTTGGTGTGAGGGGAGGTTGGAAGTACCCACTATGGAAGAGGGACAGGATCATGTAGGGAATGGACCAGGTGGGGGGTGGGATGAGTGGGAGGGAATTATAAGCAGCCTTGTACAATATATCTACTATGATAATGTTTTGCATAGCTAGACATGTACAACATATACTGAATTACTTATCTCCCCACAGGGAATGGGTGATAAGGTAGGAAGGAAATGGATCTGAAATTCAAGGTCTTAAAATTAAATGTTTCAAATATATATAAATACTATTATTAATACTCTTTTGCTTATAATTGGGAGATAAGATGTGCAGGCATTGGGACACAAAAGATTCACCTTCCTCTAATGGAAAAGTCGAAGGGGGTATGGGAGAAGGTATGGGGGTGAACAGATTGGAGGAAGTGATATCTTTTGGGACTGCTATTCTGGGAGTTTGTGTAGGGGAATAACAGGGTGTAGCAGCAAGCACCCCAATATCCCCAAGGGTGACTGCCAACACAGATTCTTAGATATGCTTTTCAAAAGGAAAGCAACTCAAAATGAGTTAACAAGCTTACTTTAATCAAACATATATTACCTAGTTCAGGGGGGAAAAGGTCAGCACCCTGAACTTCAGATTATACAGACAGAACTTACAGATCAAACAGACAGGCTTCCAAACTGTCCCAACATTACACACATCAATACCAAATCACAGTTACCAGAGAGGGAAGCATCAACATCTGGGATTTCAAAGCCGGGGGGCTCTCAACAAAGGCTTCCCAGAGTCTCATCTGGTCAAATCACACAACACTTCTCAAAGTGAGCCCCAAACCAAAGCCTCCCATCAGTGTTTATATAGCCTTCTCCTGGCTCAGAGAATGTAACAACCTTCTGGACCCACCACCCAATCACAAAGTATCAAGGTGTGGGCTTTCCGGAAAAACAAGCCTCCCACCACAGGCTCCAGGTGCACTTAAGCTAGGGGCAGGGAAGATCTTTAAATTTGCATTTCCATTACACAGGGGGGAAATGATTGTAACTCAAAATCTGGCGGAAATGATTGATGTAAAACAGAAGTTAATAAAGCATTTGTAGAAATTTAGTAAGAATTGTGGCTAAACTCCCCTAATATAAAAGAAATGCTGGTGACCTCTTTTAGTTAAGTAGAAGGGTTAAAGCAATTGAAGAAATGTTTATGGGGGTGGATACATGGCACAGTAAATAGAGCACTGGCCCTGGAGTCAGAAGGGCCTGAGTTCAAATGTGGCCTCAGACATTTGACACACTTGCTAGCCATGTGACCTTGGGCAAGTGACTTAACTCCAATTGCCCTGCCCTCTGCCCTCCAAATATATATATATAAAGAAACATTAATGTCCTATTAGCTTAGTAGCATTTGAAAAAAAAATACAATACACAAATTGAAAAAAATACTATTTTACACACATTTAAATAACTAAAATGACATTAATCATCTGGATGTATGCTCCTATAGTGTACCGAACTATTGTCAAATACTAGAATAAGAGTGGACAACTCCACCCTCATTTACTTTTCCAGCTTGATTTTGGCAGGATACTTGCTTTTTATCACATTGACAACTGAAAACCTAGCTTTTCAAGAACATGACTTTGTAAAACACAATGCTTCTAGGTTAGCCTAAAGTACAAAAAACAAAAACATATTTCAAATAGTTCAATGACAACATCATCTAAAAGAATCTTATTTAATGTTGAAACTGTGATCTACATTAAGCTTAGTTGGAAAGGCATTGAAATGTGATAGTATCACTCTCCTTCTTTTAAAATTTAAAATATCCTAGGAGTTTCCTGTGGTTCCCTAGACTTCTGGTATGTAGAATTTCGAAACTTTGAGCTTAAAATAAGCATACTTAATGCTTATATTTGCTGTAATCATTGTTGTTGTTTTTTTGTCATTATCATCATTATCATGATCACTGTTGTCATTTTTACCAAATTCAAAAATATTTTTGAATAAAATGTTCCAGACTATGAATGGCAATTGGGATGTTCAGTCCTGGTGCCAATATTATCAACACATAGGTTCCAGAAATTGATAGGTTCTTGAAAGAGTAGGCAGAAAAAATAATCACCTAACAATTATATTTTTAACCACCCTTAGAAAGCTATTGGTCTATAGACCTGATCTTGACTGATAAGTTTCAACTGTACTTTTATGTCCTATAAAACATATACTGGACGAGCCGTTAGGGGGCTCAGTGAATAGGGCACTAGCCCTGGAGTCAGGAGGACCTGAGATCAAATCAAGCCTCAGACACTTGATACTTATTATCTGTGTGACCTTGGGCAAGTCACTTAACCCTAATTGTCTTGCCTTCCCCCCTGCAAAAACAGATACCCTGGAGAGAATTGAAGCATAAGACAATGCTGGGGGAAGATCAGTATGCTCAGTGCTCAGATCTAATATGAATGGTGTACATTTTAAGCACTGAAATAACAACAATAATATTTGCAACAAATAATAACAACATTTATATGGCATGTTAAGGTTAGAAAAATACTTTACAAATAACTCATTTATGCAACTATCCTGTGAACTAGGTAGTAGTGTAAACCCAAATTTTAAAGATGAGGTAAGGTAAGGTAAGCAGAGGTTAAATGAATTGTCCACAGTCACACAGTAAGTGTTTGAGGTTAGATTTGAACTCATCTTCCTTACTCTAGATCCACAACTCATCTACTGTACCACCTAGCTTCTAGTAAAAACAGCCTTCTCATAACAAAGGTAACATACCTACTTCTAGGTAGAGGAATACACTATTGAAAACAACATCATGAATTTCCTTCATGTGCGTTTTACACTATGAAGAAAAGAGGTCAAATATTTCAAGGGAAAAATATTTCAAAGGTTATAAATTTTGAAAGAAAAGGTAAAATATAGAGTGCTACTTTCAAATGTTTTGTAAACTCTGTGCATTGTACAAATATGAATTAAAACTTTGAAAGGCTATTTATATAGTGTTTTAAAGCATGTAAAGTATTTATATATATTGGCTTACTTGATGCTTACAGTCTGTGAGGTGTGTTCTTAGGTTTTATCCCCATTATGTAGATGAGAAAGCTGAGGTGCACAATAGTAAAATGAGTTTCTCAGTCACATAGCTGATACATGTCAGAGGTGTGATTTCAACCCAGGTCTTCCTGACTCTTACACCAGGACTGACCTCTATGGCTGTGGCTAGACACATATTTCTGGAGGAAAGAGGGGAGGGAAAGAACTGATGTTTTAGAAAATTGTAAGCTCAAAGTTAACATTAAATGAAGCCACAAAATTCAAGTTTTCAAAGGAACTGCAATAAGACGAAGATGGTATCTAGAACCATGGATTTAATATTCCTCTGCATCATGCCTTAGTAGATTACATATGAAATACAGTATAAAGACATTTCAGTGAGGCCTTGGAAAATATTCAGAAAAGAATGGTGAGCTTTATAGAGATTCAATGATATGAGACTTTGTTGAAGAACTGGACATGTGTAAGGTGATAATTAGACTTAAGTGATAGGGTATGAGGAGGAAAGAGGGCACTCTAGTCAAGTATTTTAAGACTTGTTCTAGGGTAGGGGCAAGATGGTTAACTAAGAAGTCACAGGTGTCAAAATTCTCCGAAAATATCTTCTAAAATGACCACCAAACAGAATTCTGGACAGGAAAACCAAGAAAACATCACAGTGAGTTATTTTCTTTCTAACCTGGATCAACTGAGCAATACACAAACAGTGATATGTAAATACGGGGTTAGGACCTGGTCAGGAATGCAGCAAGATGGAAGCAGCCCCATGGTGTTGGGAGTGGGAGCGCTGGGCTATGGCAGCAGAAATATTAGGTAGCAACCAGGAACCCAGGAATAATAAGGAGACTGAAGTTTTGGGAAGAAAGAGCTCCCAGAGGACCCCTATAGTAATATCGGATGTAGAATAAAGTTCAATTTGGTAGATATTTTGCCTATTATCAGTTCTGGGTTATAATTCCATAGTGGAGAGAAGTAACAGTTGCAAGGGAACAAAGGTTCTAGCCACATAAGGCCCAGAGAGCAGATCAGGAGGGCAGAGAACAAACATTTCCTCAGATCATACCACTTTGGAAGCACTAAAAATATACAGGCCCCTGAACTGAATTGTAAAAATAGCAGACAGAATAAAGCCCAGGCTAGTCATTCCAAAAAGCAAAAGAGCCAGGATTGCAACCAAGAATTACCTACCAAGAAAAAAATGAGTATAATCCTTCAGGGGAGGAAAATTGAAATTTAATGAAATAGAGGACTTTCAAAGATTCTTAATAAAAAGATAAGAACTGAGGAGGAAATTTAACATTCAAACATAAGAATCAAGAGAATCATAAAAAGGTAACAATGCATGAGAAATAATGTGAGGCAAAACAAAATTAACCTATTTATGTTCCTATATGGGAAGATCATATGCCTAACTCCCTAAAATTTTTATCATCATTAGGGCTATTAAAAGGAGACTACTTAGAAAGAGGAAGCTTGTGAGTCTTTTCTATTAGGATGATTTGAAAAGAATGGAAGAGAAAGATGGAAAAATATGGAGAAAGGTAAAAGGAATTGAATAGGGAAATTATTTCATGTAAAAGAGGTGTGCAAGGAAGAGTTAACACAATGGAAGGGAAAATGGGAGGGGGATGGACAACACTTGAATGTTACTCTCATTTATTCTCACTCAGGAAGAACAAAAAACGGAAACACACAACTGGATACAGAAATCTATCTTACTCAACCAGAAGGGGCTAAGAGAAAGAGGAAGGGAAGAGGTAAGATAGAACTAGAGGCAAAATTCAGAAGTAAAATAGAAGATGACAAGGTAAAAAAAAAAAGAGAATATATAATAGAATAAAATGGAGAGAAATACATAGCAATCATAATTGTGGAAGTGAATATGATGAGTTCACTCATAAAATTGAAGAGGATAATATTATAGATTAGATACAAGAATCCAACAATATATTGTTTACAAGAGATGCACTTGAGACAGAGAGATACACACAGATTTAAAATAAGGGGCTAGAGCAAGACCTATTATACTTCATATGAAATAATATAGTTTAAAATCATAAATCTCAGACAAAGCAAATCATCTAATTTAAAGAGATAATCAGGGAAACTACATTTTGCTAAAAGCTGTCATGGACTATGAATTAATATCAGTACTGAACATCTATGTACCATATAACACAGGATCCAAATTCTTGAAGGAAATGTTAAATAAGTTACTGGAAGAAATAGAGAGTAAAACTCTACCAGTGGAGGATATTAATTTTCCCATCTCAGAATGAGTTAAATCTAACTATAAACTTAATAATAAAGAAGTAAAAGAGATTAATAGAAATTTAGAATATTTAGATGTGTTAGCTCTCTGGAGAATGTTCAATGGGAACAGAAAGGAGTATATCTAATCTTGGTTCTCTTTTACAGCATAAAATCCTTACAATTAATGCAGAAATTCAGAAATATTAAATGCAGCTTTTCCAGACTGTAATGCCAAAAGAATTATATTCAATAAACAGCCTTTGGAGCATATATTAAAATATAATTATGAACTAAATAATCTAACTTTAATCCTAAAATGAGTGCAACAAAGAATGAATCATAGAAGTAGTCAATAATTAAATGAAAATGACAATAATGGTACAATAATTAAAATTTGGGGGATGTAGTGAAAGCAATGCTTAAAGAAAAATGCATGTGTCTAAATGCCTACATTAATAAAAGAGAGAATGACCAGATCAACAAATAGGGCATGCAAATTAAAAAGATAAAATACAACCTACAATTATACAACAAAAAATAAACCCTGAAAGTCAAAGGATAGATTAACAAGTTTTAAAATTAAAAATGAAATAAATTTATCTGGGATCCAATTTTCTGAAAAAATGAAATAGAAAATTGGCTAATTTTATTTTTTTAAAGAAAGAAGTAAACCAAATTACGCTCTTCAAAAATGTAAAGAAATAAATATAGAACAAAGGAATATGAAATTAAAGCAAATGTTAAGAGCTATTTTGTTCAACTGTTTGACAATGAATAACAAGATAAATGTTAATATGTGTATGCTATAATATATGTGTGTATTCAATATATATTCATGTATCTCTCATATATTCATGATCAAAAATATAAACTGCCCAGATTAACAGAGGAGGAAATAGAATATTAAATAACCCTACCTTAGAAGAAGAAACTGAAAGAGCCATAAATATGCTCCCTAAGGGGAAAAAAATCTAGGACTAGATGAATTTACAAGTGAATTCTACCAAACATTTGAAGAATAATTATTTACAGTACTATGTGAACTATCTTTAAAAAGAGCTGAAGAAGGGCCAAAATGGTGAAAAGCAGGAACTTATGAAAGCTTGTTTGCAATTGCCTCAAATACCTATAAAAATGACTCTAAACAAATTTTAGACCTACGGGACCCACAAAATGACAGAGTGAAATATATCTCCAACTGAGAACAGCCTGGTAAACTGACAGGAAGAGGCTATCACACCAGGCTGGGAGTGGAGCACAGTCCCACATGATCTGTGCCCACACAAACCAGCAGCACAGACTGGCCAGAGCAGACCTCAGGGGACTGAATCACTGGCAGCTATGGTGGTTTCCAGACTTTTTGATCCATAAATGCTAAAAAGAAAGGAAAAGGACAGTGGGGGAACTCTTTTGGAACTGGATGAGAGAAGAGCATGATCTGGCCCCTACCCCTGGGGAGGCAAAAGTGGTGGTGGCTACTATTGCTAACACAGTTGCTTCTTCCAGAGCTCCAGGCCCACAGATGATGGGGGGACCAAGCATATGACCAGAGGGCAATTGCAGGAATCTCTTTGCTTGTGCTGATGCAGGATTCTAATGCTTTGTCCTAGCTTGGATCTGGGTGGCAATCCTGGGGTGAGGAGCACTGGCATGGCAGAGCTTGTTGAGGCTGTCGAGAGGCAGTCTTCTTCACAGTTCTGAAGCAGGTACCTAGAAGAAGCTCTGACAACAGCTTCACAAAACCCCAGCACTCTCCACTCTGGAAGCAGAGTTCTACCATGGCAAAGAGTTCAAAAGCCAAGTAATTGTCTGGGGGAAATGAGCAAACAGAGGAAGTGAAATCAGATTATAGAATCTTTTTTTTTTTTTAATTTGGTGACAAATAGGGTGAAAACATAGTACTAGAGGAAGGCAACAAAGTTAAAACACCTGCATCAGAAGCCTCCAAGTAAAATATGAATTGGTCACAGGTCATGGAGCAGCTCAAGAAGAATTTTTAAAACCAAATAAGAGAAGTAGAGGAAAAATTGGGAGGAGAAATGACTGTGTTGCAAGAAAATTATGAAAAAGAAAGAAAAAAAATCATGAAAAACAAGTCAACAGCTTGCTAAAGGAGAAGAAAATAACACCTTAAAAATTGACTAATTCAAATGGCAAAAGAGGTCCAAAAAGCCAGTGAGGAGAAGAATGCCTTAAAAATCAGAATTGGCCAGATGGAAAAGGAACTTCAAAAGCTCACTGAAGAAAATAATTCCTTCAAAATTAGAATGGAGAAAATGGAAGCCAATGACTGTATGAGAAATCAAGATATTATGAAACAGATCCAAAAGAATGAAAAAATAGAAGACAATGTGAAATATCTCATTTGAAAAACCAATGACCTGGAAAATAGATACAGGAAAGATAATTTTAAAACTATTGGACTACCTGAAAGGCATGATAAAAAAAAAAAAAAGCCTAGACATCATCTTCCAAGAATTTATCAAGGGAAACTGCCCTGATATTCTAGAACCAGAGGCCAAGATACAAATGGAAAGAATCCACTGGTTGCCTCTTGAAAAAAGATCACAAAAAGAAAACTTCTGTGAATATAACTATATTCCAGAGTTGCCAGGTCAAGAAGAAAATATTACAAGCAATCAGGAAGAAACAATGTGAGTATTGTGGTAACACAATCAGGATAACACAAGATCTAGCATCTTCTACATTAAGGGATAAAAGGGCTTGGAATATGATATTCTGGAGGTCAAAGGAGCTAGGATTAAAAGCAAGAATCACCTATTGAGCAAAACTGAGTATGATACTTTGGGGGAAATATGGATATTCAAGGAAATAGAGGACTTTCAAACATTCTTGATGAAAAGACCAGAGCTGAACATAAAATATGACTTTCAAATACAAGAAAGAAGAGAAGCATAAAAAGGCAAAAAAGAAAGAGGAATCAGAAGGAATTTATTAAAGCTGAACTGTTTACATTCCTACATGGAAAGATTATATTTGTAACTCATGAGATTTTTCTCAGTATGAGGATAGCTGAAGGGAATATGTGTGTATGTGTGTGTATATGTGTGTGCACTTGTATGCATAGACGGAGGGCACAGGGTAATATGAATATGAAGGGATAATATCTAAAAAATAAAATTAAGAGGTAAGAGAGGAATATATTGGGAGAAGGAGAAAGGGAGAGATAGAAGAGGGTTAATTATCTCACATGAAAGTGGCAAGAGAAAACTGTTACAATGGAGGGGAATAGCAGGAAAGTGAAAGGGAATGAGTTAACCTTGCTCTCGTTGGATTTGGCTTAAGGAGCAAATAACATAAATACTCATTTGGGTATTTTACCCTACAGGAAAGTAGGGGGTAAGGGGATAAGAGGGGGGATGATAGAAGGGAGGGCAGATTGGGGGAGGGGTAGTCAGAAGCAAATACTTTTGAAGAAGGACAGAGTCAAAGGAGATAATAGAATAAATGGGGAGTGAGATAGGATGGAGGGAAATATATTCTTTCACAACATAACTACTATGTAAATGTTTTGCATAAGTTCACATGTATAACCTATATTGAATTGCTTGTCTTCCCAGTGAGGGTGGGTGAGGAGGGAAGAAGGGAGAGAAACTGAAACTCAAAGTTTTAAAACAAAATGTTAAAATATTGTTGTTACATGCAACCAGGAAATAAGATATTATATACAATGGGGTATAGAAATCAATCTTGCTCTACAAGAAAGTATGGAGTTAAGGGGTAAGGGGAAGTATAGAGAGGGATATATGAGAGGGCAGACTTGGGGGAGGAGTAATGAGTATGCTTGCCATCTTGGGGTGGTGGGTAGGGTAGAGATTAGGAGAAAATTTGGAATTCAAAATTTTGTGGAAATTAATGTTGAACACTAAAAATAAATAAATAAATTCTGGGGGAAAAAATAGCTAAAGAAGGAATTTTACCAAATTCTTTCTGTGACCCAAATACAGTTTTGATGCCTAAACCAGGGAGAGCAAAAATAGAGAAAAAAAAAAACTATAGGCCTATTTCCCTAATGAATATTGATGGGAAAATATTAATTAAAATAAGAGCAGAGAGATTATAGCAATATGTCACAAAGGTTATATATTATGTCCAGGCTACATTTATGTCAGGAATGTAAGGCTATTTCAATATTAGGTAAAGTATTGATATAATTGATCATATAATTTTTTAAAACATACAATTATGTCAATAGATGCTAAAAAATCTTCTGACAAAATAAAACAACCTTTATTATTAAAACTCTATAAAACCTAGGAATAAATGAAACTTTTCTCAAAAAGATAACCAGTATCTATCTAAAAATAAGTGCTAGGAGGTGGCTAGGTGGCACAGTGAATAGAGTACTGGCCCTGGAGTCAGGAGGACCTGATTTTGAATTCGGGCCTCAGACACAACACAAAACTAGCAGTGTGATCTTGGGCAAGTCACTTAACCCCAACTGTCCTCCCAAAAAGCAGAAAAATAAAATTAAATTAAAAAAATTAGTGCAAGTATTATGTGTAATGGAAAAAATCAGAAACCTTTCCAATAAGGAGTGAAGCAAAAATGTTTTCTACCACAATTACTATTCAATATTGTACTTAGAATTCCTAGATATAGCAATAAAATAAGGGGGAAATAATAAGGAATAAGAATAAGTAAAAAGACAACAAAGCAATCATTTTTTACAGATGATATACTTAAGAGAACCCTGAGAGTCAAATTAAAAACTCATCAAAACAATTACCAAATTTAGCAAATTTGTAGGATATAAAATAAATTCACCTGAATCCTCAGCTTTTCTATATACTGCCAATAAAACCCAGCACAAAAAAAAAAAATATATATATATATATATATATATATATATATATATATAAAGAGAAATACCATTTAAAAACAATGGCAGGCAACATAGAACACTTGGGAGTCTAGCTGCCAAGACACACAAGAACTATATAAACACAATTACAAAACAATTTTTATATAAATAAAGACAGAGCCAATCATTTGGAGAAATATTAAGTGCTTATGGGCAGGTCAAACTAATATAACAGAAATGACAGTACTATCTGACTCAATTTATATATTCAGCATTATGCTAACAACACTGCCAAAGAATTAATTCATAGAATGAGAAAAAATAACTATTCATGTGGATTTATAAAAGGTCAAGTATGTTATTGGAATCAATGAAATAATAAATGTGAATGAAAGGCACTTAGTAATTCCACATCTCAAAACTATATAACAAAGCAGTAAACATCACAACAATATGGTAATGAATAACAAATAGAATCTTTAATCAAAGAATAGATTAGGTAAGTACACAAAAAAACAGAAACAAATAAGTACAGTAAGCTAATATTTAATTACTCCCAAAATCGAAAGTATTGGTGCAAAAACTTACTGACAAAAAAAAAAAAAAAAACTTCTGGGAAAACTGTGTATTCCTGGCAGAAACTAGGAGTAGGCCACTATTTCACAATGTATAATCAAGATAAGCTCAAAATGGGTAAGTGATTTAATACGTGTAATACCATGTCATAGGCAAATAAGGGCAGCATAAAACAAATTTCTTATCAAATCTATGGAGAGGGGAAAAATTAAAGTGTATAATTTTGATTACATTAAATTATTTTGCTGCCAATAAATAAAACTGATACAGCCAACATTAAAGACAAGAAATGGGTGGTAGGGGAACTTGCAAAATGTTTTTCTGATAAGGGCTTCTTTCAAATACATAGATAATTGAGGCAAATTTACAAAAAATTGGAGCCATATCCCAATTTGGAAATTTTCAAAAAGATATGAATAGGGGCGGCTAGGTGGTGCAGTGAATAGAGCGCCGACCCTGGATTCAGAAGGACCTGAGTTCGGAGCCGGCCTCAGACACTTAATCCACACACACACACACACACACACACACACACACACATACACACAAACCCAATTGCCCTAAAGGGGCGGCTAGGTGGCACAGTGAGTAAGAGCGCCAGCCTCGGAGTTGGGATGACCCGAGATCAAATCCGGCCTCAGAAAATGAGCACCCACACATAGATAATGACTAGCCGTGTAACCTTGAGCAAGTTACTTAACCCCAATTGCTTTACAAAAAAAAAAAAAAAAGATATGAATAGGTAGCTTTCAAAAGAAGAAATCAAAGCTATCAATATTATATGAAAAATACTCTAATCACTGATACTTAGAGAAATTCAATTTTAAATCTGAATTTAACTCTATGATACCATCTTCTATCCATCATATTGACTAAGATGACAGAAATGTAGAATTACAGTTGCTGGAGGAAACATGGGGAAATGGGTAAACTTATGTACAGTTGGTAGAACTATAAAGTAGTTCCACCATCCTGGTGAACAATTTAAAACTGCGGACAAAGAGCTACAAAACTGTGCATAACTTTTTACTGCTGCTAGGTCTATACCCTAAAGGGATTAAGAAAAAAAGACAAGGATCCATATGTACAAAAATATTTAAATCAGGTCATTTTGGTGGTAAAGGATTAGAAGCCAAGGTCCATCAATTGGGGAATGCCTAAGCAACTTAGGGTATTTGAATGCAGTGAATTACTACTGTCTTATAAGAAATTATGAAAGGGATAATTTTAGAAGAAAAATAAAATTTATGTGAATTGATGCAAAATGAAGTTAACAGAACCAAGAGAACAATGTAAAGTTCTGTAAAGATAATCAACAAAAAGATTTAGTAACTTTTATCAATACAATGATTCACCACTATTCTAAAGGATTCATGAAACAAAATGCTATCGACTTCCATATGGAGACCAGATGGGTTCAAGGGAAATTAAAGCATTTTCTTAATACCCCCAGAAAAAATAGCTTCAGTGAGCATGTGTTTTACATGACTTCATATGTGTTTTGCTTTGATTCCTCAATGAGTGGGGGAGAGAGGGAAAGAGGGAGAGAATTTTGACCTGAAAATAAAAACAATATTTTAGAGACTTTCTGTTTGTCTCCAAATGGCATAAGTATGAATTGAGAGAGAAAAGAAAGGCAGATTTGGGTTTAATGTGAGAAAAAGCTTCCCAACAAATGAAGCTACCCCAAAATTCACTGGGATCCAATGATGGGTAATAGATTTCTCTTACTAGAGGTCTTTAAGTCAAAGTTTGAAGTTTGCTTTTTTTGGTGATGTTGTAGAGAGAATTATTTTTCAGGGAGAGGTTGGATTAAATGACTACCTTCTGGGTTTCCTTTCACCTATGATTCATTGAAAATTATCTCAATATTTACACTGTAAAGGGATTGTTCATAGTACTAGGATAAGCTAAATCATTCTGACCACCATTTCTTTTTCTCTGACCTTTGCTTTCATGCTTATTACTTCATTGATGGAGCTAAATGAAACTCCTGTAAAACTATAAGTTCATTGGGGAAACCAAGTATTTACCTCAGAATGTAAATATTAGATGGTGCTGGCATTATCTTTGGTCCTTTTGATGCATAAAAGTAACAGAACTCAGAATGTAGTAAGCAAGAATAACTAATAAACAAAACAGAAAGCTGCAAGATGATGAACTAGATGGGATCTTTCCATAAGATGTGGGATTCCAAAACTTGTTTTTTTGTTAATGGAATTGACATTCATAAGGACAACTAAAATAAGAAGCATTTACTTAACACTAATTTTTGCAGAGCTCTGTAGATAGCTAGATAAACATATTCATTTTTAATCTGAGTAAACACAGAATTATGTAGCTTGTATAGCTATGAATAATTAGTCATAGACCCTACAGTATTACCATCTTGAGAAGTAAGAACAAATACTCAGGTTTCAGAAGTAGGTAGAACACAAAGTTGTTCATTCAGTTCATGAATATACACAACATGTATTATGCTATAAATAATTGAAAATATGTGTGTATGCATATATTATGAAAAAAAATACATAGTGACTCCATAGAAGTAGTTGTCAAATAATGGAGCAAAGGGCATCAATATTGCCTAAGACCTTCCTGTCTTAGAATTTGGCATTAATACTCCAAGATCAGGAACAATAATCAAACAGAAGTGTTTTGAAATGTGTGACCATATATTTTTCTTTCCACTGTTTGTACTGTCTAGAGTAGAGATGAAGATAGAGTGGAAATGTACTCTTTGGCACTAATCTGTCTAAAATTCTTCTCAAAATTACAAATTGGAAGTGGGCTAGAGAACAGAGAATCCAATCTGGGCATTATAACCATTTTTATCCACAAATTGTTTTATCAAGTTCATTCCCTGCCTTGACATTTGCTTGCCCATGGTAAGATACAGCCAAATTTGTGGAAGATTATCTGAACTATATGAAAGTCACACAGTGTCAGAAAGCAGGGTTGTAAATGTCACAAGAATATTTATTTCCTTAGAGAATTGCTTATCAAGGTAACAAATGCCATATAAATAGTTCAAAATATCACATTTATTTTACATGAACATCTCTGGTTTTCAAAGGGGGCAAGTTCCAGAAGTCAAAGGTGTTTGCCCAAAGTCTCTAGAAACTCAAAGATGATCTTATCTTGGTACAATCGATGTTCGACAAATTGATTTTTGAACATCTTATTTTACACCAAAAAATAAATTGGGGTATGATTACATGCTTGGCAAATAGATTCATCATTTCACAGAAGGATTCACAGGAGGAGGCAGCATGGTGTAGGGTAAATAGTAAAAGAGTAACAGTAAACAGTTTTTGAGTTTCTAGTTTGGATGCTATAACTAATCAGGGCATATTGAACAGTTTAAGATTGATGAGTCTGTTTCTTCATCTGATAAAAGAAGGGATGTGAAATAAATGACCTATCAAGTCCCTTCAGCCTTATAAAAGTTTATGAAGATTCTTTCATAAGAGCTACTGGAGGTATGGTTCTGCAGTATAAAAACCACTGACTGTGAAGACAGATGTGATTTCACATCACAGGGCTGACACTACCTGTGAGTCCTAATCAACTCCCTGAATTTCACTTATCTCAACTTTAAAATTAAAAAGTTTGGATTTGATGGCCTCTAAAGGCTACTACCGATGTTATGGAGAGGGAATTTTATTTGTGAATCACTTTCATGGTATCAAAGACATTCAAGATATATATGACTAAAAAATGGTGAATCTAACCATATAAGCTATTATAGATAGCCTGAGTATAGGACTGGATAATCCTACATATATCTACATTATCAATATTAATATATATGTCTTCCATATCTGCATATTACATATATATATTTCTATCTATACATAATTTATATAACTATATTTATATCATCTGTGTATGCATAAGCATACAAATATATGCAAGTACATACATATTTTGTTTTTCAGTTCTGTCCAACTCTTTGTGACTACATTTGAACTTTTCTTGACAGAGATACTGGAGGCGTTTGCCCATCCTTCTCCAGGTTTTTGTTTTGTTTTATTTTTACAGATGTGTAAACAAAGGAAAAGAGGGTTAAGTGACTTGCCCAGGGTCACACAGCTAGTAGGTCACTGTGGGTGGATTTGAACTCAGGAAGATGAGTCTTCCTGACCCAGGCCACAAGCTATATTCACTGTGACACCTAGATGCTGTGGAATATATATTTATATAATGTATATGTGGTTAATAATTATGTTTCAATATTTCTTGTAATCTTATGTATTTAATTTTCTTTATTTACCATAATTATCATAAGAAAATATACAGAGGCATCATCAGAGTGCCAAAGTGGTCCAAGAACACCAAAAATGGTTAAAAATCTTTACCCTCAGGGCAGCTAGATGGTATAGTGAATAGCACTGATCCTGGAGTCAGGAGGACCTGAGTTCAAATCTGGCCTCAGACACTTAACACAAAAAACTAGACATGTGACCTTGGGCAAGTCACTTAACCCCAATTGCCCTGCCTTTCCCCCTCCAACAAACAAAAACTAAACCAGAAAAATAATCTTTTCCCTAAATACTGAATGAACTGGAAGAGAAACCTTCATATATATCATATAGATATTCTATGAAAAACATAAAGGGAAATCCTCTAGGTTGAAAAGGCATGCATATACTGATATATTGTAATATGTACTTATGGAGGAAGATCAATTGTAATGAGATGAAATATATGTACACATACCTATATATGTATATATATATTCATACATATATGTATGAATATATAATGGATTTACATATAACTTTTAAGAATATATCTATTTCATAATAATACCATTTGAATATTAATCATATTTTAATCAAATATCAATCAAAGTGAAAATTTTAGTGTGGTATTCTCTACTACCTTTGGATCCATTGTTCATGATTTATAGGTTTAAAAAAAGGAAATATAAGTCAATTCTTACATTGCAGGAAGGTACATTTTATTTTAGTTTAAAAAAAACCAATCATTGAATCTAAGCTAATACAAATCACACAACTCAGGAAGTCAAGCACATATTCTATCTTCAAATGAAGTTCCAGTTAAATGGAACATTTGTCACCTATCTAGCACTGCAATTAAATTTTAAGATGATAAACATCTCATTTGGAGATAAAGATTAGAATACATAAGAAGGAAATTTGATTTTAAATGTTTTTGTCCTAATATAAATAATAGCACAAACTAAGCATATATACCCTGAATTTAATTAAAATGTCCAAATAAACTTATAATGATAAAAATTAAACTTAGTATTTGAAATTATCTTAAAAATCAAGCCCTTGGAAGGCAACCAAGATGATACCTCTTTTGCTATTACATTACTAAAAAAAATTTTCCTTCTAAACCCATGGACCAAATCAACATCCACATATAAATGAACTGAAATGAATTTCTCTGATATGATTACCTTTCCTTCTTTCCTTCCTCTCTCTCTCTCTCATTTCCTTCTTTTCTCCCTCCTCCCTCTTTCCCTTCCTCCTCTTCCTCCCCCCTTCCTCTTTCCTTCTCTTCTCTCTCTCTCTCTCTCTCTCTCTCTCTCTCTCTCTCTCTCTCTCTCTCTCTCTCTCCCCTTCTCTCTCTTTCTCCCTTCCTCCCTCCTTCTCTTTCTCTCTGTTCTACCCCCTTTTACTTCTCTCCTCTCTTTCCTTTCTCCCCTGTGTTACCCAGGCTAAGAGTTCAGTCACCACTTCAGCCAGTTCCATGCTCCCACTGGCAATCAGCATAGGAAAAGATGACCTATATTATCTCCAATATGGCCTGGGTTACCCTCCAGGATGTTTAGTGTGGACCACCTAATTGGCGTAAGCTCAGAACTCCACATTCAAGTGAAGGAAGGTGATCACTTTCAACTGTGGAATTAGTTTAGAAGAAAAGAATAGCAGTCCTCAAGTACAATTTCCTCAGCATGCATAAGCAGTTTCCTAATGTAACATGCAGTGATAACAATAGTTAATCTAATAAATCCTTAAGTGCTATGTAGTAGAGTTAGAAAATATTTCTATAATAGTTCTAGTCCTGGAAAGCATGCAATAAGGGTATACCAAGCTGATTTTAATATATTTTTAGCTGAATTATAGAACAATTCCTAGAAAAATGTGGCATTATTTAAGCCAAGAAAAAACAAAGAGTCATGATTCTCACTCCAGCATGACTGTGCTCGCACAAACACACACACACACACACACACACACACACACACACACACACAGAGTTCACAGAGTTAAAGTGAACAGTATGGTCAAACAGACATTAACCATGGAAATAAGATCAACTGGAAAAGGAATATCATTAGGACTAGGATTTTCCAGGCATGTCCCTCTTTGCTGGAGATCTGATTCTCTGGTCACATCATATTTCAAACTACATACCTAACATCTGTTGTATCAGACTTCTGGTACTTCTGAGTATGGTTTAGCTCCCAAATATTTAGCTTTAACTTGATTGCTCATTTTTTCTCCTAGTCTTCTGACAGCTAGGTCTCAATCTTGATTGGTTGCTAACCTTTTTTTTATGCAGAATTATCATCCTTGTTTAAAAATCTGTCTGAGAATGGGACTACTCCAAGGTGGTGGACTGAAAGCAGGAACTCTTCTGAATTCCCCCATAAATTCCATTAGTAACCTTTAAAAAGTAAATGTGAATGTTTTGTAGAGCAGCATAATCCATTGGAATACAGAGCGTGACAGATTTCCAGCATAGGAAAGTGTGGAAGGATAGGATTTGTTCTGCTGGGCTTGGGCATGCAGATCACAAAGCATGGGGGCTACACCACAAAAGACCCAACCAACAATTGACTCCTATTGTGGGGGCAAAGAGTTTCTAAGCATGGAACAGGAGGAGGACTGGGAGGTCAGAAATCTTGGCCCAAAAGCCACAAATGAAAATAAGAACGGGTTACAGGCCATAGAGGACCTTAAGAAGGATGTTAAAAACCAAATAAGAGAAGTGGAGGAAAAATTGGGAAGAGAAATGAGAGAGATGCAGGAAAAGTATGAAATGAGAGTCAACAGCCTGACTGAGGAAAACAACACCTTAAAAAATAGACTAACTCAAATAGCAAAGGAGGCCCAAAAGGGCAATGAGGAGAAGAATGCCTTAAAAAGCTGAAATTGCAAAATGGAAAAGGCTTCTCAAAAGCTCACTGAAGAGATTCATTCCTTCAGAGTTAGACTGGAGCAAATGGAAGCTAGTAACTTTATGAGAAATCAAGATGTTGTTAAACAGATGCAAACAAATGACAGAATAGAAGGCAATGTGAAATATCTCATGGGAAAAACCACTAACCTGGAAAATAGATCCAAGAGAGATAATTTGAAAATTATTGGACTACCCAAAAGCCATGATCAAAGAAAGAACCTAAAAACAATCCTTCAAGAAATTCTCAAGGAAAATTGACCTGATGAAAGAATCCACCTATCAATCACCTCCTGAAAAAGATCATAAAAAGAAAACACATAGGAATATTATAGCCAGGTTCCAGAATTCCCAGGTCAAGGAGAAAATACTACAAGCAGCCGGGAAGAAACAATTTCAATATTGTGTAAACACAATCAGAATAGCACAGGACCTGGCAGCTTCTACATGGAGGGATCGAAGGGCATAGAATATGATATTCCAGAGGGCAAAAGAGCTGGGATTAAAACCAAGAACCTCATACCCAGCCAAACTGAGTATTTTGTTCCAGGGGAAAATATGGTCATTCAGTGGAATAGAGGACTTTCAAGCATTCTTGAGGAAAAAAACAGAATTGAATAGAAAATTTGACATTCAGACACACGAAGCAAGTGATGCTTGAGAAGGTAATCATGGAAAAGAAATCAAAAGAAGCTTATCAAAGTTGAACTATTTACATTCCTACATGGAAAAACAATAACTATGACTGATGAAGCCTTTCTCAGTTGGAAAATAATTGAAGAAGGGTATAATGGGATATGAATACATATGTGAATGTGTGTATATATGTTTACAGGTATGCATGGGTAGAGGGCACAGATTGAATTTGGTGGGAAGGGATGACACTTAAGGGGTGAAGTTAAGAGGTGAGAGAGGAAAGTGGCAAGAGGAGATGGGGAGAGACAGGGTAGGGTAAATTATCTCATGTAGAAGAAGCATGAGGCAGTGGTTGCAGGAGAGGGGAAGAACAGGAAGGCAACAAAGCAAAACCATGTTCTCATTGAATTTGGCTCAGGGAGAGAATGACATACATACTAAATGGGATATCTCACCCGGCAAGAAATTAGGGGGAATGGGGATGAGAAGGGGGATGATATAGGGGAGGGCATTCTGGGCAGAGGGGAGGTTGGAAGTACTCACTTTCAAAGAGAGACAGGTTCAAAGCAGGGAATGGACCAGGTGGGGGGTGGTATGGGTGGGAGGGAAATATAAGCAGTCTTTTACAATATATCTACTATGGTAATGTTTTGCATAGCTATACATGTACAACACATACTGAATTGCTTATCTTCCCAGAGGGATTGAGTGACAAGGGAGGAAGGGAATGGATCTGAAATTTAAAGTTTTAAAATTAAATGTTTCAAATATATATAAATACTATTATTAATACTATATTGCATGTAATTGGGAGCGAAGATGTGCAGGCATTGGGGCACAGAGATTTACCTTGCCTTAATGGTAAAGTCAAAGGGGGTATGGGAGAAGATATGGGAGAGATCAGATTGGATGAGGGGATATCTTGTGGGACTGCTATTTTGGGGTGGTGGGTAGGGGGAAAATGGGGAAAAAATTTAACTCAAAATCTGGCAGAAATGAATGATGTAAGCTAGAAGTTAATAAATGATTTGTTAAGAAAAACAAAACAAAACTATTTTAGTAACCTGTCATGAGTATAATACACTTTGATCAGGTAGGATTTATCCTAGGAAAGCAAGGATGTATCAGTATTAGGAAAACTAACAGTATGATCAGTCATATCAACAAAAAACCTAGTAGAAACCACATAATTATCTCAACAGATGCAGACAAAGCTTTTGACAAAATTAAAATACCCATTTCTATTTTAAAAATTTAGAAAGCGGGGGCGGAGCCAAGATGGGTGAATAGGGAAAAGAAATCAAAAGGAACTTATCAAAATTGAACTATTTACATTCCTATATGGAAACACAATAACTGTGACTGATGAAATCTTTCTCAGTATGAAAATAATGGAAGAAGGGTGTATGGTCATATGAATACATATGTGAATGTGTGTATATATGTTTTTTTTCTTTTTTTTATTAGTTTAGTTTCAGTTAACAAGATTCAATTCCATAGTTCCTTGATTTTCAAATTTCCTTTCCTTCTTTCCCCCTTCCCCCCCCCCCCGACAGCCAGTATAAGATCTGAAAATGCATTCATATTAGACATTATTCCAATTACAAATGTGTATTGTACTAGGTGGGATGAAAGATGGTAAGGAAGAAAAAAAAACAAACAACAAAAAGAAAAAGATCATTTAGTTTGCTTCCATCAGGATTCAGGTTCAGTTCTTTCTAGTTATATCTCTGGATGGTGCTTTTCTCACTTTCTCGAGTCTTTCGGGATTGACTTATATCACTGCATTGCAGAAAAGAGTCCAGTCTGTCATAGTTGGTCATCACAGATATGGTATGTCTGTGATTGTATACAAATTTCTTCTGATTCTACTCTTCTCGCTCAGCATCAGTTTGTATAATTCTCTCCAGGTAATTGTGAAATCCATCACCTCCTTTTTTCTTATAGCACAATAATATCCCATTACATTCATATACCACAACTTGTTTAGCCATTCCCCAGTTGATGGGCACCCCTTTAGTTTCCAATTCTTTGCAACCACAAAAACGGCTGCTAAAAATATTTTTGTACATATGGGTCTTCCTCCCACTTCTATGATCTCTTTGGAATATAACCCTAGAAGTGGTATGGCTGGGTCAAAGGGTATGAAATTATTTATAATCGTTCATACATAATTCCAGATTGCTCTCCAAAATGGTTGGATAAGTTCACAACTCCACCAGCAATGTATTAGTGTTCCAATTTGTCCATGTCCTCTCCAGCATTTGTCACTTTCCTGTTTTGTCACCTTAGCCAATCTGACTGGAGGGATGTGGTATCACAGAGTTGTTTTGATTTGCATTTCTCTAATTAATAGTGATTTAGAGCATTTCTTCATATGCTTATAGATATCTTTAATTTCTTTCTCTGAAAACTGCCTGTTCATATCCTTTGACCATTTATCAACTGGGGAGTGACTTGTATTCAAATAGATTTGGCTCAATTCTCTATAAATGTTAGAAATGAGTCCTTTATCAGAGACGCAAGTTGTAAAAATTCTTTACCAATTTCTCACCGCCCTCTTGATCTTGGTTACATTGGCTTTGTTTGTACAGAAGCTTTTCAACTTAATGTAATCAAAATTATCCATTTTGCATTTTATAATGCACTCTAATTCTTGTTTGGGCCTAAAATCTTCCCCTCTCCACAAGTCTGTCAGGTAAACTATTCCTTGCTTTCCCAAATTGCTTACAGTAGCATCCTTTACACATAGATCATGCACCCATTTAGACTTGATTTTGGTATATGGTGTAAGATAATGATCTATGCCCAGTTTCTGCCATACTTCATTCCAGTTTTCCCAGCACTTTTTGTCAAACAGTGCCTTCTTATCCCCAAAACTGGGGTCTTTGGGTTTATCGAACTATAAATTACTATATTCATTAACTGCTGGGTCTCCTGCACCTAATCTATTCCATTGATCCACTACTCTACACCTCTGCCAGTACCAAGCAGTTTTGGTGACTGCTGCTGTATAATACAGATTAAGATCTGGCATAGCTAGTCCACCTTCCCTAGCGTTTCTTTTCATTAATTCCCTTGATATACTAGACTGTTTGTTTTTTCCAAATAAATTTGTTATTATTTTGTCTAACTCTACAAAGTAGTTTTTTGGTACATTGATTAGTATGGCACTAAATACATAGTTTAGTTTGGGTAAAATTGTCATTTTTATTATATTAGCTCGACCCAGCCACGGGCAATTGATATTTTTCCAACTATTTAGATCTGATTTTATTTGTATGAGAAGTGTTTTGTACTTGTGATCATAAAGATTCTGGGTTTGTTTTGGCAAGTAGATTCCTAAATATTTTATAATGTCTACGGTGACTTTAAATGGGATTTCTCTTTCTATCTCTTGTTGTTGTGTTTCATTAGAGATGTACAGGAATGCTGAGGATTTATGTGGGTTTATTTTATATCCTGCAACTTTGCCAAATTTATTTATTGTCTCAAGTAGTTTTTTTACTTGATTCTCTAGGATTCTCTAAGTATATCATCATATCATCTTCGAAGAGTGATAGCTTGATCACTTCTTTGCCTAATTTGATTCCTTTTTCTTCTCTAATTGCTACTGCTTCTGTTTCTAGTACCAGATTGAATAAGTGGGGTGATAGTGGACACCCTTGTTTCACTCCTGATCTTATCGGAAAGGCTTCTAATTTATCCCCATTGCATATAATACTTGCTGATGGTTTTAAATAGATGCTATCAACTATTTTAAGGAAGGGTCCATTTATTCCTATACTTTCTAGTGTTTTTAATAAGAATGGGTGTTGTACATTGTCAAAAGCCTTTTCTGCATCTATTGAGATGATCATGTGGTTTCTGCTAGTTTTATTGTTGATATGCTCAATTATACTATGGTTTTCCTAATGTTAAACCATCCTTGCATTCCTGGAATGAATCTGACCTGATCAAAGTGTATTATTTTTGTGATAAGTTGTTGGAGTCTTTTGACTAATATTTTATTTAGAATTTTTGCATCTAAATTCATGACGGAAATTGGTCTATAATTTTCTTTCTCTGCTTATCTCTTCCTAATGTAGGAATCAGTACCATGTATTTGTGTCATAGAAAGAATTTGGTAGGACTCCTTCTTCACGAATTTTCCCAAATAGGTTGGGGAGTATTGGAATCAATTGTTCTTTAAATGTTTGATAGAATTCACTAGTAAACCCATCTGGCCCTGGAGATTTTTTCCTAGGGAGTTCATTGATGGCTTGTTTGATTTCTTTTTCTGAGATGGGGTTATTTAGGTAATTCACTTCCTCTTCAGTTAATCTGGGCAACTTGTGATTTTGTAAATATTCATCCATTGCACTAAGATTGTCATATTTATGTGCATACAATTGGGAAAAATAATTCCTCATTATTTTTTTGATTTCCTCTTCATTAGAGGTAGATTCACCCTTTTTATTTTTGATACTCAAAATTTGGTTTTCTTCTTTCTTTTTCTTTATCATATTGACTAAGGGACTATCAATTTTGTTGATTTTTTCATAACACCAGCTATTAGCTTTATTTATTAATTCAATAGGTTTCTTAATTTCAATTTTATTAATCTCTACTTTGGTTTTCAATATTTCTAATTTAGTACTAAATTGGGGATTTTCAATTTGTTCTTTTTCTAGCTTTTTCAATTGCATGTCTAATTCATTGACCTCCCTTTTCTCTAATTTATTCATGTATTCACTCAGGGATATAAAACTTCCCCTGAGAACTGCCTTTAGTGCATCTCACAAATTTTGGTATGTTGTCTCATTATTATCATTCTTTTGAATGAAATTATTGATTGTTTCTATAATTTCCTCTTTGACCCATCCATTTTTTAGGATTAAATTGTTTAATTTCCAATTAATTTTTAGTCTATCTTTCCCTGGCCCTTTATTGCATATAATTTTATTGCATCATGATCTGAGAATGATGCATTTAATATTTCTGCTTTTCTGCACTGGATTGTGAGGTTTTTATGCCCTACTACATAGTCTATTTTTGAGTATGTACCATTCACTGCTGAGAAGAAAGTAAATTCCTTTTTATCCCCATTCAGTTTTCTCCAGAGATCCACCATATCTAGTCTCTCTAAGATTCTATTCACCTCCTTAACTTCTTTCTTGTTTATTTTGAGGTTAGATTTATCAAGTTCAGAGAGGGGGAGATTTAGGTCCCCCACCAGTATAGTTTTGCTGTCTATTTCTTCCTCTAATTCCTTTAACTTCTCCTCTAGGAATTTGGATGCTATACCACTTGGTGCATATATATTAAGTAGTGATATTGCTTCATTCTCGATGGTGCCTTTTAATAGAATATAGTTTCCTTCCTTATCTCTTTTAATTAGATCTATTTTTGCTTTTGCTTTATCTGAGATAAGTATTGCTACCCCTGCTTTTTTTACTTTAGCTGAGGCATAATAAATTTTACTCCAACCTTTTACCTTTACCCTGTAGGTATCCCTTTGTTTCAAATGTGTTTCTTGTAGACAGCATAATGTAGGATTATGTTTTTTTAATCCATTCTGCTATCCACCTCTGTTTTATGGGAGAGTTCATCCCATTCACATTCACAGTAATGATGACTATCTGTCTCTTCCCCTCCATCCTATTCCATTCCCCTGTTTATGTTTTTGTTTATTCCTTCTCCCTTCCTCTCCTTGAAGTTTTCCCTTTTGACTGCCCCCTCCCTCAGTGTTCCCACCCACTGACCCCCCCCTTCTTTGCCTACCCTCTCCCCTTACTACTATTTCCCTCCCTTCTAATCCCCCTTTAGTCTTCTCCTTTTCACCCCCCCCTTACCCTTCCACTATCTACAGGACACAATAAATTTTTATACTTATCAGAGTAAATTACTCCGTTTGATTCCAAACCAATGAGAGTAAATTTCAAACAGTGCTCCTCTCCCTCCCTCCTTTTCCTCTATTTAATGAATTTATGTGTCTATTCATATTAGAATCTTAAACTTCTCTGATTAGTTTGATCCCTCTTTGGACCACAGCCAGTGAGAATAGTGTTTAAATGATGTTCTTCTCACTCTTTTCCCCCCTCTTCTAGAGTGTGTTTTGATGCCTCTTCAGATGGCATATTTTACTTTTTCCTAGCTCATACTTTCCTTTTTCCCATTACAGTCTCTTTGATCCCCTTAATAGTCTTTTTTGTTTTTTTTTTAGACTTCATGTTAGTGCATTCATACCCAAACCCTCTATCTAAGTATAACCCTTTAGAAGGTCATGATAATCATAAAGATTTCGAATATTTCCAGTTATCAGCTCCACATATAGGGATGTGAACATTTTGCTCTTGTTGCATCCCAAGTAATGAGCGTGTGTTTGTGGGTGTGGGTGTGTGCACTTATGCATGTGTGAGTCTGTGTTTCCCTCGTTTACCTTTTTATATCTTTCTGGAGTCTTGTAATTGGAGATCAAATTTTCCATTGAGCTCTGACTTTTTCATCAGGAAAGCCTGGAAGTCTCTTTTTCATTGAACGTCCATCTCCTTGCCTGAAAGATTATGCTCAGTTTTGCTGGGTAGTTAATCCTTGGTTGTAGTCCTAGCTCTCTTGCCCTATGAAATATCAAAATCCAGTCCCTCCGCTCTTTTAATGTAGAAGTTGCTAGGTCCTGTGTTATCCTAACTGTAGTTCCTCGATATTTGAATTGTTTCTTTTTGGCTGCTTGTAGAATTTTTTCTTTAATCTTGTAATTCTGGAATTTGGCTACTATATATCTTGGAGTTTTAATTTGGGATCTCTTTCAGGAGGAGTCCAGTGAATTCTATTGTTAGCTATTTTATCTTCTGATTCCAGGACCTCAGGACAGTTTTCTTTGACAATCGTTTGGAGCATGTTGTCTAGACTGCTTTTTTCATTGTCGCTTTCTGGTAGACCAATAATTGTTAAGTTTTCTCTCCTGGATCTGTTCTCTAGGTCAGTTATTTTTCCAGTGAGATATTTCACATTTTCTTCCAATTTTTCTATCGTTTTTTTTTTAATTGACTCCTGCTGCATCATAGAGTTCTGAGTTTCAGTTTGAGTGAATCTAATTTTTAGGGAATTATGGTCTTCAGTTAGCTTTTGAAGTTCCTTTTTTTAGGGAGGTATTTTCTCCAATTACTTCACTAATTTTACTTTTTAAGGATTTGTTTTCTTCACTGAGACTTTTTTCCAAGTTGGTCACTACTTCCCTGATTTGGTCTTTAAAATTTTTCTTAAGCTCCTCCTGGAACACTATTTGGGCTTGAGACCAGATCATGCTTCCTTCTGTGATCTCAGGTGAGGGTAGAGAGTCTATATTGTCCTGTGTCTTTAGTTGTTCTTCCCCTACATAGTAGGCTCGAATAGACTTTCTTGCCTTCCCCTTCTCCTTTTCAGCTTCCTTCCTTTCCATTGTGACTTCCTGTTTCTTAGTTTCTCAGGCTATGAGTTTAGGGCCTGATCCTTGACTTTGAATACCTCTGGGTGGCTAGTTTATGGCTAAGTCAGGGAAATCAGTGAGGAATGTAGGTGGGGGTGAGTCTGACCACTTCAGATTTCTGCCTCTATACCCCTGGGCTATAAGTAGGCTTTTGTTGGTGAGGTGAGGTGGGGCTTGTTGTGACCCCTCCCTCTCTTCTCTTCAGACTCCTGGCTGTCTCAGTTACACCCCTTCTTGGAGACTCTCAAGCCTGAGGCTATTTCCATTAACTTAGGATTTCAATCTGGGTGGGAGATTTATCTTTGGGTTTTCTGCTTCATGAAGGAGGGATGGGTGGATCAGAGCAGCTTGAATTTACTTTGCCATTCCAGCCCCTGTATTATACAGGCAGGCAGTTTCTAAACTTCCAGGCTGGGGGCCAAATGCAGCCAGAGAAGCTACTCTTTCCACTGAGGGCCAAACTCTCCTACCTGGCTCCAATGATCCTTTCCCTCTGCGAGATACAATTCGTCCTTGATAAGTCTGCAGGCTGGGGCTTTTTCTCTCTCTGGTGTAGTCTGCTTGTCTGCTCTTAGGTCTGAGCTGTGCAGACCCCACACACTCTGCACTTGTCCTATCTGGGCACAGTGGGCAACCTCCCGGGCTGGACTATGCCACACTCTGCCTTCCATTGGGCTCTGTCACTCCAGAATCTGCTCAGATTCACCCTTTGAGACTTAGTGACCTAGGAGCTCAGCGAGGTTACTGCTTCCTTTCAGCCATCTTGGCTCCGCCCTTTGCTGTATATATATGTTTACAGTTATATATGGATAGAGGGCATAGGGTGAATTTGTTGGGAAGGGAGGATACTCAAGGGGTGAAATTATGAGGTGAGAGAGGAAAGTGGCAAGAGGAGATGGGGAAAGACAGGGTAGGGCAAACTGTCTCATATAGAAGAAGTAAGGGGAAGTGGTTGCAAGGGAGGGGAAGAATAGGAAGGTAAAAAGGCAAAACCACATTCTCATTGAATTTGGTTCAGGGAGAGAATGATATACATACTAAATGGGATATCTCAACCTGCAGCAGAATAGGGGGAAGAGGGATGAGAGGAGGGATGATGAAAGGGAGGGCATCCTTGGGGGGAGGGGAGGTTGGAAGTACCCACTATAGAAGAGGGACAGGATCAAGTAGGGAATGGACCAGGTGGGGGGTGGGATGAGTTCGAGGGAATTACAAGCAGCCTTGTACAATATATCTACCATGGTAATGTTTTACATAGCTAGACATGTCCAACATATACTGAATTACTTATCTTCCCAGAGGGAATGGGTGACAAGGGAGGAAGGAAATGGATCTGAAATTCGAGGTCTTAAGATTAAATGTTTCAAATATATAGAAATAATATTATTAATACTCTTTTGCTTGTAATTGGGAGATAAGATGTGCAGGCATTGGGACACAAAGATTCACCTTCCTCTAATGGAAAAGTCGAAGGGGGTATGGGAGAAGATATGGGAGAGAGCAGATTGGAGGAAGCTCTATCTTGTGGGACTGCTATTATGGGAGAGTGGGTAGGGGAAAAACAGGGGGGAGAAATAATTGTAACTCAAAATCTGGTGGAAATGAATGATGTAAAACAGAAGTTAATAAAACATTTGAAAGAAAAAAAATTAGAAAGCATAGGAATAAATGGGGTCTTCCTAAAAATGATAAGTAACATCTATCTAAAACCATGAGGAAGTATTATATGTAATGGGTATAAGCTAAAAGCATTTCCAGTAAGATCGTGGGTGAAACAAGGATGTCCACTGTCTCCCCTCTTAGTCAATTTGGTAACAGAAATGTTAGCTGTAGCAATAAAAGAAGAAAAAATTGAAGGAATCAGATCAGGCAAAGAAGAGACTAAGATATCACTTTTTTCAGATGATATGATGATATACTTAAAGAATCCTAGAGAAACAAGTAAAAAACTACTTGAGATAATAAATACCGTTAGCAAAGCTGCAGGATATAAAATAAGCTCACATCAGTCCTTGGCATTTCTATATATTTCTAATGAAGTCCAACAGCAAGAAATAAAAAGAGAAATTCCATTTAAAGTTACTGTAGACATTATAAGATGTTTGGGAGTCTTCCTACTAAAACAAACCCAGGAACTATATGAACACAATAATGAAAGACTATTTACACAAAGTCAGATCTAAATAATTGGGAAAACATTAGCTATTTGTTGTTATATTGAGCTAATATAATAAAAATTACAATTTTGCCTAAGTTAGTTTACCTATTTAATGCCACACCAATCAATCTACCAAAAATTATTTTATAGTGCTAGAAAAAAATAGTAACAAAATTCATCTGGAATAAAAAAAGGTAAAGAATAGCAAGAGAATCAATGAAAAGAAATGCTAGGGAAGGTGGCCTAGCCATACCAGATTTTGAACTGCATTATAAAGCAGCAGTCATCAAAACTACTTGGTACTGGCTGAGGAACAGAGTAGTGGATCAGTAGAATAGAGTAGGTATATAAGACACAGTAGCCAATGACTATAGTAATCTACTGTTTGATAAACCCAGACTCCAATTTCTGAAGTAAAAACTCACTATTTAACAAAAACTACTGGGAAAACTGGAAAATAATATAGCAGAAACTGGGCATCGACCAATAATTTACACTGTACACCAAAATAAAGTCTAAATGGGTTCATGATCTAGATATAATGGCTGATATTGTGAGCAATCTGGGAGTTGAAGGAATAGCTTACCCATCAGATTTATGGAGAAGGGAAGAATTTATGACCAAACAAGAGACAGAGAGCATTAAAAATTCAAAATGGATAATTTCTAATTACATTAAATTCAAAAGTTTTTGTACAAATAAAGCCAATGTAACCAAGATTAGGAGGTAAACCGAAAATTGGGAAAGGATTTTTACAACCAGTGTCTCTGATAAAGGCCTCATTTCTAAAATATACACAGAACTGACTAAAATCTATAAGAATATGAGTAATTCCCCAATTGATAAATGGTCAAAGGATAAGAATAGGCAGTTTTTGGAGGAAGAAACTAAAGATATTTCTAGTCATATGAAAATGCACTAAATCACTATTGATTAGAGAAATTCAAATCAAAACAACTCTGAGGTCCCACATCTTACCTGTTAGATAGGCTAACATGACAAACCAGGAAAAATATAAATGCTGGAGAAGATGTGGGGGAAAAATGGAACTCTAATGCATTGTTGGTGGAGTTGTGAACTGATCCAACCATTCTGGAGAGCAATTTGGAACTATAGCCAAAGGGACATAAAAATGTGCATACCCTTTGACCCAGCAATGCCACTTCTAGGACTGTATCCCAAACAGTGTATAAAAGTGTGAAAAGGACCCGAATTTACAAAAATATTTATAGCAGTCCTTTCTGTAGTGGCAAGGAATTGGAAACTAAGGGACTGCCTATCAGTTGGGGAGTGGCTAAACAAGTTGTGGTATATGAATGTATTGAAATTCTATTGTGCTGTAAGAAATGAGGAGCCAACAGACTTCATAATATCCTCGAGAGATTTATGTAAACTGATGTTGAGTAAAAGGAGCAGAACCAAGAGAATATGTACACAATTACAGTCACATCCTATCTGTGATATCTGAATTTGATAGACTGGGCTCATCTCAGCAATGCAAGGTTATAAGGCAATTGCAGAGGACTCATGTTGGAAAAGACTATCCAAGAGAAAGATTTGTAGTCTGAATGCAGATTGAAGTAAACTACTTGCTCTCTCTCTTTTTTGTTTTATTTTGTTCCTTCTTTCTTGTTCATTCCATTGGTTATAATCCTTCTTTATAACTTGACTATTGTTTAATGAGAAGGTGTTTGGGAACCTATTTTGGATTGCATGCTGCCAAAGGGGAACATTGGAGAGGAGAAGGAGGGTAAGAAAATTTGGAGCTCAAAAGCTTGTAGAACTGAATGTTGTAAACTAAAAGTAAATTAATTTATTATTTTTTTAAATCTCTGGGAAATTGATATAACACCTGAATGATTATTACTGAACTATTTAGTATGGAATAATTATAAGTCAACTGTTTGTTTTCTAATGTTGATTATCCTCCATTAGCAAGAAAGATTTCTCCTGCTATCAAGATAAAAATGAAATTAAGATTTGATTTCACATGTGTTGACAGCTCTTAATAAATGTATCCATTACATTTTTTAGATTTTCAGTATTTCTCAAGAGAGTAGATGTTTATTTATGCCCACAATTCCAATGAAATTATTTTAAATGCATTCCAAATTTCAAAGTTCTTTGAAAGTATTTCATTCTTTATTCGAAACAGTAGTTTTGGTAGGTGAGATATATTTTAATGCATATTCAGTTAAACCACTTAAAATTAAAGTATTTTGGCCTTTAAACATTTTTGTCAAACCTTCTCTAGGGAACCAGACAGAAACTGTGTTTGAAAGTCCTCTTTCCAAAAAAAGCCACAGAAAGAGGAAAGGATCCATATGTACAAAAATATTTATAGTACCTCTTTTTGCAGTGTCAAAGAAATTGAAAATACTAAGAGGTTGCCTGATAATTGGAGAATGCCTGAACAAATTATGGCCTATACATGTGATGAGATACTATTGTACTCAGAAAATGATGCCAGTGAAAGTTTCAGATTAAAAACTGGAAGGATTTGTGATGCAGACTGATGCAGACAAAAGTGAGAAAAAAGCACAAGATAATTTAAATATCAATAAGATTATATAGACAATGTAGAAATACTGAAGAAGGCTAATCACTGATATTACCAATCATGATTCAGGACAAATAAGGAAAGAAGCATATACGCATCTTATTACAAAAAGGTGTTGATCTTCATATGTAGAATAAGCCATAAATTTGGGAATATGGGCAGTCCAGGAATTTCTCTTTCTCTCTCTTTCTCTCTTTCTCTCTCTCTCTCTCTCTCTCTCTCTCTCTCTCTCTCTCTCTCTCTCTCTCTCTCTCTCTATATATATTGCATAGTTTACAAACTGTTTTATCTTGTTTTCCAGTTGGGTAGGAATTGAGACAGAGAGCAAATAAATGTTTGTTTGTTTTTTAATAAAAATAAACACAATTTTGATTTTAAAATTTTAATAATTTTAAGTGGTCAAAATGGAGACAATGTTGGAATACATTAGTTATTAGTGAAGCAATGACATATGACCTATTCAATTTTGAAGAGAAACTAGTTAGAGGAAAATGTACAACTGATCTTAGAAATGATACTTTCTTTATATACAAAATAGCTTTATCAAACAATCAGATATTCTCTTCTCTCCAGGTTTCTATGACACAGCTGTCTACCGGTTCTCTTCCTCTCTGTCCAAACAATCCTCAGATCCCTTTGCTGGTTTTTGATCCATGACAATGCTCACTAACTGTGAGTTCTGTGCCATCTTTTTTTTTTTTTTTTTTGCTCTATACAATTTCATTCAGGGATCTCATTAGCTTTCTTTTGTTCAGTTATTTTCTCATTGCAAGTAATTTTCAGAGTCCAGAGATATCTAGATTCCCTCATGTATCTTTATAATCCTCTTGGACATTTCTGGATGCCCCATAGACATATCAAACTCCCTATGTCCAAAACTAAAGGCCTATTTTCTAGCATATACTCTCTTCTTTTGAGCTTCTTTATGATTTTCAAAGATGCTATGATCCTTTTAGGGTCAATGATGTACACATTTTTGTTATCTTCCTCAATTCTTCATTACCACTTGTCCAACAGAGACAATATTTTGTCATATCTTGTCATTTCTACACACACAACATGTCCTATATGCTTCCTTTTTCTGTACTCATGGCCACAACCTGAATTCAGGCCCTCATCACTTCTTACCTTTATTATTCCAATATGAATGTTTTAAAGTCTTCTAAAAAAAGGACCATTGGCTTATTAGGCTGCAGATGAGATCAATGATTTTTTAAGGGTAAAACAAAACAGCCATAAAAGAATGTAGGAGTCCTAGGGTCGCTAAGTCAGTGAGACAAGTCTTTTTAAAATTCCATCCTATGTATTTAAAGAGAGGGAAGAGCTAGAAAAGGTTTTGTAGTTATTGAAACACAGAGCCTTTAGAGCACTCCTGTACACTCTGACATATTTATACACAACAGGAAGGAAGAGAAAAGGGGAAAACGTATTTATTAAGTTATCATTTATTTATTTATCAGATTTATTAAGTTATTATTATGCACTTTACAGATGCTATATCACTTGTTCCTATAAGAATAAACTAATTTGTAAAGAGAATCAGGTTTAGAAATTACCATAATCAGTAGGGAGGATAGGAAAATAGGATACTCTTTTTTTCTTCCACCATTTAAAATTAATAAACAAATGATGAGAAAGGGAAGAATAAGGAAGACTCCCCTTAGTTATATGGGAGATAGTTGTTTTGTTTTGTTTTTTGGGGGGAATGAGGGAAGAACCACTAAATTTCATGTCCTTTCTCCAATCAGGTTTCTATTTTTCAATTTTCTTTGCCTTAGAAGATATTATCAGTCACCCCACCCCAGGGGATTTCAGTTGCTCCTTACTGTCATTGGATAGCCTCTGCTCTGATTCTCCCAAACTGACTCTGCTTCACTCCTAGCCCCAATCCCTCATCCAGATCACATCCTAATCCCAAATCCATATTGGGTTTACTCATTTCCATCATCTTCCCCTCTGCTAATGTGGAATGAGCGAAGCTGCTACATATCTCAAGATTCATTGTCATATTTACTGGAGTGATATGGTGCTACACTGGGCTTATTAATCTATTCCCTTTCAAATACACAAACCAGATCACCAACTAATTCTAATGTAATTTGTTATATATCTACTTTAAACACTACCAACTTTAGTGGAAAGGTTAACTCATTTTTTTCTCCTTGAAAGTAGCTCTGTATTATATAAAAGGGTTTGGGTTTAGAGATACTTTAACACAAGATGGTAAAAATGCCTATAACAATGGAAGTCAGATATGGTTTAAAAAAACCCTCACTGAAAAATTCTAGGGTACTTCATTAAATGCTCTTTTTTAATTGCTTACATTTGTTAAATAATTTTATCAATATATTCCATTATTTCTCCCTTAAAAATGAAATATAAAATAGTGGGGAAAATGTAAGATATTGAATAAGAGGCCCCAAGTTTAAATCCCCTTCTCTGTATGACTTCAGGCAAGGCACTTAATCTCTCAATCTCTTAAATGTTCAGTTTGCTTATCTCTAAAACAAAGATTGTACTAAGTGGCTTCAAAGATCCCTTCCAGCTTGAAATATGTGATCCTAAGTAAATTCTAGGTATAGATAAATTATACAGACCAATTTCTAGAGGATCAGCATACCAATAACTGAAATAAGCTCAGAAAGAGGCCTCCACTAAGAGATGGCACCTGAGCTGTGCTTTGAATGAAACTAAGGAAATATAGGCAAAATGTAAGGAGGAATTGATTAGAAACTTGTGTAAAAGCATAGAGGCAGAATATGTAATTTGCATGGAAAAAGTCATCATAACCGGTTGACTGGGGGGAAAAGAATGTAGAATAATATGAAAGTAGGCAAGAAAAGTGGATGGAAACCAGGTTGTGAGAGACTACAAGTGCCTTGTAAGGTATTTATGGAGTTTTTAAGCTAGAGGTAATAGGGGAGTGATTAATTTTTAAGTTATGTCATGGTGAGAGAAATGGTTATTTAATAACCAAATATTGGGGAAATCCAGGATTTTTTTCAATTCTTCATTTGGAGAGGAGATGAAAACTTAGTTCTCTGAAGGGCAGGATGAATAATGAGATGAATTTTGGAATTGTTATTACACCCAACTAAAGAATTTTACAAAGGAATAAATTTAAGGCAAATAATGGCCCATTGTGTTGTACTCAGTCAAGTTGGAGTACAGATGGACCCCTTTTGTCTATATTGCTCTGGCTTGGATTAGTCTGGACAAGGGATAAGTCTTTTTTCCCAAAACTGAGAGATGAATGCCCCCTAAAGCCTCATTAGAATAAATCCAACTCTCATTAAAATACCCATTCTCTCATTAATTGTTAAACAATCAGAGTCAATTGCTATGCTCAGGAACACCCACTCTTCCAAGAACATGTAAGTCTTGAGTGGATTCCATGAGGTTTTTGGCATTCAAAGATTCACTGACCCTTTTATTAATTATTGCTACCATGATTAATAAAATGATTAACCACCAGAAACTATGTCTCTCAGACTTTTTATACATCACAGTGATCAGACTTGAGGTTTAGGAATATCCAACTGGCAACCAAGTGGAGGATGTATTGAGGGAGAAATCATAGGGTAGCTAAGTGGCACAGTGAATAGAGCACTGATCCTGGAGTCAGAAGGACCTGAGTTCAAATCTGGCCTCAGGCACTTAACAATTACTAGCCTTGTTACCTTGGGCAAGTTACTTAACCCCAATTGCCCTGCTTTTCGCCCTCCAACAAACAAAAACAACAACAAAAGAAGTTGTAATTAGGACAAAATTAGGAAGACCTAAACCAGGGACAAAGGTTTGTAAGTGGAGGACAAGGCATAGAAGCAAGTCACTCTGAGGTGTAGAGTCGATATAACTTTCCCAGTGTCAAAAGTCAAGCTAATAAATATCAGAACTGAGGAAATAAGTCATATCTTCTGCCTCTTAGTCAAGGTCTCTTTTCACTATTTTCTGCTTCCAGGACAACTTGTCACAAATAAAAATGTAAGCAGCTAAGAAGATTAATGACATGGTGTTAGTAGGAATCTAGCCTATTCCCAGTCCAAGCATATTTTACATATAAAAAAATTGAAGACCAGAGGAATTAAATGGTACAATCAAAGTAGAAATGAACTTAACTTGAATTTTAACTCAGACCCTCTGACCTTAAAAGCTGTACATTCAGTAATGCTTGTTGTGAAAACACAAATGTATTCCAATCCAACTGATATATAGAGGAATAATTTGAGTATGATTAGAATTTTGAGTGCTTGTTTGAGGTTTTCTTCCCCAGAATCAGTGGGAATTTAGAAAACTCCACAAAATAGAGGCAGCTAGGTGGCACAATGGATAGAGTGCCAGTGTGACCATAGATAGGAAGAAGTCTCTTACTAAATTCAAATCTGGCCTCAAACACTTATTAATTGCATGACCCTGGGTGAGTCATTCAATCCTGCTTACCTAAGTTTCCTCAACTGTAAAATGAGCTAGAGAAAGAAATAGCAAAACACTCCAATATCTTTGTCAAAAAAAAACAAACACCACAATAAAAAAAAGCAAATGGGTTCACAAAGAGTCAATTGCAATTTATTATTTTTTTAGGTCTAACAAATGCTTGATTAACTTCTGTTTTACATCATTCATTCCTGCCATATTTTGAGTTACAATTATTTTCCCCCCTGTTTTTCCCCTACCCACTCTCCCATAATAGCAGTCCCACAAGATAGAGCTTCCTCCAATCTGCTCTCTCCCATATCTTCTCCCATACCTCCTTCGACTTTTCCATTAGAGGAAGGTGAATCTCTGTGTTCCAATGCCTGCACATCTTATCTCCCAATTACATGCAAAAGAGTATTAATAATAGTATTTATATATATTTGAAACATTTAATGTTAAGACCTCGAATTTCAGATCCATTACCTTCCTCCCTTGTCACCCATTCCCTCTGGGAAGATAAGTAATTCAGTATATGTTGTACATGTCTAGCTATGCAAAACATTACCATAGTAGATATATTGTACAAGGCTGCTTATAGTTCCCTCCCACTCATCCCACCCCCCCACCTGGTCAATTACCTACTTGATCCTGTCCCTCTTCTATAGTGGGTACTTCCAACCTCCCCTCCCCCCAAGGATGCCCTCCCATCCATCATCCCTCCTCTCATCCCCCTTCCCCCTATTCTGCTGCAGGTTGAGATATCCCATTTAGTATGTATGACATTCTCTCCCTGAACCAAATTCAATGAGAATGTGGTTTTGCCTTTTTGCCTTCCTATTCTTCCCCTCCCTTGCAGCCACTTCCCCTTGCTTCTTCTACATGAGATAGTTTACCCTACCCTGTCTCTCCCCACCTCCTCTTGCCACTTTCCTCTCTCATCTCATAATTTAACCCCTTGAGTATCCTCCCTTCCCAACAAATTCAACCTATGCACTCTATCCATATATAACTGTAAACATATATACACACATTCACATATGTATTCATATGACCATATACCCTTCTTCCATTATTTTCATACTGAGAAAGATTTCATCAGTCACAGTTATTGTTTTTCCATATAGGAATGTAAATAGCTCAACTTTGATAAGTTCCTTTTAATTTCTTTTCCCTGATTACCTTCTCAGGCATCTCTTGGTTCTTGTGTCTGGATGTCAAATTTTCTATTCAACTCTGGTTTTTTCCTCAAGAATGCTTGAAAGTCTTCTATTTCTCTGAATGACCATATTTTCCCCTGAAACAAAATACTCAGTTTTGCTGGGTAGGTGACCCTTGGGTTCATTCCTAGCTCTTTTGCCCTCTGCAATATCCTATTCCATGCCCTTCGATCCATCAGTGTAGAAGATGCCAAGTCCTGTGCTAATCTGATTGTGTTTCCACAATATTGAAATTGTTTCTTCCTGGCTGCTTGTAGGATTTTCTCCTTGATCTGGGGATTCTGGAACCTGGCTATAATATTCCTGGGAGTTTTCTTTTTGGGATCTTTTTCAGGAGGTAATTTGTGGATTCTTTCAACCTCTATTATGCCCTCTGGATCTAAAACATCAGGGCAATTTTCCTTGAGAATTTCTTGAAGGGTGATTTCTAGGTTTTTTCTTTGATTATGGCTTTCAGGTAGTCCAATAATTTTTAAATTGTCTCTCCTGGATCTATTTTCCAGGTCAGTGGTTTTTCCCATGAGATATTTCACATTGCCTTCTAATATTTCATTTGTTTGGATCTGCTTAACAGCATCTTGATTTCTCATAAAGTCATTAGCTTCCATTTGCTCCAGTATAACTCAGAGGGAATGAATCTCCTCACTAAACTTTTGAGATTCTTTTTCCATCTGGCAAATTCGACTTTTTAAGGCATTTTCTCCTCATTGCCCTTTGTGCCTCCATTGCCATTTGAGTTAGTCTATTTTTTAAGGTATTGTTTTCCTCAGTCAGGCTGTTGACCCTCATTTCATACTTTTCCTGCATCCTTCTCATTTCTCTTCCCAATTTTTCCTCCACTTCTCTTATTTGACTTTTAAAGTCCTTCTTAAGGTCCCCTATGGCCTGTAACCCACTCATATTTTCCTTTGGGGCTTTTGGAGCAGGATTTCTGACCTCCAAGTCCTCTGACTGCTCCATGCTTTGATCCTCTTTGCCCCAAAGTAGGAGTCTAAGGTTGCATTTTTCTGTTTAATTTTTTTCTTTGCCTTGGCATGTTTCCACTTAATTGCTTGACTTTTGGGCTTGTTGCCACACTACTGCTCTGCTGCCAGACAGGGGGATTTTCATCCCGAACTAGTGGGGGAAAACTTCCGTTTCTGGCAAGCTGGAAACCCACCCATGACCTCCACCCCAGATCACAATCCAGCTCCAGGGAGGTTAAAGCAAGAGTGATTACGGCCCAAAACTGATTGCTTGATCTCCCTACAGTTCGCAGGCCAGGAGCTGGAGCTGCCTTTGAAAACTACAAAATGGCGTGTCTCCTCAGTGGCTTCTAGCCCCCAGGGGAGGAAGCCAAAGTGTTCCCCAAATACTGGTCCCAAAGTCCATAGGGCACTAAACTCTCAGTTTGTCCTAGGCATGTCTATGTTGATAATTCTGTAATCTCCACAGCTGCTGGTGTTCTGGGGTCCCTCCAGCTGGCTGCTGGTCTGGCCACCCTGGGGCTAAAACCTCTTATGGGGTCCTCGGCTCGGCTCTCAGTGCTCTGCACACTGCGCTGCTGGCTCCCAGAGCACTGCCCAGTCGCAGAGCGCTGTGCTAGTACTTCCTGCAGGGCTACTGGGCTGTCCTCAGTGGGAGGTTAGCTTCTCTGTGTGGTTCTGTGGGTGCTGGGGCTCCAAAAGTTGTTCAACGTCCCTTTTTACATATTTTGTAGGTGATCTGGGGGGAGAGTGGCGCCGACATGCTGTTTATACTCCGCCATCTTGGCTCCACCCCCATCAATTGCAATTTAAAATGACAACAAAAACAAGCAGCACAATTTCACAATAATTTACAAGCCGCAGCCTTTTGGACAACCATGTCTACAAGGAAACATCAGGTCTTTGTCAAGGGAAAGTTTAATGTTCATTTGTATATTCTTCTAGTGCAGTAAAAGCTGTTGCAGAAGAAGTGTTAGTCTATAACTCCCACCTCCCAAACCCTCTACCCCAATCCTGCTGTGTCCTTGGATTTCCCAAGGTCCAGAATTGTGCCTCTTCTACAAAAGACATCCCAGCCTCCACCCCTAGACAGCTGAATAACTCCCAGCCGCAAGTCACAGAGCCCCCTGGGAAAACCCTCATTGGAGACTACAAGAGTTGCCATTCTTCATTGTAGTCTTAACATTTCTTGACCATTTAACATATTTCAAATAATACTACAGTTTTTTTAATTAGGTTTCTTTACTTTTTTTAATGTCACTGATGAAATGTTTGAGTGTCATGCTCCTAATTCATTTTTCTTCTGAGACCCAGTGTCTTTTCTTCCCTGATTTTGCATAATATACTGTTCTGGGGGAACATGCCACCTTATATAGCAAAACTGACTGTATTCTTCTATTGGACTATGCTACCTCTCCTGATAGCTCCAATTCATTGTGCAGATTGTGAAAAAAAATGAAGTAAAATTGACATTTTAACACAAGAAAGTACTATCTTATTTCATGGTCAGGAATGAGATTGTATTTTTATTTAAAATGGCTTTCAAAATGGTTTCTTCTAGTATTCTGATGCCAAAGAAGCCATATGTTCAAGAACTAGAAATTCCTTGAATGTGAGTCTGGGATCTGCAATGAGTAATTCTCTATAATTCTGGTGGGGACAGTCTTTAGACTGATGAGGAGTCCATGTTGGGAATAGACTTAGAATTTTAGATAAGGGGATGGAGGTCATGTTGTTAATGAGGAATAACACTTACTTAGAGCAAAATGGTCAGTAGTATATCATCAAATCAGAATCCAAGGAGACGAGAGAACAAAACTTACTATAGAGCAATTTATGACAGAACAGTCATTCTTGTGACAAGTACTACTGACAGTACTTGCCTTTAGGGGAAATCCTGCCAAAGGGAAGTTGGAGGAGGTAGAAGTGCTGTGGGAGTGTTGCTGTCTACCAACAGATGGAATGTACTAGATTCCAGTACAGGGATGCTTCCAAAGAGCTATAATGGAAGATGAAGAAAAAATAATTAAAGTTGCACACATTTGGGTAACTTTTAAAATAAAACTGTGTGGAGGATGTTCTACAATCTTTTTTTAAATCCTTGTTAATACGTTAGAGACCATAATTCTATCGAGGAACAAAAAAAAATCAATGGAAGTAAATGGACACTTTGAAAAACTATGTAGGCAGTAAGTTACACAGTAGATAGATTGCAGTCCTGAGAGTCAGGAAGAATTAAGTTTGAATCTGCCTTAAACCCTTACTAGCTGTGTGACCCTGGACAAGTTATTTAATGTCTCTTAATTTTAGTTTCCTCCTCTGTAAAATGGGGATAATAAATGCACCTACTTCACATAGTTGTTGTGAGGCTCAGATGTATTAATTCAAGAATGACAGGAAGTATTTTTCCCTGAAACACTCATTTTCTCCCATGTACATTAAAAGAAGATAAAGCTATTTCTAGGACCTGATTTGCCCCAGCTTCTCTGATGCACTTTTCTAAGGACATCTAAGAAGAAAAACAAAACAAACAAAAAACCCATAATATAGGCCATTCAGACTTGTTGGGTGATGAAAACCACAGGATTCACCCTTGATGACCTATTGATCAGGCATGTTTTGCTGTACAGATTCAAAGGTGTATCCAAAGAAACTGAGGCTCACTGTATATTGGTTGTATATCTTTGGTGTATTAGGGCAAAAGAAACCTCCTTTTAAAAATATTCAATGACTTAAGATTGCCTCATTTCATCCCCAAATCATATCTGAACTAAGAGAATACTGGAGTTTGTGCTAAGACTCCAAAAAAATGTAAAGCTTTGGAGGGTCGTAGCCAAGATGGTGGAGTAGAAACAGTGAGTCCAAGCCACTTTACACCCAGATTTCCTCCAAACTATGTAAAAGGGGACTCTGAACAACTTCTGGAGTCACAGCACCTACAGAACGACACAGAAAAGATAACCTCCCACTGAGGACAGCCCAGCAGCCCTGCAGGAAGGACCAGTGCAGTGGTCTGGGAGCCAGCAGCATGCAACTGAGCATGGGGAGCCGAGCACAGATCTGGTCTGCCTGAGTTGCAGTTTTAGCCCCAGGGCGGCAGGGCCATCAACCAGCTGGAAGGACCCCAGAACACCAGCAGCTGTGGAGATTCCAGAATTATCAACATAGACCAGTATTTGGGGAACACTTCAGCTTCCTCCCCTGGGGGCTAGAAGCCACTGAGGAGACACGCCATTTGGTAGTTTTCAGAGGCAGCTCCAGCTCCTGGCCTGCGAACTGTAGGGAGATCCAGTAATCAGGCTTGGGGGTAATTGCTCTTGCTTTAACCTCCCTGGAGCTGGATTGTGATCTGGGGTGGAGGTCGTGGGTGGGTTTCCAGCTTGCCAGAAACAGAAGTTGTCCCCCACACCTTTGGGAGGAAAATTCTCCTGTCTGGCAGCAGAGTCATAGTGACAACAAGCCCAAAAGTCAAGTAATTAATTGGCAAGATGCTAAGGCAAAAGAAACAAATTAAACAGAAAAATGCAACCCTAGACTCCTACTTTGGGGGCAAGGAGTGTCGAAGCATGGAGCAGGAAGAGGACTGTGAAATCAGAAGTCCTGCTCCAAAAGCCCCAGGGGAAAACACGAGCGGGTTGCAGGCCATAGGGGACCTTAAGAAGGACTTTAAATATCAAATAAGAGAAGTGGAGGAAAAATTGGAAAGAGAAATGAGAAGGATGCAAGAAAAGTATGAAATGAGGGTCAACAGCATGACTGAGGAAAACAACACCTTAAAAAATAGACTAACTCAAATGGCAAAGGAGGCCCAAAAGGGCAATGAGGAGAAGAATGCCTTAAAAAGTCGAATTTGCCAGATGGAAAAAGAATCTCAAAAGTTCACTGAGGAGATTCATTCCTTCAGAATTAGACTGGAGCAACTGGAAGCTAATGAATTTATGAGAAATCAAGATGCTGCTAAGCAGATCCAAACAAATGAAAGATTAGAAGGCAATGTGAAATATCTCATGGGAAAAACCACTGACCTGGAAAATAGATCCAGGAGAGACAATTTAAAAATTATTGTACTACCTGAAAGCCATGATCAAAGAAAGAAACTAGAAATCACCCTTCAAGAAATTCTCAAGGAAAACTGCCCTGATGTTTTAGATCCAGAGGGCAAAATAGAGGTTGAAAGAATCCACAGATTGCCTCCTGAAAAAGATCCCAAGAAGAAAACTCCCAGGAATATTATAGCCGTGTTCCAGAATCCCCAGATCAGGGAGAAAATACTACAAGCAGCCAGGAAGAAACAATTTCAATATTGTGGAAACACAATCAGAATAGCACAGGAACTGGCAGCTTCTACACTGAGGGATTAAAGGGCATGGAATATGATATTCCAGAGGGCAAAAGAGCTGGGATTGAAGCGAAGGGTCACCTACCCAGCAAAACTGAGTATTTTGTTTTAGGGGAAAATATAGTCATTCAGTGGAATAGAGGACTTTTAAGCACTCTTGAGGAAAAAACCAGAATTGAATAGAAAATTTGACATCCAGACCCAAGAAGCAGGAGATGCCTGAGAAGGTAATCAGGGAAAAGAAATCAAAAGGAACTTATCAAAGTTGAACTATTTACATTCCTATATGGAAAAACAATAAGTGTGACTGAGGAAATCTTTCTCATTATGAAAATGATGGAAGAAGGATATATGGTCATGTGAAAACATATGCTAAGTGTGTGTATATGGTTACAGTTATATATGGATAGAGTGCATAGGTTGAATTTGTTGGTAAGGGAGGATATTCAAGGGGTGAAGTTGTGAGGTGAGAGAGGAAAGTGGCAGGAGGAGATGGGGAGAGAAAGGGTGGGGTAAACTATCTCATGTAGAAGAAGCAGGGGGAAGTAGTTGCAAGGGAGGGGAAAAATAGGAAGGCAAAAATGCGAAACCACATTCTCATTGAATTTGGTTCAGGGAGAGAATGACAAACATACTAGGTGGGACATCTCAACCTATAGCAGAATGGGACGAAGGGGGAGGAGAGGAGGAACGATGGATGGGAGGGCATCCTTGGCAGGAGGGGAGGTTGGAGGTACCCATTAAGGAAGAGGGACAGGATCAAGTGGAGAATGGACCAGGTGGGGGGTGGGATGAGGGCGAGTAAGCAGCCTTGTACAATATATCCATTACGATAATGTTTTGCATATATAGACATGTACAACATATACTGAATTACTTATCTCCCCAGAGGGAAAGGATGACAAGGGAGGAAGGAAATGGATCTGAAATTCAAGGTCTTAAGATTAAATGTTTCAAATATTAAAAATAAATGTAAAGATTTGGACCAATGAAATCAAACAAATATCCTGATCAAAAACCAAATCAGAGGGAGAGAGAGGGAGAAGGAAAGGGAAGGATGGGGGAGGAGAAAGGAGACCCTCTTCAGATACCACACATAAAATACTATCACTACTACTATTACTACTACTACTACTACTACTACTACTACTACTACTACTACTACTACTACTTTATGTGTGTATATTTTCTCTCTACCCACCGCCCCCTCTCTCTCCCTCCTTCCTTTTATTTCCCTCCCTTTCCTTCTCTCTCTCCCTCCCTCTGTCTCAAAGACAGATATGTATGTAGATATATAAAGAAGACTGTAAAAATTGTCTGGAAAATTAAAGGCAGAGAGAGGGAGGATGTGGTCAATATCATAAATAAAAGATCATGTAACACATAGATATGGTGAGCACATATATATTCACCAAATCCCAGAATACTAGAAGTATAGACTTCTGCATAAATTTGAAGGGAAACAAGGGTTATTTTAGGATAAATGAAAAGATATTCTATTTTTACATTGCCAGAAATATACTTACAGAACTAATTATCCCCCAAAGTAGCACATAAATAGGTAAAATATAAATAAATTCAACTTTGCATTTGCCTACTGTGGGATTTTTCCCCTGCCTTTTATTCAAAAACTTCTCAAGAGAATGCTTATGCTGGATACCTTCATTTCCTTTCCACCTACTCCAGTCTTTATCCTTTGCAAGCTGGTTTCTTTCTCCTGTAAAACTATTTTTACAGGACCTCTTTATCCATAAATCCAACTCCCCTTTCTGAGTTCATTTCCCTGACTAGTCTTGGCAGTGTTTGATGTTGTTTACAACTTCCTTCACAAAATGCCCTATTTATCTTCTATAACATACTAACATGGATCTTATTTTACCTCTTTCTTTTTTTTTCCTCCAGTGGCTCCTTTTGTCATGCAAGACTGAGTCCCCCTACTCTTACATTTTTACTGACACTACACCAATGCCTCCCAAACCCATATCTCCAGAAATATTTCCTCATTAAAGCCATAATCCTATTATCTCTAGGTTCCTTTTTAAATCATCTCTATGAATCACGGAATCCTTTCAGGTGTACTGGAACTTTGAGATTAGCCCAATCTCATAATCAAATGTTGAAAATGACACACAAAGAATGACTTGTTCAACATTCTATAACTAGTTACTAATAGAACTGACTTTAAAACCCAATGTCCAGGCTAGGGCTCTTTCCTGCTACAAGGCTAACATGGAATATTGGAAAATGCAGAGTAGATATGTGTTGATCAATTAGAAACATGGAATCTCAAAATAGAAAGGGACCTCAGATGTTATCTAGTCTAATTTCTTTGAAGAATGAATTGTCTCTTCACCCTCCCTAAAACTGTTCATGTAGTCTTCACTTGAAGATTGGTCTCAGGAGCATTTTGTTTTTAAGAAAGCACTAATTCTAAGAAAGGTAATCTGCAGAAAGTGAAAGGAGCATTTTCATCTGGCTCAGAATAGATGTGCTCAAAATCCATCTCTGACCCTTAACATCAAAATAAATCAATAAGTATTTTTGTGCCAGACAATATAATATACTCTGTGTAAAGAAATGTATTGAATGAAATAAACTCTTGCAAAAAGTTTACATTCTAAAAGGGGAGGCAATAAGGACATGTGTGTTTGTGTTTGTGTATGTGTGTGTGTGTGTGAGTGTGTGTGTGTGTGTGTGTGTGTGTGTGTGTGATCAACAGTGAGCAAATTCAGCTTAGAGGTCTAAAAGAGTAAGACTGAAAAAATCTAAATTGACCATTAAAAGATCATTGGTGACTTTGGAAAGAGCAATTTTTGTCTAGTGATGAGATTGGCAGATTCCAAAGGGTGGAGGAGTGAAGGAGAGAAGTAGAGGTGAACAGTTCAGAAAAAAAAAATTTTTTTCTAGGAGTGTATTGGAGAAAAGAATGAGAAATGTATAATGCTGGTTTAAGATGGGAGAGGGAGTAGTATTTTTTTTTAAGAAAGGGATGTTTGGGAATGTTTGAAGTCCTTAAGGGAGGGACCAGTAGATACAGAGGCCCCCTAGGAAAAAATGAGGTTTGGTGGGCTATTGGTAGTACAGTTTCCCTCTGGAGAAGACAAGGGTAGATGGGATTAACAGCATTTGTAGAAAGGTTCACCTTAACAAGTTGAGAAGTCATGTATATATTTGTCAGAGCCTGGAAGAAAGGGGGAAAGAGTAAAAGATGATTGCAAAGTGTTTTGTAGTGTAAAGGAAATAAGATGGAGATCACATGGTTTCTCTGCTCTTCAATTTCCTCATCTCTAAAGTGAAGCTCATAATATCTTCCTGTGGAAAATCGTTGTGCCAGGCACTGCACTAAATGCTTTATAATTATTATCTCATTTAAAATTCTTTTTGTTTGGTTTTTTTTGGAGGGGGGGCAGGGCAATCATGGTTAAGTGACCTGCCCAAGGTCACATGGCTAGTTTTTTGTGTTAAGTGTCTGAAGATGGATTTAAACTCAGGACCTCCTGACTCCAGGGCTGGTGCTCTATTCACTGCTCCACCTAGTCACCCCTCATTTAACATTCTTAACAACCCTTGGTAGAAGGTGCTAGTGTTATCCCCATTTTACAGTTAAGGAGAATCATATTATATTTGTAAAGCACTTTGCAAACTTTAAAGTGCTATAGAAATGCTATTGTTTTTATTTTAAAAATTTGTCAAATTGAATTGAACAGAGCATAAGGAGAACAGAGATTAATCCATGCAATAGTGTGAACAAGGGTATAGAAATGAGAGATGTCGTGGAGTGATTTTTTTTTCTTCTTTGCTTTATGGAAAAACATATGAAGGTGAATAGTTTCAGAAAAAACAATGGGAAAGGGTGGTACCACATTCTAGAAGGCCTGAGATCCTACGCAGAAGAGTTCAGACTTTCCTCAGGATGTTGGTCACTGACTGGTTTTGAGCTGAGATATTACATTAGCAGATCTATGTGTAAGAAAAAATTGTTCTTCCATTACATAAAGAAGGGACTGGAAGGCAGAAAAGTAGAAATAGTAAGATTTGAAAGGAGCTTATTTTTATTGTTGAGATGAGTGGGAATAACACTATCCTATGACAGTGAGAATTAGAGAAGACGAAAGAAATATAAGATATAAAAGTAAGACAGCAGGACTTTTTATTTAAATTCATACAATAAATTGAGGGAGACATAAGAGCCAAAGAAAACCTCAATGTTATGAACATGGGAGATAGGGAAATAAGGGTAAAACAAACATATATTAAAGTCATTAGGAGCATCAGATTTAATGGAAAAAAGATTTATTGGGCATGTTGAGTTTTTAGTGCCCATGTTAAATACAGATAAATAAGACTTTTTGAAAGTGTATATGTATGGGACACTGAAACAAGATAAGGGATTGGAATACAGATTTGAGAGACATCTACATAAATGGTAGGAGTTGTTGTTCTGGAATTTAATGAGCTTCTGGGGAAAAAAAAGAAGCCAAGAGGTACAATGGGTATTTATATCCCTCCCCCAAAAGAACATTTACAGATTGTGCGATTATGTTGAATACACCTGATCAGAGCCAGGCTGATTGATTAGTTCTTTGCTACTAAGCACCAAAATTTATAAGACTGAAACCATGTGTAGCCTGTCAGTATCAAAAACAAAAACTGAGTATAGAAAACAACAAAAAAATTGAACAAATAAAACTTTTCAAGATTAAGTGTTTACTGATTCCACCCTACCACCTTGGGCCCATATCCTTTGCAGTTCTTCCCTTAAAGAGTTACTGTTCCTTTCACTCTATTCTCCCTTCCCTCAAAAACTATTTGGTGGCCTAGGTTTTCAACCAACAGCATCCCCCATATCTTACCACAAACAGACTGTTGTCCCTTAGTTATTATGGCTTTGGATAAGTCACAAAATAGTTTGGACCACAGTTTCCTCTTTAGAAAATGAGGGATATGAAACAGGTGGCCTTGATGGTGCCTTCCAGATCTATATCTGGACTCTTTTTTTTTTTTTGCTATAAATTCATGGCACATTCTGTGCTACTTGATTCAAGTGCAAAAAATGGCTAGTCATTGCTTTGCATCTGAACACTACTTCTCCTTTCTGACCTCTGTCGACTTTGACTAACATCAACTATATTCTTCATATACAATTTTGCTTCTGCTGAGAAATATGAATGATCTACAACAACAAAAAATGTTTCCCCTCAATTTATTGACTTCTCTATATTGTTTCAATATGTCCTCAGTTCCTTTCTCTTTTTTTAGCAAACTGACAGTTTTTGACTTTAGCAATCACTCTCTCCAAATGTATTTTCAATTCATTTTAAATCCTATATGTTTTCAAGGAAACTCTGCTGTTTTTTTCCCCATTTACATCATATCAAACTTTCATCCAAGAAATATAGTCAGCATTTGTTCCTCATTTATTTTTGGCTCAGAAATAAGAATTCAGATTTTCCAGACCAAATCAAAACTTAAAAGTTTTCTTTCTTGCAAATTAGTGAATTTATATAAAATCCTACAGCATGGTATACTGTCAGGAAGACTGTATTGCAAGCTAGATGACCTCGGTCCTAGTCCTATCTACATCTACCCATAAAATCTTGAAGAAATCATTTAACATTTCAGAACCTCTCAATTTCCTCATTTGTCAAAAGACTAAAGAACATCTAATGATCCAATTAAATTTAAAATTTTATAATATTTATGTGATAAAGAGGAAATGCTCTTTAAATAAAGCAAAACAAAAAGTCTTTTGTATAAGCAACTTAAAAGAAGTAAACTGTCATCTCATCATTTTATTTTTTTTATATTTTCCTACTTCTTATGTCACCTAAAAACCTACTAAAATGCCAAAATCTAGAAGACTATAACAGCACATAACAATTTGGAGGAGTTTAATGGGGGAAAAATAACAGTACCTGTTGGAAGAGCTAGTCCTTAAATCACCACTCACAGATATTCTCTGACTCTCTGTGTGTATCTATATATGTATATGTGGTTTGTTTTTTTCTGCCTACTTCTAGCTCAACCCTGTGGAAACTTGGGCAAGTCTACTTTTTCTATTAAGTGACTGAACAATCATTATTATGTGATAACGAAAAGACTTCTCAAGGACTACATAATAGGAAGAACTGGTAACTCAAAATTTGCAGAATCATTATTGAGCATGTATACAATAGAGTTTACTTACCAATCTTAGTCCTTTTTTTTTTTTCCCCCGGGAGTTCCTAGTGAGGAGGACTGCTTTGATTTACTGGGTGGGGAGAGGGGCAACAAGTTCTATTCCCCAACTGACTGCAATGTGTCTATGAAGATATGGAACATTTATTTCTTTTGTGCTTATTCTTTCCTAATTTCTGGTAAATGACCATTCTGTGATAGGAGTACGCACATAAGTGTGTGACTTTAGAATATCCTGAAGTCCAACAGAGGTGCCACTTGTGATTATGGTTGATCACAGAATTTTCCAGAGGTGGTAACAGAACTATCAGAAGTCTAGAGGTCACTGAATATAGCAACACTGAATGGATATGTGCAGGGAAGTGACCTTATATAATTCAAGATCTATAGAGATGGTAGTGTGGAAGCTGAGTGACCTTGATCAGAAGCAGTTGAACCTAGAGGGGAACCATTAAAGAAACTGGGAATCATCTATTGGCTTTCCCTTCCCTAACACCCAAGAAGATAACTGGAAGAGAATACCAGCAGCAACAGCACACCTAGAATATGTCTATAAACTAAGATGAACTCCATGAGTATAACATGAAGAGAGAAAGGGCGTAGGAGTGCTAGGCATGAGGAAGTACCCATTGTTTATGTGTTTTCTATACATATGATTCATATTTTACTTTAGGTTTGAGTCTATTCTCCACAAGAACCTCACTTGTTGGAAATGGTTTTGTGAGAAAGTTTTCAGGTCTTCAAAGCATATTTTTAAAATAAATACTATTTTTAAAAGTTAATGCAGTTCGAATGATTGATTGATAATGGAGATGACAGAGGTAGTATGGCCCAAAAGCTATAGTGAAGCCACAATTTCTTAGGGTTATTCTAAGAACCTAAAGGCATGTAGCATTCAAATCACCCATTTTCCTCCCATACTCAGGGTATGAGGAGGGGAAAGACATTAGTTCTTACATGGCTATGGCACTAGCTACTTGCCAGGTACTGGCTCTGCTACTATTGAACAAGTTCATTCAAATAACTCTCTCCAATCTCTTCAGACCTTGAAATGCCCAAATACTTGCTTTTTGGATACGTCCATCTCAAGATGACTGTCCAGTTGTACATTTTGATCCCTATGTGTTCTACTACCATACCAGAGAATTTTCATATAAATTCCAGTTGCCACTTTCATTGTCAAAAATTAGACCTTAGGGGATCTCAAAAATTCCCCTTTTTTGCATAGTCATTCTGGCTCAGTAACACTTTTTTTATCAGTTCTTCTGAGTCCACATCTAATTGAAAGTCTTTTTTTCATCACATAGTACTGATTCCTTAGCTACTCTTAGGGAAAAGTAAGCCCACCTAATTTTCCATGAGGATAGCATGGAAGTAGGCAGAAAAGGCCCGTGCACACTTCAGGGACTGAAACCAAGAAGCAGAGATCCAACAATTTTTAATTGACCATAAGCTTCCATTGGTCAGGGTCCCTTCACTCATCTTCCCTCAATTACCAATGTGTCAGTAAGTTATAAAGAAGTAAAGGAAGGTTGCCATGATGACTTTGTATCTGTTGATTGATGTCTTGTCTATTGACATCCAGAGATCAAATTATTACACTGGCCACTGGGTGATAAATAATTTAACTGTAGGACCATAACAATGTGGGAAGCCTACAGGATTGTGATTTTTGTTAGTGGAGTGCTAAATAACAGTGATTAAATTACAGGAATATTAAAATTATCTCCTCACTGGTAGGTGTAACATTTTCCAAAGTACGTTTTGGGAAATCTCCTTCTAATCTCATTGAAATTATTCACCTATCCTCAACTTTTTTTCATTTATTTTACTCTGTCTTCCAACTGCAAAACAATCCCTCTGCCCTTCTTCCTTTTATTTGTCCAATCAAGAGATAGCCAGTTTAATTTATAATGGAAATTACATGAAAGGAAATGGAGCAAAATGTTGTGTTATCTGGGTTTTATGCTGGTCCAGACCTATCTCAGGGTGGGCTAATGATTTGGGATCAAGATATAAATAAAATTAAATATTCATGGACCATATTAAGTGAAACAAAAATGAAACATACTAGATAATAACATGGAAAAAGTATTCTACTAGGATAGTACATGAATTCAAATGGAATCAGCTACATTCTTCTCTTCATTTGACATAGTAGGTAAAGGGGATGTTAACTACCAAGAAAAAAAGTGGTCCTTCATACCTGAGGAGTGCCCAACTCCTCATTTATTTTGCATTACTACTCAGGCACCCAAGAAATACCATCAATACTCAGTCCTTATTTCCCTGAACCAATTAATCTTCTAGGGTAGTTTCATTATCATTTTTTCCATTTAATAGTATTTTTTTCCAATTGCAGGTTAAAATATTTTTCAACATTCACTTTTGTAAGATATTGAGTTCCATATTTCCCTCCATCCTCTCCTACCTCCCCAAGGCAGTATACAATATAGGCTATACATGCACAATCCTATTAGTCATATTTCCACATTAGTCATGTTTTGAAGGAAGAATCAGAACAAAAGGGGAAAAGTATGAGAGAGGAAAAAAGATGTTTAGATCTGAATTCAGATTTTTCAGTTTTTTTTTCCTCTTTATTTGGATAGCATTTTCCATTACAAGTCTTTGGAAATATCTTATATCATTGTATTTCTGAGAAGAAATAAGTCTATCAAAGTTGGTCATCTCAGTGTTGCTTTTACTATATACAGTTGCAAAGCCATGCATGAGCAGCTTTCCAGAGGTCTGGTGCTGTGAACATCTTTCAAGGTTCTGATTACATATTATAGCAAACTATTTATTCAATAAAAAATCAGAGCAAAACATTCACAGAAAATCAAAATTTAGCATTTACCATGCCACAGCTCAACAACTTATCACTAAAATGGCCACACAGTTTTCAGCAAAATGGTCACATAGTTTTAAACAAAGTACATTCATTTATTCAATCACAAAATCCTTAATTAAACCATAAAGTAGCAAAGTCAAAGTTCTCAACCCCTAGGTGACAGAAAATCATAATCTTCTCAGTCAGTACACAGTATCCAAGTAAATTCTTCTTTCAGCTTTACCAAGGCTGACTCTCAGCTTCCATGGTTCCTCTTCCATGGTCCCAGCTCCAGCTGTCACATGGGTCCAAGGCAGGCAGCTTCCAGTTCCTTGCCCAGCTCTTTTTCCAGTTCTTTATCCAGTTCCCATTCCATATTGAATTTCACAGTGTCCAGTGCACCTCAAGTCCTTCACAGTTACTGTTTCTGAGAAGACAAAGCTTGACAGAATGACAATAATATTCATACACATTGTCCTCACCATCATTAATTCACTATCTGCCTGTGAAATCAACTCAGACCCACCAAAAAGGTCTGAGAACTCAACACAAGTCATCAGCATAGAAATCAACACAGACCCACAAACAAGGTATAAGAGGTCAGCACAAGTCATCAAGATAGAAATCAACACAGACCCACAAACAAGTTCCCAGACATCAGCACAAATCTTCAGTAAAGTCCCATGACCTCCAAAGCCCTCCTCCAGGACTTCTATAAACATACAACCAGAAAATATTATTTTAGGACTTCCAGTAAGGTCCCAGGGCTTCTGTACAAAGTATAACAAACAAACATCAACATAGACAGAGCATACAGAGTGCCAGGATACCACAAGTTTTCTCCTTCATAACTCTGCCACCACAAGAGTCCTCTTCTCAGTTCTGCTGTCTCTACTCTCGATATTCTCCTTATATATGATTATTAGCTCCTCCCCTTCCTGTTGCAGGAGTTCATGAGTTCTACAGTTCACGGGTTGTAGGGTACACATGTTCTGTTTCTTATCAGACTTGATACAAGGCTCAAAAGAAACTTGAACTGAAACAAGGTATTAATTCAATAGCTGAAACAAGGTGTGAACTACTTCTTTGCTTGCTATTAAAACAGTGTTTTCTTGGTTCTGCTCATTTTATTCAGCATCAGTTCATGTAAGCCTTTCCAGGTTTTTCTGAATTCTATCTGCTCACCATTTCTTATAGAAAAAAAGTATTCCATTAAATTTATATGCCACACCTTGTTCCATCATTCATCAATTAATGTGCATCCCAATTTTGAAATCTTTGCTACCACAAAAAGAACTGCTATAAATATTTTGTATATGCGGGTCTTTTCCCCTTTTATATGACCTCTTTGGAATACAGACATAATAGTGGTATTGCTCATTCTAATGGTATGCAATTTTATAGACCTCTCAGCATAGTTCTAAAGTTCTCTGCAGAATTATTGGATCAGTTACTAACCTTACCAACAAGGTAATAATGTTCCAATTTTCCCACATATTAACCAAACATTTATCATATTTGTAATTGTACTTGCTTTTTTATTATAGCCAATCTGATATGTGTGAGGTGGTACCTTGAAGTTGTTTTGATTTCCATTTTTTTTTTATATTTGAAACATTTAATTTTAAGACCTCAAATTTCAGATCCATTCCCTTCCTCCTTTGTCACCCATTACCTCTGGGAAGATAAGCAATTCAGTATGTGTTATACATGTACAGCTATGCAAAATATTACCATAGTGGATATATTGTACAAGGCTGCTTATAATTCCCTCACTCCCATCCCAACCCCCACCTGGTCCATTCCCAACTTGATCCTGTCCCTCTTCTATAGTGGGTACTTCCAATCTCCCCTCGCCCCAAGAGTGCCCTCCCATCCATCATCCCTCCTCTCATCCTCCTTCCCCCTATTCTGCTGCAGGTTGAGATATCCCATTTAGTATGTATGTCATTCTCTCCCTAAACCAAATTCAATGAGAATGTGGTTTTGCCTTTTTGCCTTCCTAGTCTTCCACTCCCCTGCAGCCACTTCCCCTTGCTTCTTCCACATGGGATAGTTTACACTACCCTGTCTCTCCCCATCTCCTCTTGCCACTTTCCTCTCTCACCTCAGAATTTCACCCCTTAGGTATCATCCCTTCCCAACAAATTCAACTTATGCCCTCTATCCATGTATAACTGTAAACATATATACACACATTCACATATGTATTCATGTGACCATACACCCTTCTTCCATTATTTTCATACTGGAAAAAGTTTAAGCAGTCACAGTTATTGTTTTTCCATGTAGGAATGTAAAGAGGTTAACTTTGATAAGTTCCTTTTGATTTCTTTTCCCTGATTACCTTCTCAAGTATCTCTTTCTTCTTGTGTCTGGATGTCAAATTTTCTATTCAACTCTGGTTTTTCCTCAAGAATGCTGGAAAGTCCTCTATTCCACTGAATGACCATATTTTCACCTGAAACAAAATACTCAGTTTTGCTGGGTAGGTGACCCTTGGGTTCATTCCCAGCTCTTTTGCCCTCTGGAATATCCTATTCCATGCCCTTCGATCCCTTAGTGTAGAAGTTGCCAGGTCCTGGGCTAATCTGATTGTGCTTCCACAATATTGAAATTGTTTCTTCTGGCTGCTTATAGAATTTTCTCCTTGATCTGGGGATTCTGGAACCTGGCTATAATATTCCTGGGAGTTTTCTTTTTGGGATCTTTTTCAGGAGGTGATCGGTGGATTCTTTCAACCTCTATTTTGCCCTCTGGATCTAAAACATCAGGGCAATTTTCCTTGAGAATTTCTTGAAGGGTGATTTCTAGGTTCTTTCCTTGATCATGGCTTTCAGGTAGTCCAATAATTTTTAAATTGTCTCTCCTGGATCTATTTTCCAGGTCAGTGGTTTTTCCCATGAGATATTTCACATTGCCTTCTAATCTTTCATTTGTTTGGATCTGCTTAACAGCATCTTGATTTCTCATAAAGTCATTAGCTTCCATTTGCTCCAGTCTAACTCTGAAGGAATGAATCTCCTCAGTGAGCTTTTGAGATTCTTTTTCCATCTGGCAAATTCGACTTTTTAAGGCATTCTTCTCCTCATTGCCCTTTTGGACCTCCTTTGCCATTTGAGTTAGTCTATTTTTTAAGGTGTTGTTTTCCTCAGTCAGGCTGTTGACCCTCATTTCATACTTTTCCTGCATTCTTCTCATTTCTCTTCTCAATTTTTCCTCCACTTCTCTTATTTGATTTTTAAAGTCCTTCTTAAGGTCCTCTATGGCCTGTAACCCACTCATATTTTCCTTGGGGGCTTTTGGAGCAGGATTTCTGACCTCCAAGTCCTCTGACTTTTCCATGGTTTGCTCCTCTTTGCCCCTATAATAGAAGTCTAATGTTTCATTTTTCTGTTAATTTGTTTCCTTTGCCTTGGCATGATGCCACTTAATTACTTGACTTTTGGGCTTGTTGCCACAGTATAACTCTGCCACCCAACAGGGGAGCTTCGTCCCGAATGTGGGGGGGGGGCAATTTCCATTTCTGGCAAGTTGGAAACCCACCCACAACCTCCACCCCAGATCACAATCCAGATCCAGGGAGGTTAAAGCAAGAGTGATTACCCCTAAGGCTGATTGCTGGATCTCCCTACAGTTCACAGGCCTGGAGCTGGAGCTGCTTCTGAAAACTACAAAATGGTGTGTCTCCTCAGTGGCTTCTAGCCCCCAGCGGAGGAAGCCGACGCGTTCCCCAAATACTGGTCCCAAAGTCCATAGGGCACTAACCTCTCACTTTGTCCTAGCCATGTCTGTTTCGACCATTCTGGAATCGCCACAGCTGCTGGTGTTCTGGGGTCCCTCCAGCCGACTGTTGGCCTGGCCACCCTGGGGCTAAAACCGCTCAGCTCTCTGTATGCTGTGCGCTGTGCTGCCGGCTCCCAGAGTGATGTGCTGGCCCTTCCTGTAGGGCTGCTGGCCTCTCCTCAGTGAGAGGTTAGCTTCTTTGTGTCATTCTTTGGGTGCTGGGGCTCTAGAAGTTGTTCAGAGTCCCCTTTTACATAGTTTGGAGGTAATCTGGGGGGAGAGAGCCTTGGAGGTGCTGTTTCTACTCTGCCATCTTGGCTCTGCCTCCCCCTTGATTTCCATTTCTCTGATTAATAGGGATTTAGAGCATTTTTTCATATGGCTATTGAAAGCTTTAATTTCCTCATCTAAAATCTACCTGTTCATATATTTTGATCAGGTATTAATTGGGGAATGACTTGCATTCTTAAAAATTGACTTGACTCTCTTTATATTAAAAAAAAAAATGAGGCCTTTATCAGAAACACCAGCTGTGAAAATTGTTCCCCAGGTTTCTGCTTCCCTTCTAATCTTAGTTGCATTGTCTTTGTTTGTGCTTTTTTGGTCATAAATTCTTCCCTTTCCCATAAATCAGACAGGTAAACTATTCCTTGATCTCCTATTTTGATTATAGTATCATCCTTAACATCTAAATCATGTACCCATTTTGACCTTATATAAGTACACAGTATAAGACCTTGATCTATGTCTAATTTCTGCCATTACTCTTCAGTTTTCCCAGCATTTTGTAATAATAATTATAATTATAATAATAAACAGTGAAATTTTATACCAGAAGCTGAAGTCTTTGGGTTTACCAAACAGTAGGTTACTACAATCATGGCTCCTGTGTCTTATATATATATATATATATATATATATATATATATATATATATATATATATATATATATATATATATAACCAAATCCTATGATTCACCACTCTATCTCTTAGCCAGTATCAAGTAGTTTTGATGATTGCTGCTTTATAATCCAATGTTAAATCTAGTACAGTTAGGTGACTTCCTTTGCATTTATTTTCATTATTTCTCTTGATATTCTGGACCTTTTGTTCTTCTGGATGAGTATTGTTATTATTTTTTCTAACTCTATAGAATAATTTTTTGGTAGTTTGATTGGTATGGCACTGAATAAGTAAATTAATTTAGGTAGAATTGTCCATTTTATTATATTAGCTTAACCTACTCATGAGCAACTGATATTTTTTTTCCTATTTATTAGATTGGGCTTTATTTGTATGTAAAGTGTTTTATAATTGTGTCCATATAGCTCCTGGATTTATCTTGGTAGGTAGACTCCCAAATGTTTTATATTGTCTAGTTATTTTAAATGGAATTTCTCTTTCTATCTCTTGCTGTGAGACTTTGTTAGTAATATGTAGAAATGTCAATGATTTATGTGGGTTTATTCTATATCCTGTAATTTTGCTAAAATTGTTCATTATTTCAAATAGTTTTTAATTGATTCTCTAATTATGTTTCTTCATCGCCTATTCTAATTCTATTAATTTCTTCTTCTAAAACTAGCATTTCTAGTACAATGTTGAAAAACAGTGGTGTAATGGAAATGCAGATTTGAAGATCTTCCCTGCCCCTAGGCCCTTTGATTGGCTTAAGTGACTCTGAGAACCTTCTTTAATTTGAAAATATACTCTGCCCCCTAATAGGCTGAATGTGGTCACATGGAGCCTGTGGTAGGAGGCTTCTTTTTCAGGAATGCCCACACCTTGATGCTCTGTGATTGGGCAGTGGGTCAAGAGGGTTTTGACATTCTCTGAGCCAGGAGAAGGCTATATAATCCCTGATGTGAGGCATTGCTTTGGGGCTTGCTTTGAGAAGTGTTGTGTGATTTGACCAGATGAGACTCTGGGCAGCCTTGAGAGCCCCCCAGCTTTGAAAACCCAGATGTTGATGCTTCCCTCTCTGGTAACTGTGACTTTGGTATTGATAATGGTTGGACAGTTTGAAAGCCTATCTGCTTGATCTGTCTGTATACTCTACAGTTTGGGGTGCTGACCTTTTCCCCCTGAACTAGGTAATATATGTTTGTTTGATTAAAGTAAGCTTGTTAACCTGTTTTGAGTTGCTTTCCTTTTGAAAAGCAGATCTAAGAACCTGTGTTGGCAGCTACCCTGGGGATGTTGGGATGCTTGCCGCTACAAGTGGTTATAATGGAAATCCTTGTTTCATCCCTGATCTGATTGGGAATGCTTCTAACTTATCCCTGTTATGTATAATGTTAGGTGATGGTTTTAGATACATGCTACTTCAAATTTTCAGGAAAACTTCATTGATTCCTAAATTCTCTTTTGTTTTTTAACAGGAATGGGTGCTGTATTTTGTCAAAAAGCTTTTTTTCTGCATTTATTGAGATAATACTATGATTTTTATTAGTTTGATTATTGATCAATTGGTAAATTGATAATTGGTCAATTATACTGATAGTTTTCCTAATATTGAGCTAGCCCTGCATTCCTGGTATGAATCGAACCTGGTCATAGTATATTATCCTCACAATAAGTTGTTGTAATCTCTTTAATAATATTTTATTTTAAATTTTTGCATCTATATTCATTAGGGACATTAGTTTGTAATTTTCTTTTTTCTGTTTTGGCTATTCCTGGTTTAGGTATCAGTATCATATTTTTATCATAAAAAATAATTTGGTAGGACTCCTTTTTTGCTTATTTTTTCCAAATAGTTTATATATAGAATTAGAATTAGTTGTTCTTTCAATATTTGGTAGTATTCACTTGTAAATTGATCGGGCCCTGGAGATTTTCTTAAGGAATATATTGATGGCTTATTCAAATCATTTTCTTAAATGGAATTATTTAAGTATTTTATTTCCTCTTCTGGTAATCTGGACAATTCATATTTTTGTAAATATTCATTCATTTCCCTTAGGTTGCCAGATTTATTGGCATACAGTTGGACAAAATAGTTCCTTTTTCTCTTCCTTTACATAAAAAGTAAACTTATAAGCAAATTAGGAGAGCAAGGAATAATTGATTTAGAAAAATACACTATCATAGTAGAATTTCCCAAGTATTTTTAGTTGATTCTACAGACTGTATTACTACTATCACCATCCCTACCTAAGGACCTCTGCCATAGGTAAAGAATAGTGAATCAGAGGGGTTGGAATGCTGGCAATGACTTTATGACTAAGAGACTCGCCATTTCTACCCCTACTCACTCAACTCTATGCAAGCAGTTTCATGTTGAAATACAAAAATACGTACTAACAAGCAGATTCTTTTTTGAATAACTGAAAGAAATCTTTGAAATTTCTATATTATGCTAGTGTATGAAGACAATTTGACGATTGAAATATATATTTGATGTAAAACTGCATCTAAATCTCAAATTGTATATATAGATAAATAAAAACCCATAGTTAACATGAAAAGCAATCTTTAGTACCTGTGTAACTGGGAAGAAAAGGATATCACAGTCTCTGAAGAATCAAAATTTCAGAAATTCTAAACACTAAGAGAGAAAGATAAATGGTGAAACTAAATGGACAATAGCATATTACAGTTTTATGCCACTTCCCAGTTTGCACAGTGGTTTTGCATATGTTATCTCATTTCCTTAACTCATAACCAAACTGGGAGTTGAATGCTATTATTAGTTCATTTTACATAAGATAAAACTGAAGAAAATAGAGGTTAGGTGATGTACCCAGTGTCACTTAAAGAGCTAGTAACTATCTGAGGCAGGTTTAGACCACAAGTTTATCTGATTCTATGTCCAATATTTATATAAAAAAGATAAATTATATATCAAGGATAAATAACTTATAAATGGGAAAAAGCATTCATGCAACATTGGTCCCTATGTAAGGTCAATAGAGTTAAAAGAAATACATCAGCATATTGAGTGGATTCACTCTGGAGAATTTATGGGAGAATATGAACAAGATTTGCACAGGATGTGGAAGCATGAATGGGTCACAATTTTTTATCAGTGGAGGGAATAAAAATAACAATGGGATCCTAGATCTATTGAAATACTAATGTACATATATGTGTAGATATGATAAGAAAATATTTATGGTATGTCATATTTTTATATTAAAAAGGTTTAAAAGGTCAAATGAATTTGGGTGGTAGATTAGCTATGAAGTGCTAACACATTTTTACAATAGCAAGTGCACACCGATTCTTCGTCATGGCATGAATGTGGCCAAGACCTAGAAATTATGTCAATGTAGCTCAAGCTTGGGAAGATTTCAGTCATGGTCTTTGCCACCAGTAACTGATCTTACTCTCTGAGGAGCCCTGCTAAGTATGGAGAGATTGATTATTACTACTCAGTTAATTCTTTGACTACTGTGACCCAAGATCAAATTTTTAAAAGGCAAAATCACCTTCAGTTCAGTATTGCCTACTTTCATTTCCCCATTGATGGTGGCATGGTGTTAGGGAAAATGGTAGAGGGCAATAAGAATCAAAGATTAGATTATCAACAGTATTACTCAATTGCTCTCAACTGAATATATTAGAACTTTCCTTATTGTCAAAAAGGAAACTAGAAAACAAAACAAAGTTCAATTATAAAGAGAGTTCCAAAATTGTCTCCAGAGAGGAAATGAAGAGGTAGGTAAAGGAAATGTTATCTTGTACAAAAGCAAGAGCACATAATATTCTATAGAACACTTGGTTTTCTGGCATCACAGTACCCAGGACAATAAGCAAAGTGATGACTGTAATAACCAGTCTAACTTATGAACAACCATAAGTAGAAAAAAAACTGGAGAAATTTTCTGAAGATCTCAAATTCCCCAAATTCAACAACATACATAATGACAGGAAGCAGTGTGTTTTGGAGTCATCTGACTTGTAAGAACCAATTGTTAAACCTTCTTTTCACAAATCGTTTTTATTATATTTTGAGTTCCAAGTTGTCTCCCTCCTTCCCAACTCCATATTAAAGAAACTCAGGAACATATAGATATATGTATGGATAGGTGGATACATACATACATACATACATACATACATACATACATACATACATACAATACATATATCATTTCTTTCTCTGGAGGTGAAGGCTAGCCTTCATGAGTCCAATGTGATTTGAATGATCGATTTACTCAAAATAAACTAGTCATTCACAGTTACTGTTCAAATATTGCTGTTACTACATTACAATATTCTCTAGGTTTTCACTTCATTCTGCATTATTTCATACAAATTGTTACATGTTTTATTCTAAAATCAATTTGCCCATCAGTTCTTAAAGCAGAGTAATATTTCACAATGTTAAATTTTCAGTGTAAGCATTTACACTTGGTAATCACCAAATGTTACAAACCGGGGGTGATTTATTCATTTTGAGGTTGCCTAAACTTAAGAAAGTGAGGGAGAAATTTTAATAATGTAGATTATTCCTAAAGGTGTGTCATGTATACTGTTTTGTTTTGTTTTTTTCCAGAGAGCCTATTTTTAAACATTTATACCCCAGACAACAGATGACTCATAAAAAGATAGATACAGAATAAAACAAAGAAAATATTTTTTAAAATATGATTTGGCACTATATTTAGTTGTGTGTGTGTGTTATATTTTTCACTAGCAGGACATAAGGTCCTAGAGGGCAGATAAATGTTTTATATCTATCACTGTCTCACCAGAAAATATCATGCACATATTAGGTTTTTAATAAATGTTTGTTGAATTGAACTGAATAGAATTGTTAAGGCCAATTTTATAGCTAAATTACCTATATCATAGAGTAGTTTTAAGGACCAATGGTGATAACATATGATAAAGTGCTTTGAAAGTTATGGTGTACTATATAAATATAAAGTAATATAGTTTCATTTATAATTATATATATATATATATATACATACATACATACAATATGTAAACATGTATTTTCTTATTAATTACTAACCATTCCCATAATATTAATATACTTTCTATATCATACATATTTTCCTTAATGGAAATATTTTATTTTCATTTTCTCCCTATATTTTTCTTTTTTATGTCAAAATTTTAATGTATTATTCTCATAATGAGCTTGCCTCATTTGCTGACATAACTACTCTTCTCAGCCTCTGTTAAGTTCACTCTCTCCCTTTTGAGGACCTCATCATTTCTGATCTCAAAAGTCAAGAGTTTGAAAAGTAAATCCTATTCTTTCATGCCATCTTTGTAATTGACTATTTATTTCCTATATTCTTCTATTTCTCTTCCAAAATCATGACCTCTAACTTGATGAAATGAAGATAACATTATCAGTGACCCCAATACCTTTAGTTTCCTACATAGGATTTCAAAGATTTTCAAGATGTTTCTAATTTTCTTTTCTTATTATCATATATTTCCACTTGAACAGAAGTCAGTATTAATCAGTAGATTTAATAGATATCATCAGCTTCTTCATTAAACCTCTTATAGCATTTCAACAAAAGTAAACCTTTTTTGCAATGTCAGATTTATATGCACCCCCTTCCCCAAACAATTCAATAAGGCACCATTGGCTGCCATTATGCTTCTTATCATATAGCATACAATCATTGGAATCCCCACAAGTACATATGAATTTTTATTCTCTGATGCATGGGAGGCTGAGGCTTTTTCAATTAGCAGCTGGAAAGTCTAGACTCAGACTTTATAAACATTGTTTTATATGTATTTTTTAATTGGCTCTAGAGGTTCCATTTTCCATTTTCCTATGAAGTTTGTTCATTTGCCAATTCCTTTATATAGGTTCAAATACTCTTCTGATTCTTCCTTGTTTTTTCTCCTTGAATTATTTCTTCCATCCTGTTATGAAAACTGTCATCTTCTCTAATAATCCAGAGTAGACTGAATCCAAACTTCACAGAACAAATACCCTTAACAAAAGGATTTGTTCTTTAAAACTTGAATTCAGTCAAAAATAACTAGAAGGCCACAAGTGACCTTGAGGTCACAGGTTCCCCATCCCTGCCTTGGACCTTTAACTTCCTACTTCTTCCCCAACTAGATAGAAAAATTTGAATACTTAGGATAAATTACTTTCCCCCATTGGCTAAAATACAGCCTTAAACCTAAAGGGTGTTGTTAGTGGTAACTAAGTGGTACAGTACTGAAATAGTAATGTAATTTGAAGATCCCCTTGTACTGGCAAGCACTTAGTACCTTGTTATCAAATGTGATTGTATCAAGTATTACAATCGAGAACTTGAGAATCCCACAGTGGGAGGAAGTTCCTGTTGTAATAGGAAGGGGAAAAACAGGGAGGATGTAATACATTATATAAGGAAAAGCCCAAGCTGAGAGAGGTGAGAATTTCTCTGTGAGCATCTGGATATTGACCTGCTACTGCTGGACTGAGGAATAAACTGAGAATTGAGAAGAACTGAGAAGAGAACCCTTATGGTGGCTGAGTCAAGAAGCAGAAAACTTGTGGTGTCTCGGCACTCTGTCTGCTCTGTCTGTGTTGATGTTTGTTTGTGATACTTTGTACAGAAACCCTGGGACCTTACTGGAAGCCCTGAAAGAGGACTTTCTGTTTGTCTGTTTATAGAGGTCCTGGAGCGGGTTTTGGAGGTCCTGGGACTTGATTAATGAATTGTGCTGACCTTTTGGACCTTGTTTGTGGGTCTGTGTTGATTTCTATACTAATGATTTGTGTTAAGTTCTCAGACCTTGTTGGTGGGTCTAAGTTGAATTCACAAGCAAAAATTGTATTGATGTTGGTGCCAATAATGTGGATAAATATTATTGTGGCTCTGTTAAGCTTTGTCTTCTCAAAAATAGGAACTGTAAAGGACTTGAAGTCGAATGGATACTGTGAGCTTCAATATGGAATGGGAACTAGATAAGGAACTAGATAAAGAACTGGACAAGGAGATGGACAAGGAACAGGGAGCTGCCTGTCTCTGAACCCAGGTGAAAGTTGGATGGATTCAGATAGGAGCTGGGACCATGGACAAGGAACCATGGAAGCTGAGAGCAAGCCTTGAGTCAAAAATGAAAAGATATCTTCTTGGGTACCTGATTCTGACTGAGAAGACTATGATTTACTGTGACCTAGGGGTGGAGAACTTTGACCTTTACATTTAGATGATTGAGTTAAGAACTTCTCCAATTAAGAAGAAAGAAGACTTTTTGATTGAAGAGATTAAGACAATGTGACCTAGAGGTGGAGAATTTTGACCTTTGTACTTTGTGTCCCTTCAGGAGCCTCCTTAAGGACGATCGAATGAAGGACTTATTAAATTAATGTCATCTTCTTCTTAAAATTATCTGACCACTTTGATGAAAACTATGTGGCCATTATAGTGATAAGTTGTGAAGGTAAAATATTCTGAATGCTGTAAATTGTTTTCTGTGAATGTCTTGTATTGGTTTGTTATTGACTAAATTGGGAGTTTACTATACTGTTTAATGAGAACCTTTAAAACTGTTCACAGCAGCAGTCCTCTGGAAAGCTGCTTTTGCTTGGCTTTACAAGTACCTAGTGTATTGAGTTTGGAATCAGGAAGAATGAAGTTTGAATCCTGCTTCAGATATTTAATTGGTTGTGTGACCCTTGGCAAGTAGTTTAACTTCTTTCAACATCAGTTTCCTTATCTATGAAATGGGATTAATAATAAGATCTACCTCACAAGATTATTGTGCTGAACCCATAAGTGTTTCAAAAAATTTAAAGTGCTATATAAATTTTCATCACCATTGTGATTATATACATAACAAATGCAGGCTAAGTGAATTGAGAGGTAGATAGGTGGCACAAGAGATAGGGCATTTGGGCTTGGAATCACAGAGACTCATTTCATGAATCCAAATCTGACCACACTTACTAGCTGTGTGACCCTGGGAAAGTCATTTCATCTTGTTTGCCTCAGTTTCCTCATCTATAAAATGAGTTGGAGAAGGAAATGTCAAACCACTCTAATACCTTGGCCAAAAAACTCCAAATGAGGGCATGAAGAATCTGATGGGACTGAAACGACTCAGCAACAATAATAGGTAAGTGGAAAATAATACCCTTTCCTCCCTTGTTTACCTTTCATCCTGGCTTAAATTTGTTAGCATGCTGATCGAGGTATGATTGAGAGAATTTCTAACAGCATTTCAAATATCTTTCGGTCACAAGGGACTGCAATCACCACTTGGATTTTGTACTGTCTTGTCTGCCTAGGACTTTGAACTGTCAATCTAATTTTTTGAGGGAAAGGTTTTCTAATCACCACACACAGACATCCAGAAAAAAAGAAAACAAACAAACAAAAAAACTTGAGAACCCCAGGAGTGAATAAGACACAGCAATAATGAAGATGTGATGCAAAATCCAGGAGCAACATCCATTATGAAAAAGGCAGCCAGGTGATTGAGTGGCTAGAGTTATGAACCTTTAGTCAGAAAGATCTGAGTTGAATTCCTGCCTCAGATACTTGCTGTGTAATACTGGAAAATCATTCAAATTATCTTATCCTCAGTGACCTCATCTATAAAATAGCCATGCTAATAGCACCTACCTCCCAAGAATGTTGTAATGACATCAAGCATTTTGTACCTAAACCTATTAACAGGGAATAGGTTTAGAGGGAACTAGGTAATGGCTAGGTGACTCAGACACAACAAAGGCATAAACTTTCCTTTGATCGTACATGTTTCCTACATGTATACCTCTCTGTGATACCTATGTATGGCTATTCTTCCCATGGTCTATTAATGTGTGGGAAGAACCGCCACGTTTATCCAACGTATCGGCCATCACTACTTTGCTTCCTTTGCTGTTTCATAAAAGTCCTATCCTTTGTCTTCTGTCTGATGAATAAATAAGTAGACGTGAATGACTCATCTAGGAAGAGAAGCATACATTTCAGTGAAACACTATTAATGTCCTTATGTCCTAGATATAACAAGGAGCTACAGTTCTTTATGGTGTCTTCTGAAAATTTCCTTTTGTAATCTGCTACAAGCATACAACTATCTACTACAATAATGGGGATTAACGAGTGGCCACCTGAAAATATGAGTTCCATGCACCCTGCTGGACCCTGCTCACCACTGTAAAGCTGTAATAATATTGTAAATTATCCTAAACACGGACCAGCTAGGCTTTAGTTTATCTTCTTTCTGAAAGTACTTAAACAGAGATCCTTGAGTCAAACATCCCAAAATGTCTTGCTCACCACTTCCTACCACTCTTGCCAGACCTCTTTTGGTTTTCCTTTCTCATATTTTTAGATTTCACAGAAACTAGAAAGAGCCACAGCTCCTTCCCCTACCTTGGGGCTAGTGGTGAGATTCAGATGCTTTCTGCAGGTTGACTGTGGAAATTGGCCACTATTTAGATTCTGCTTTTTTTGCCCAGAATTCCTTAAACAAGTCCTGTTGTAGTCCTCCCTGAAAAGACTCTTCTGGTGTTTTTTCTCTATTTCACCTTTGTTGTTTGGTAACTGCCTGGTGGTTTTCATTACTTAGGAAAGAGAGCCATTTACACAGACTGCACAGCCTGTCAGTCACTCCTCATGAAGCTGCAAACTGTGCGAAAAATGTCATTGTTCACCAGGGAACTTGATATAGAAGCTGCTAACCTTTTCATCAGGAAAAAAAAGCACCCAACACCCAAAGATTTGATTGCATGTTCTATGCCAGAATTATGTCAAATTGAATCACACACACACACACACACACACACACACACACACACACACACACACATTATAGTGACAACATTATTCTTCTAATAAAGCTCTGTATTCCCCTGACAAATCATTTGCAAAATTTCCATCTAGGTACAAAGTACAGGTTCTGTTTATTTTTCCCTTGCATGGGAAGAGTAACCATATCATATATAATTTTGTATCCCATTCATTACAAAGCACAATGGACGTAGATACTGGAAGTGGTCTATAGATATTTCCTCACTGAACTGATGAATATAATGGGTGAATAATATTAATGCAATTCTGAGCAAAATAATAAAAACATTTAGGAAGATATAAGCATCCTATTCAATGACACTGTAAAGTATATAGCACAAGTTACCCTACCAAAAATTTTATTTTATAGAGCTAGAAAAAATAGTAACAAAATTCATCTGGAAGAACAAACTGTCCAGAATATCAAGGCAAGTAATGAAAAGAAATGCTAGGTAAGGTGGCCTAGCCATGCCAAATTTTAAACTGTATTATAAAGCAGCAGTCATCAAAACTATTTGGTACTGGCTGAGGAATAGAGCAGTGAATCAGTGGAAGAGATTAGGTACCCAAGAAACAATAGTCAATGACTATAGTAATCTACTGTTTGATAAACCCAAAGACTACAGTTTCTGGAGTAAAAACTCACTATTTGACAAAAACTGCTGGGGCAACTGGAAAATAGTATGGCAGAAACTGGGCATAGACCAATATCTTATACCATAAACCAAAATATATTCTCAATGGGTTCACAATCTAGATATAAAAGTTGATGCTATAGCAATCTGGGAGAGCAAGGAATAGTTTGCCCATCAGATTTATGGAGAAAGGAAGAAATTATGACCAAATAAGAGATAGAGATCATTTCAAAATCCAAAATGGATAATTTTGCTTACATTAAATTAAAAAATTTTTGTACAAAGCCAATATAACCAAGATTAGGAGGGAAGCAGAAAATTAGGAAAGATTTTTTATAATCAGAGTCTCTGATAAAAGCCTCATTTCTAAAATATAGAGAGAATGATATATATATATATATATATATATATATATATATATATGTCAAATATATAAGAATACAAATCATTTCCCAAGTGATAAATTGTCAAAGGATAAGAACAGCAAGTTTTTAAAGGAAGAAACTAAAGATATCTATAATCATATAAAAATATGCTAAATCACTATTGATTAGAGAAATGCAAATCAAAACAACTCTGAGGTACCACATCTTACCTGTCTGATAGGCTAACATGACAAACCAGGAAAATGATAAATGCTGGAGATATGGGGAAATTGGAACTCTAAGGTTTTGTAGGTGGAATTGTGGACTGATCCAACCATTCTGGAGAGCAATTTGGAACTATGCTCAAAGGGAAATAAAAATGGTATACCCTTTGACTGAACAATGCCACTTCTAAGGCTGTATCCCAAAGAGAGCATACAAGTAGGAAAAGGACCTTTATTTACAAAAATATTTTTAGTAGATCTTTTTGTGGTGGCAAAGAATTGGAAATCAAAGGAATGCCCCTCTGTTGGGGAATGGCTAAATAAGTTGTGGTATATGAATGCAATGGAGTACTATTGTGCTACAAGAAATGAGGAGCAGAAAGACTTCATACTAACCTGTTGAGGCTTATATAAACTGATGCTGAGTGAAAGGAGCAGAACCAGGAGAACATTACACACATTTAGAGAAACGTATCTGTGATGACTGATTTTGATAGAGTGGGCTCATTTCAGCAATGAAGGCAGGGCAGCTAGGTGTTTTCATGATAGAATGAGAGACCTGGAGTCTGGAGGATTTGAGTACAAAACTAACCTCAGATACCTACTAGTTGTGTGACCCTGGGTAAGTCACTTAACTCTGCTTCAGTTTCTTCATCTATAAAATGAGCTGGAGAAGGGAATGGCAAACCACTGCAGTATCTCCACCAAGAACACTCCCCAAATAGGGTTCACAAAGAGTTGAACACAACTGAAAAGACTATGCAACAATAACAATAAATAAGGTCAATCCACTTTGTCCTAGATATGGGGTCTCTTTTTGTACCTCTACACATCATTTCCCTCTGTTGTAATGTCCACAAACATTTTTCTGTCTCCCTTTGCTGATTTGGGCTAGAAAAACGACTTACAGATTTTTGTTTGTTTGTTTGTTTGTTTTTATTCCCTCCCCATGGGTTCCCCAATCAGGATAGTCTTGTGTATTTTCTAGATCTTTGTGAAGATTAGGGTAGAATTCAGTTCTGCTTCCTGTTAACATTTTGGCTCTGCTTCCTTATTGAGTGAAATTCTTTCCATAAAATATCTGTTATAATTAAACATATAAAGCTTATGAGTAGATTATAAACAGTGAGACAATTTAGCTTCTTAATCATGAACAACATTTTAAATTTTTTTTCAATCAGCAAAAATCCATCTTTCCTCCCTCTCAACCCCTTCTTTCAAGTGTAAAAGGGAAAAAGGACCCCTGTTACAAACATATATAATAAAGCAAAAGTAATTTCCACTTTGACCATGTGATTCACACACACACACACACACACACACACACACACACACACACACACATATATATATATATATATATATACAAACATATACATACATAGATATATAATGAACAAACACAAATATATACACTCATGTCTCATTATGCACTTTGACACATTTATATACACATATATGTGTGTCTCATTATGTACTTTGACTTTCTCCTCTATCATGAGGGTGGGTAGCACATTTCATCATTAATTCTCCAGAATCATTCTTGGTCATTCCTGTAATCCAAGTTCCTAAACCTTTCAAAGTTATTTGGTTTACAATACTGCTGCTCTATAAACTGTTCTGGTTCAGCTCACTTTACTATGTATGAGTTCATAGAAGTTTCTCCATGTTTCTCTTAATTCAACTCAATAAATATTTATTAAGCACCTTGTTATGTTCCAGACACTGTATTAAGTGATGGGCATGAAAAAAAGAAAGGAAAGAAGAGGAGAGCAGAGCAGAGCATAGGAGAGGAGAGCAATGGAATTGAACTCAGTAGAGCTACATTCCCGAAACCACCTCTTCATCAACAAGCAATATTTTCAAACTTATTTTAACTAATATTGTTAGTGATAATCTCTGCTTTAGATTAACTGTTTCAAGTAATAAATTTAAGTGATTTCATGTATGTTGTCAAGTCTACATAGAACTTTTCACTTTGATATTCTCTGCAAGAAAGATCAGTATAAATATTTCTAATGTATTTATGATGGTTGTATGATGATGACATGTCGTTAAATGATATTTCTTTAATCTCTGGATGAATGAAGAAATAAATTTCATCAACATCTTTAATCACCTTTCTCAGGAGACATGAATTAACTTTCCATTCCACTTTGGACCAAATTCATTGTTTCTTTTATTTATCTTTATAACAATGATATCATTATAAATATTTTTCATTTCTTCAAGTAGTGTGAAAATCTGGGGAAAGATGAGGCAGGTCATAACAATTTTACCATTCTGGTAAGTCTGATTATTTAAATTTGTCTCTTAGGTATGGCTAGGAGGTGCAGTAAATAGAGCACCAGCTCAGGATTCAGAAGGACCTGAGTTCAAATCCAGACTTAGATACTTACACTTACTAGTTATATGACCTTGGGCAAGTCACTTCACCCCAATTGTCCTTTCCTGTCCCCTCCAAAAAAACCAAGAATATAAGCTCCTTTTTTTGGAGTCAGGAGGACCTCAGTTCAGATCCAGCCTCAGACACTTAACACAAAAAACAGTTGTGTGACCTTGGGCAAGTCTCTTAACCACAATTGTCCTCCAAAAAGGAAAAAAAATAATTTGTCTCTTGTTCTTTCTACTTATACCTCCATGCTGTCAATGAGTAGGATTTATATTTTATAGAAACTATTATGGATATAATGGATATAGACATAATCAAAACCAATATAAAAGAGTTGCTCCAGAACATCTGCAAGCAAAGTTTCAATGAAAAAACTGGGCTTAGACATAAATTCAACAAAATTTCAAAGAGGAGAGGGAAACAAGTATTTTTTGAAGAAATAAAATTAAATGAGAGTGCTTGAAGAAAAGGAAATGGAAAATAAATGTGGGCTAAAAAGGAAGGAATTACAAAGAGAAATAATAGTTGAGTGTAAAAGTCACAAAAACCCACCAAAGCAACAGACATTAAAATTTCTCGTTGTTCTTGAATTATGTCCAGCTCTCTGTGACCCCTTTGGGGTTTTCTTAACAAAGATATTGGAGTGGTTTGCCATTTCCTTGTCCAGCTAATTTTACAGAAGAAAAACTGAGGAGGCAAAAACAGTTAAGTGAGTTTCCCAAGGTAACATAGCCAGTAAGTGTCTGAAGCCAGATTTGAATTGAGGTCCTCCTGACTCTAGGGTGGGTGCTCTATCCACTGAGTCACCTACCTGACCTATTAAAATTTATATTGGAGAAAATAGAAGACACTGACGCTAGGAGACAAAAATAGATATTAAAATAAAATTTTAAAAACTGAAAATATAGAAGAAAATACATGATATTTCATAGCAAAAAGGAAAAGTGATTTGGAAAACATTGGGGAGAGATAACTTAAAAATCAATATACTATATGAAAATCTATGACCAAAGAGTAGAAAAACCTAATCATCATATTTCAAGAAATCATAAAAGAATACTTCTTATATCTCTTAGGAACAGAAGGCAAAATAGAAATAGAATCCCCAACTTACATCCTGAAAGAAACTTTTAGATGAAAACTCCCAGAAATATTATAAGCAATTCCAGAGATTCCAATTCAAAGAAAAAGTATAATGGAAGCAGCCAGGAAGAAAAAAAGTTATGTACCAAGGAGCCATGATCAGGATCACACAAAATTTAGAAATAATTACTAATCAAAAGCAGAGATCTTTTTTTTTTTTTTAAAGCAATTAGGGTTAAGTTACTTGTTCAAGTTTACACGGCCAGTCATTATTTATGTGTGGGTGCTCATTTTCTGAGGCTGGATCCAAACCCAGGTCATCCCAAGTCTGGGGCCGGCACTCTTACTCACTGTGCCACCTAGCCCCACGAGAAGCAGATATCTTACAGTATATTATTCCAGAAGCCAAATTATATAAGGTTACAATCAAGAATAACTTAACAAGAAAAGTAGTATTATCTTATAGGAGAACAAGCGGGCTTTTAATGATATACAGGACTTTCCAGAATTCTTGATGAAAAAAGACCCAAGTTGGGGTGGTTAGGTGGCGCAGTGAGTAGAGCATTGGCCCTGGAGTCAGAAGGACCTGAGTTCGGATCCAGCCACAGACACTTAATGCACACACAAATAAAAAAACCTAGCCGTGTGACCTTCAGCAAGTTACTTAACCCCAACTGTCCTCCAAAAGGCGAGAGAGAGAGAGAGAGAGAGAGAGAGAGAGAGAGAGAGAGAGAGAGAGAGACCCAAGTTGTATAGAAAATTTTGAAGTTTACAAAAGGAAATCAAGGGAAAAAAAGGTAAACATGAATAAAGGAAAATTGCTTATATTCTAATGGGGATATGACATGTGTCTCCTCAGAACCCTAACATTATGATGGCTTATAAAGTAAATCTAATTAGATGAAAGATCTATGCTTCTGTTTCACTGTGGTAATCTTGAAGGATGGAATGGAAGGGGAAGAGGAATATACTGAGGGAGAATGAAAAGAAGGGTGGGAAAATTATTTCACATAATTTGGGTGCACAAGTAGAACTTTATGTAAACTAAGAGGAATAAGTGTGTGGAACAGGTTGGGAAGGGGCAGGTACATTTAAACCTTACTCATCCAAATTTGTCAAAATATTGAAGAATATACATACAGAGAACTGTATACAGTAATACCTCTCACTTAACATTGAAACAGGAGGTATAGGAAGAAGAGAGAAGAGGGAATAAGAGGATGGTAATTAAAGGGAGGAACTGGTCCTAAGCAAAACAAACTCTTTTTGGTGGTGGTGTTCAATTGCTTCAGTTGTGCTGGACTCTTCATGACTGTATTTGGGATTTTATTGGCAAAGATATCAGAGTGGTTTGTCATTCCCTTCTCCAGTTCATTTTATAGAGACAACTGATAAGTATTCCCTCAGTTTCCAGTTCTTTGCCAAAACAAATACAGTTCCTATTAATATTTTGTATACAGTTATATTCTGTTTAGAGGCAGCTAGGCAGAGAACTGGGAACTGAGGGGGTGCCAATCAGTTGGGGAATGACTGAACAAGTTATGGTATATGAATGTGATGGGATATTATTGTGCTCTAAGAAATGATGAAGGGGGTTGCTTCAGAAAAACCTGGAAGGAATTGTGTGAAATGATGCAGAGTGAAATGAACAGGCCAAATAGGAGCATTTCTACAATACAACAACAAAAAATTGTAAAATACATAGGTACACTGATCAACACAACAACCAGTTGTGACTTCAGAGTACTCACAGTGAAACATGTACCCAACTCTTGGTAGACAGAGAAGGGGCTCAGATTCAAAATAGAAAGAGAGAAAGAGAGAGAGAGAGAGAGAGACAGACAGACAGACAGACAGACAGACAGAAACAGAGAGCCAGAGAGCCAGAGAGAGACAGAGAGAGAGACAGAGATCTGTGTATTGGTCATAGGCAACATTGGAATTGATTTTGTTTGAATTTGCAGGTTTGTAACAGATGCTTTTATTTCTTTCCCAATGAGGCATGGAAAGAGGAAAGAGAAAAGGCAGAATTCATTGAAAAAATTAATTCAATTTAAAATAAGCCATTCTAAGAGTTTGAGGAAGCTGGTTATTACTAGAATAAGACAAAATAGTAAGATATTAAACTGGCCATAATTAAAATATATAGGAAAACACCTGTGCTGACATTGTATAATTTCTGAACTGTCTATGTTATCAGGATATCAAGTAGTTACAACAAAGGTAAAAAAAAATCAATAACAAATTAGAAAAGAAAAAGGGAAAGATGAGAAGACAGTGAAATTACAATTGCTCTAAGTTTACATTTAAAAATAGAATTTGAAAAATGGAAAATGGATAAAGGTAAACATGTGGGTTGTGATTATAACCATGATGAACATGAAGTTTAATCAATATAAATTAGTTGCCATAATGAGAAAGCCAAAGGACTTCAGCAATTAACTCTGTCAGCAAACACTCAATATCTTTGCCAAATGAAGAGACATGGCAGCCAGAGTAATACTAGTTTAAAAAGTATAAAATTGGGTGGCTAGGTGGCACAGTGAATAGAGCACTGGCCCTGGAGTCAGGAGAACCTGAGTTCAAATGTGGCCTCAGATAGTTAACACAAAAACTACCCATGTGACCTTGAGCAAGTCACAACCCCAATTGCCCTCCAAAAAATAAAACAAAATAAAATAAATAAAAAGTGTAAAATTATTTGCACAACATCATGGAATAGGATAATGCAATAATCATTGCTAAAACAAACAACAACAAGGAAAAAGAAGCAGCTGAAAACAATCCACATAAATTTAGGTATGAGGTTTAACTAAAACCAGATTATCCTGATACAATTTACAGATGGAACTGGAAGGAGAAAAACAAATAGACAAAAATTGAACTGATTTGCCCAGTATCCTTAGCAATATATTCTTATTTCTCATACCACATTTGAATTCTCAGTATCTCAGTAACTAATAGGTTTTTATTCTTAATATTTCTTTTAAAAGATTATTTTATTAACATTCTTTTCTTTTTAAATTTGAGTTTCATATTCCCTTGCTACCTTCCATCCCTTCCCCATACACCGAGAAGGCAAACAATATTATATAAATTATACATGTGCATGCAAAAGTTATTTCCATATTAGCTATATTGCAAAATAAAGAAATAAAACTAGAAAAATTATACTTCTGTTTGCAATCAGAGTTCATCATTTCTCTCTCTGGAGGTTGATATTATTATTAATGTTATTTTTTGTCATGAGTCCTTTGGAGTTGTCATATATCCCTGTATTGGTCAGAGAGGCCAAGTCCTTCAGAGTTCATCATCATTACAACTGTTACTGTGAACAATGATCTCCAGGTTCTTCAATTTCACTCTGCACCATTTCAAAGAGTTCTTTCCATAATTTTCTTTCATTTTGGGGGGCAAAGGGAAGGCAATTGGACTAAGTGACTTTCCCAGGCTCATATTGCTATTAAGTATGTGAAGACAGATTTGAAATCAAGTCCTCCTGACTCCAGAAATGGTGCTTTATCCACCTTGTCACCTAACTGCCCCTTGCCATGATTTTTCTAAAACCACCCTCCTCATCATTTCTTATACAACAATTGTACTCTATTACAATCATAAGTTACAACTTATTTAGCGACTCCCCAACTGATGGGCATCCCCTCAAATTCTAGTACTTTGCCACCTCAAAGAGAGTTCTATAAATTCTTTTTGTGCTAGTACTTTTTCCTCTCTCTTTGATCTCTTTGGGGAACAGGTTTAGTAGTGATATGGCTGGATCAAAGGATATATCCAGTTTTATAACCTTTTTCTGTATAATTTCAGATTGTTCTTCAGAATGGTTAACTAGTTCAGTGTTCTATCAACAGTTCATTAATATGCCTATTTCCCTTATCCTTTCTAGCACTGGTCCTTTTTCATAGGTGTTAGGCTATCAGAGTTGTTTTAATTTGTTTTTCTCTAATCAATAGAAATTTAGAGCACTTTTTGTACACCTGTATAAAGCTTTGATTTCTTCCTCTAAAACCTGCTTGCTCATATCCTTTGACCATTTACCAATTAGGGAATGACTTATTTTATATGTTTGATTCACTTCCTAGTATATTTTGATAAATGAGGTATTTATCAGAGAGACATGAAGTAAAAGTGTTGTGTATATGTGTAGTGTGTGTATTACTTTATTATTTATGGTACCTTTTAGAAAATTTTAGTTTCCTTGATTATCTCTATCAGGGCTATTTTTGCTTTTTCTTTGTGTGAGATCATGATTGCAACCCTTGCCCTCTTCCCTTTAGCTGAAGCATAATAGACTATGCTCCAGCCATTCACTTCAACCCTGTGTCTGTTTTTCTGTCCCAGATGTGTCTTGTAAACAACATATTTTTGAATTCTGTTTTCCAATCCATTCTTCTATCTGCTTCCATTTTATGGGTTAACTCATCCCATTCACCTTCTCAGTCATGATCCCTGTCTGTAGCAGCAAGCACCCCAGCATACCCAGGGTGGCTGTCAACACAGGTTCTTAGATCTGCTTTTCTAAAGGAAAGCAATTCAAAATGGGTTAACCATCTTGCTTTAATCAATCAAATATATAATTTACTTGTTCAGGGGAAAAAGTCAGCACCCTGAACTTCAGAGTATACAGAGAGAAATATTTCAAGCAGACAGGCCTCCAACTGTCCATCCATACCAAATCACAGTTACCAGAGAGAGAAGCATTAACATCTGGGTTTTCTAAGCTGGGGGCTCTCAACAGCTGCCCAGAGTCTTGTCTGGTCAAGTCACACAATACTTCTCAAAGTGAGTCCCAAAACAAAGTTTCATATCAGGTATTATATAGCCTTCTCCTGGCTCAGAGAAATGTAACAATCCTCTTCACCCAATGCCTAATCACAAAGTATCTCCTGAGAAACAAGCCTCCTACCACAGGCTCCAGGTGCACTTAAGCCTATGGGCAGGGAAGGTCTTAAAACTTTACATTCCTATAATATTGTCCATTTCCTTTCATATCCCATTTCTCTCTGTTTATCCTTCTCGCTATTTTTTTTTTAAATCTTTTCCCTCCTCAGAAGACTATCTTGCTTCTAACCACTGGGTCCTTCAATCTCCCCCCACCCTTAAACTCAACTCCCCGATTCTCTTGTTCACTTCCCCTCCTATGTTCCTATTGGATATGACAGATTTCTATACCCAAATGAATGTGTACATATATTCTTTCTTTTTTGAACCAATTATGAGGAAAGCAATGTTCAAGCATTGCTCTCCACTCCCACCCCTTTTGCCCCTATAAAAACCTTTCCTTGTAAGCCTCCTTTATGTGAGAAAACTTGATTCATTCTACTTCTCCTTTCCCCTTTCTCCCAAAGCATCCCTCTTTCTCATATACACATATTTTTAGATCATCCCAACATAAGTGACTCACATCCATGCCCTCTGTCTCTGCCATCTCCTAATGCTTTAATAATGATAAAATTATAAAGTGTTACATGTATCATCTTCCCATAAATGAGTGTGAAGTTTAAACTTATTGAGTTCCTTTAAAATTCTCAAATAAACCCATGTACGGAAATACTTATAGCAACTCTTTTTGTGGTGGCAAAGAATTGGAATCTGAGGGGATGACCATCAATTGGAGAATGGCTGAACAAGTTGTGGCATATGAATGTAATGGAACATTATTGTTCTATCAGAAATGATGCACACGCAGATTTCAGAAAAACCTGGATCTACATGAATTTATGTTGAATGAAATAAGTAGAACCAGGAGAGCATTGTACACAGAGTGTGACGATTAACTATGATAAACTTAGCTCTCCGCAGCAATGCAATGATCCAAGACAATTCCAAAAGATTTGTGATGGAAAATGCTAACCACATCCAGAGAAAGAACTATGGAGTCTGAATATAGATCACAGAATGCTATTTTCACTTTTTTGTTGCTTTTTCTTTGTCTTGATTTTTCCCTTTTGTTCTGATTCTTCTTTCACAACATGACTAATGTGGAAATATGTTTAACATGATTGTATATATATATATATAACCTCATTGTTTGTTGTCTTGAGGAGGGGAGAGGAAAGGGAGGGAAAGAGGAAAATTTGGAACTAAAAAGTTTATAAAATAAATATTGAAAATCATCTTTACATGAAATTGGAAAAATACTATTATGAAAAAGAAAGAATAACTGCAAAGAAAAAAAGAAAGAGTACTGCCTTGTGACTCAGAAAATCTGAGTTCAGACCATATATCTATCATAAAATTATCTAAATGGCTTTGGGCAAATTATTTTACCTCTCTGGATTTGTTTACTCATTTGTCAGATGAATGTTTGGTATCTACAATGCCATTCAAATCTAGATCTGTGAACTTCTTCCTATTTTCAATTCACAACAATCATCTCTGGGTATCTACAAGCCTCAATTTTACAAAATATTTCAAAGAATATTTCAAATGTGACATAGAATAAAAAAATGTGGCTCAGCTAGTGGCACAGTAAGAGTGCCAGCCGCAGGGTTGCGATGACCCGGGATCGGTCCCAGCCTCAGAAAATGAGCACCCACACTTAAAAAGTGACTGGCCATGTAACCTTGAGAAAGTTACTTAACCCCGATTGCTTTATATAAATTAAATAAATAAATAAAATAAAAATAAATAAAAAAGAATGAAAAAATGCTTTGAAAACTCTATGTCACTTTGTAAATGTAAACTAGTTTAAAAACAATGATAATTATGATGAATAATGCTTTTTTAGGATGAAATACCTTCAAAACAATATTAAAAAAAACTGATAATAGAAGTTTGCATGGAATAATTTCCATATATATGTATATGTATATATATATATGTATATACATACATATATATATATATATATTTGTATCTAATGGCAACTATTTCTAGGGTGTGGAGAATGAAGGGAAGAAAGTGAAGAAAAAAGGAGGAAAAGAAATCTACATGATAATTTTGTTGTATACTTGGAGGGAAAAGAAAGTTTTATATGACAGATTTGCAGTTTCATATGCAATCATCTTCTTTATTGGACTGTTATGGGAATGCTTGTTTCTTTCTGTGAATTGAAAACTAAGAAATAAATAAATCATTACTGATTAGAGAAATGAAAATTAAAACAACTCTGATATATGACCTCAAACCTATCACATTGGCTAATATGACAGAAAAGGAAAATCACAAACACTAGAGGGGATTTGGAAAAAATAGGGGGAGGGGGGAAAAGCATACTAATTCACTGCTGGTGGAGTTGTGAACTGATCCAACCATTCTGGAGTATAATTTGAAACTATGGCCAAAGGGCTATAAAACTGTTCCTACCTATGTCACCTTGGGCAACTCAACCCCAATTGCCCTACTTTTCCCTCTCAAAAAAAAACAAACAAAAATAAACTGTTCCTACTCTTCTACCCAGTAATACTACTAGTAGCATATTATTTCTCTCTCTCTCTTTCCCTCTCTCTCTCTCTCTCTCTCTCTCAATATTTTTAATGTGGAAATATATTTTGTATGGCTCAATATGTTTAATGGGTGTCATGTTTCTTGGTTTCTCAATAAGTGGGGAATGGGTGGAAGGATGGAGAGAATTTGGAACTGAAAATACTTTTTTAATCTTGAAAATTACTGGGGTGGGGGAGTAATGTGGAAAACTTTAAGAAATTATTTTCATTTTTATTTACCTGAATTCTCTAGCACTTAATTGTGCCACATAAGGAATTCCACCCAATATAAATAGATATTAAGATAATGAAGGAAGATTACTCTTCCTCTTCCCCCCTTTTTTTATTCCTGCCTCTTTAATACATATATCTCCAGCTCATGGTACAATGGTACAATGGAGAGAGCAGTGGTTTGGATATCAGAGAATCTGAATTTGAATCTTTGCTCTGCTACTTACTAAGCAATGGGAATTTGAGCAAGTCGAGTAACCTCTAAGTCTCAATTTTTAAACTTAGAAAAGGAAATGGTTAAACTAAGTGTCTTCTAAGTACTCTTCTGAATTTAAATCCATGATATCATATTCCTATGACTTCCTCTTGAATTTTTACTTCATTGTCTGCAATAGAAACTATATCATGATACTATATTCCATACATAGTCCTTCTTGGTAACTCTTCAAGTCTTTGTTCTTGACTATGCCCATGATTTCAAATCATGTAGAACATTAAAAGAATTATGTTAAATGATAGTTACTATTATTATTTGACATTGGCAGTGTAGATAATATACATATTACTGTACTTTTCAGGATGAATTAGTATTATTGAGTTTTATATCTTCCTAGTCCCTTGTTGTAATCAGGGTACTTAAATAGCCTATCCTCCATTTTTACTTACCAGCATTAACAACTACAGATATCAGTAACAGATGGAAGTTGACACAATCACCTCTCATGTTGATGTTATGAGAAATAACCTTTGCAGTAATATGAGGAAGGACTAAATAACTTGAAAGTCATTACTTAAATTTAATCATCATTCATTACATACCTACCAAGTCTATGGGGTGTTCAGGAAAACTAGCTCCTCTAATGTGAGGGCTTAGCAGGCCCTTCTGAGGGCTACTCATTCACCATTGGTGTCCCTTTGCTACCCACCTCTCACCTGTGGCTCCCAGAAGCTGTAGCATACACAGTAGCCACACACTAGTAAACCATCTCAATAGTCAGGCTAAATCAGGTTGAAGGTAACTAATAGGCCTCAAACCCTCTCAAATTAGTTCATGAAGTAGGGTGATGTCTAAGCCAAGAATGTAGAATAAATGGATGAGAATAATTTGTTCCACTGGTGATGAAGGCAGGTAAGTGCTTAGAGCTTGGTCAGGCATCCAAGAAACCAAGGTCATCCTCTGTGTCCCCTGACACTACTATTCACCCTGAATTTTATCTTGCCATTGGGCTAAATAGCTCTGGAAGAGAGAGTGAGGCCAATAACTTTGGGCAACTCTGCCTCACTTAAATCAATTTACATGCAAGTCAAAATATCACCCATGATGTCACTGGTCCAAAGTGAAGGATGGACAACATAACAACATAAATTAACACCATTTTATAAAGGAATTAAGTAAAAAACAGGAAAGTTAAGGACATGTCAAAGGTCACATTATTATTGACAGAGTTAGGACTTGAACCAATGTCTTTTGCGACTCTGATTTTTGTTCTTTCCATGAGACCATGAAAGTTCTGTAAAAAGGGACCTTTCCAAGATAAGGTAAGATTAATCTGGACAAGTGTCCTTAATTATTGAGTTGTAAATTATTTTTTAAAGGAGAGAAGGTATACACATGGATTGACAAAGAATAGGATGAGAAAACTAGTTGTTTAGCATCATTATGGAAAAAAACAGGTATGATAGACTATTTTAACCTTTAACATTTAAACTCACACACAAAATTCCAACCTCCTTTCTGCATGCCTTTTCACTGACTATCCCCTAATAGTTAGAATACTTACTCCTCCTCTTCCTCCTATCTCATAAAATCTCATTTCCTTTCAGATTGAGCTCAGGTGCCATTTTTGGCATGGTGGCATGTACATACACATGTACATTCTGTATCTCCCATTAGAATATAAACCCAGTAATGGTTTGGGCTATTTGTATCTTTGTATCCCCATTGCTTAGCATGATAACCAGAATTTAGTGTATGCATAATAATTGCTTGCTGATGATTGATAGTTGCTGTTTGTGTCTCTACCTCATAGAAAGGGATTTACATTCACACAGTTTAACTCCTCTGTTTTGCAAATGAGGAAACTGAATCTCATAGATCTAAGCAAAAATATCAGTTTATTAATGTCCAGATCAGGACTAGATTAATTCATTTAATAAACTTTAAGTACTTATTGTATGTAAAATATCATACTTGGCACCTTGGGAGACACAGCAATTGGTGAGATACAGTCCTTATCCTTAAGGATTTTTTTTTCAAACTATTCCCATGCTATACCTTGATTCTGCCCTTCAAAACAAATATGGAAAATGTCCCTTTTTAGGAATTCTCTGACTAACTTAATTCTGGCTGCTCCCACCATGTCCTCAAACCCTTACCATTCCCTATTAGCAGTACTCCATTAGCAACACTGTTCGATGTTCATATTCTCTCAAAGGATGTGGACTATTTGTATCTTAATAAGATTGTAAGCTCCATGAGTATAGAGATAATTATTTACTTTCCCTTACAATGTCCACCAATACTGTGGAAACAGTAGGTACTCAGTAAATGTGGTCATTCCTGATATGAAGGGATTGAAGTAATTTCTTTATTCATTTCAGGAAAGGAAGCTAGAAACTGTTTAGGAACAATGTGTGGGTTAGGAGCAGCGTGTGGACCACCTCTACTCTAGCACTAATGTGTAATCACTGACATAGACCAGGGTCTAGCTTGGTGCTGTTTATATTTATTTAGCTACTTGTTTAAAACAGGCATAAGGACAGTTGGACAATCTGAAGTCATTTGAAGTTATGTAAATGTTTTGTACATCTTATACATTATTTTGTCTCCCACCCCTATCATTAATGGCTGGCACTATTATCTCTGAATTTAGCTCCATCTATCCATCCATTTTTTTATCATTAACCTGAATTATTGTGATGTTGCTGCAGTACAGTGAGTGTACATTGGGATTATTTCAAATTCTAGTGGCAAATAATACCAAAGGAGCAGAAAAAAATAACTTGTTCTCATATTACCAAGAAAAAATATATTAGTAGATCCCAGTGGTCCTTTCCTAAGCTATCCATTGATTTATTATCTTCATAGTCCCCTTTTTCTAGTCCACTCTTCCCATTATTTTCATGGTATATGCTATTCTACTTTGGTCTTTCTGTAGAACAGCCCTCTAGGCTTCTTCCGGTCAATTTTTATTCTCCTTCTTACATCATTTCTAATGTCCTACATATGCCCTTTTTTTAAAGGGGAGAGACTAAAATTGATTATAGTATTGTGGGTAAGAAAATACTGCTATTCTTTGAAATCACTCACTTAGGAGTACTGATTTGAATTTTAAGAAAACTACATGATTTGGGGTAAATTATAATATTGTTTTCCATACTAGAACCTTCACTCTCTGTGTGAAACCTTAGCATAAATGAAGTAGAGATTTAAGAGCATATACTACTCCTTCTGTTTCTAAAAGTTGTAAACAGATATCGCCCTCTCTGTGTCCCAAGTTCTCCTTTTGCTGGTTCCAGTAAATATTGACCCCTTTGATTATAAGTTCCCTTAGCAGACTGTGTGATTCCAGAGGTCACTAATGTCCTACATGCATTGCTTCAACTGACAAATAAGATGCTTGTAATGCAGGTGCCTGAAGCAAGGAAAGCAGATTAATTGATGAGATAGCCCTTGAAAGGATACAGGCTTTTATTGAGAGAAAAACCATAATGATCACAGATAAAAAAAAACAAAAACAAAAAATGACTATTTAAACACCATATACCTTACTTTATGCAGTTGTTATGCTCCTGGAAAAATTCATGGAAACTTACTTTACATACATTGAATCCTATTTTAAGTATCTCAGGAAAGATATAACCCACCATCAGGCAGGTAGCATGTTACTTGACTGGATTACTGTTAAGTCATAATTGATAAAGAAGGTTAAGAGGCACTGTAACTTACAGCACCCTGAAAAAGATTAATATTATACAATGTGAGAAACGTGATCACTCTAAACAACAACAACAACAACAAAAATACTCACTGTGAAGCCAGGAAAGTTCTTATTTTATTTTAGACAATTATTCTACATTCCTAGTGAATGGGTCCCTCCTGATTGGAGAGGACATTTGCTCAGAAAATTACCAGGCTTTTTATGCTGTTTCCAATTTGAATTCCTCCTTTCCGCCCACCTCCATTGGCTAGACTCAGCCTTTTGAACTGCCCATGACATGACCCCCAGAAACAGTTCATTAAACATGTATACAAGCTTCTAACCTTTTACCTGATCAGAAACCTGATTAGAACCAATCACCTCTGACTTATATTCTGCTATCATTCAAAGCTGGGAGGGGTAAATTTTAATCCTGTGTAAACAGATTTGTTTCCCACAACATTTCCTGAAATGTCAAAGGAAGGAAGATCTGATTTTGGTTATAAAAAGGGAAAGGATGAGAACTAATTTTGGAGGACAGATGCTATGACAAAAATATGATCTTGATGGGTGTCCCAGTGGAGAAGGTTTGGCAATACCACCACTCCTTAATTGACTTCCTCTGATGGAAGGGCTTGGCCATTTTTCCATCCCACCATGTTTACAAGCTTCTTACCTAGATTCTGAGATTCAGAAATACTCACTAAATGGCCTCCATGATGAATATTCCTTGTTTTCAACTCCCAGATTAGACAAGGTGCCTGTAAACTACAAACTCATGAAAAGCAGTATGCATAGATATCATAAAGAGTTTTTCAGCTACTTCCTGAGTTGTATATTTAGGGAGGCTTCAGACCCTCCTTTGATTAGCTTCCTCCTCCAAATAGTTCTATTAAAATTATGACACTCAAAATATAAAAGGAGGGGCGGCTAGGTGGCACAGTGAGTAGAGCGTCAGTCCTGGAGTCAGAAGGACCTGAGTTCGGATCTGACCTCAGACACTTAACGCCCACACAAACAAAAACCTAGCAATGTGACCTTCGGCAAGTTACTTAAAAGTTACTTAATCCCAGTCGCCCTCCAAAAAAGCTATATATATATGAAAGGAGCTGATACAAATTACTACTTAAAGATACAGAAAACCTGGGATCTAATCTGTCAGGTAGTATATAGCATCACAGATTTTTAGGTGAAAAAGACTTTGGATCTTATCTAGTTCAGCATCTTCAGTTGAGGAAGCTATAAGCTTCAGTGAAACTGCTGACCTAACATTGGTGGAGAGAATTTTCTGGTTCAGATATTCCCATTATTAATAATAATAGGATTAGTTTAAGTTCTATCTCCACTTGTGAGGGAATAATACCACTCCATAAAAAGCAACCTCCATTTGCAATGGAAATAGTGTGTGTGATGAAAGGATTGAAAGGAAAGTCCTTCAATTTGTAAGTCCCTATTCACCAGTAAATTGATGGAAGAGGAAACAAGTGAAGTAAGGACCAGTAAGGAATCCAAAAGTAACAAATTTAGATCATGTTTGCCCCAAACAGTTTATTTTCTCTAATGTAATTTTTTATTTTAATTTTTTTTAATTTCTTAATCCCTCTATAAACATGTTTTCCTGTAAATCAGTTTCAATCTAGCTAATGAATAGAATCATAAAATGACCAAAACATTTTATGATCTACTCCATATCTTCCCCACATACCTCTCTCTTGAGTCTTGATATGTCTCCCATTTTATATTGTTTTTCCCAGACTGACCAATTTCCCTAACCTCTGGTTTCCATGATTACTCAACAAAGGTTAGTTGTCAATAACTTCCTTTACATAAAGGGAAGTAAACAATACAATAACAAAGGGGAAGAGACATAGGGCAAATAGGTGCAATCCATCGATCACTAGATATAAAATACCAAAGTTGGGTACTCCTTATCCTAGGAAAAGAAAATAACTTTTCTGCCTATATTCCTTTCCATAAATGGGGGAAATAAAGATAGGGATAAATCTTGGAGAAGTGACTCAATATAAGGGACTCAAAAGGCGTGGAGGTGGGTGATGTCTCTAAGGGGATTTTGGGTTGTGTCACCAATCATTGTCCTCATCAGTGCAGTCAACACCTTTTCATCTTCTTCCAGGGCAAAGCAACATGTTATCTTATCATGGTCACATTGAATGGAATGGCTAGGGGTAGGGAAGAGGAGAGAATCCCTAGGTGCACAATATTCTCCCCACATGGCACCAAAAATGAATACATTACAAATTTCTGACCATGCTTCATTTCTCTCATACTTCTAACATCTCTTTCTAAGAATTTTCAATGAAAACAGTTACACCATCTTCCATTTCTGCATGATAACCCTAGATTATCTAAAACATTCACAGGTCCAATCCCTATTCCTATCACAATCATAATTGCCTGGTAAATGACTTCTATAAATGATTATAACTAGAGTAAAGGGGTAGAGAAGGTTTATATCTCAAGGGATACAATGTCATATTCAAGAATGAAGCATTAATGCAATAAGAGACAGAAACAAAATGGCAGATGTTTTCTATGCTCTATTTTACTCTCTTCTCCAGATCAGAAGCAACACTCCTGAGATCACCAACCCCCCATACATAAAATCAGGTTTCAATAATTTCCAGAAAGAGAAGCTCAGTATTTGCTAAAGCTTTGATGAGTTTTTCAGGGATGTAATGTGTATTCCTAGAAGTTTTTCTTGGTTGAGTGATATGTTTTATATATTCTTATCTTCCTGTTGTTTGGAAAGACACATAGTTGAAGGAAAGCCAAGGTGACTGTGTTCTGGTCTATGAGTGAACAAAAGCAGTCAGTAGAAACATGTGAAGAAGATTCCCTCTTCACCAGTACCACAAACCCTGTCATACCAGGGCTTCTCCTTGCCCCAGGACTGCCACCAAGGTCTGTGACCCAGATCTAAGCACAAAGTAAGAGAATTCTGGCTCAGCACCAGCAAAGAGATCCCTGAAATCTTCCTCTGATCAACTACTGGATTTCACAACCATCTGTGAGCTGAGAGCTCCGGAAACAGCCATTGCTGCCACTGCCAACACCCCTGGGCAAGGTCTATATCATGGCCACCACCACAGCTGCCAGTTATTCAGTCCTCTGAGGCTTGCTCTAGGTTTGCTGGGGTCTAGCCTATGCAGAAGTGTCTTGCACTGGACTTCACTCCTCTCCAACCCAGTATAATAGGCCTTTCATATTAACCTTTCATATTGTCTTGTCCTGGAAATTTTTTTCATTCTGTCATTTTGTGGGTTCTGTTGCTCCAGAATTGGTTTAGAGTAATTTCTTACAGGTATATGGAGAGATTTAGAGAAGAACTCAAGCAAGTCCCTGCTTTTACTCTGCCATCTTGGCTCCACCACTATGTGACTATTAATAGCTTTGATTTCTTTGGAAAATTGTTTTTATCCTTTGACCAATTATCAAGAAGGAAATGGCTTTTATTTTTATAAATTTGGCTAAGTTCTCAATAAATTTGAGAAATGAGGCCTTTATCAGAGAAACTTGCTGGAAAAATAATTTCCCAGTTTCGAGGTTTCCTTTTAATATTAGTTGTATTAGTTTTGTTGGTACAAAACCTTTTTAATTTCATATCATCAAAATTATTCATTTTATTTCCGGTGATACTTTTTACTTCTTGTTTGGTCATGAGCTCTTCCTTTATCCATAGACCTGACAGGTACATTTTTTCCAGGCTGACCTATTTTATTTACAATATCACTCTTTATGACAATGATTTATCCATTTTGAATTTATCTTGGAATATTGTGTGAGATGTTGTTCTAAGCTTAATTTCTGCCAAGCTGCTTTCCCATTTTCCCAGCATTTTTTTACATCATTCCAACATCATAAACTCACTCTTTCTATGTTGAATCTAACTGCCCTAATGATAAAGTTCTTAGAAGTTACATGTATCATCTTCCTATAGAGAAAGGTGAAAAATTTAACCTTATTGAGTCCCTTGTGATTTCTCTTTCATGTTTACCTTTTTATACTTCTCTTCAGTTTTGTACTTGAAGAATCAAATTTTCTATGCAGTTCTGGTATTTTCATCAGGAATAATTAAAAGTCCTCTATTGCATCAAATATCTCTTTTTGCCTTGAAGGATTACTCAGTTGTTTTTTTTTTTTTTCTGGGTAGGTTATTCTTGGTTGTATTCCCTGTTCTTTAATCTTCTAAAGCATCATATCCCAAGCCTCCTTCAGGGAGGCACCTGCTAAAATTTGTGTGATTCACACTGTGGCTCTATGTTATTTTTTTTTTCTGACTGCTTGAAGTATTTTCTCTTTGACCCAGGAGTTCTGGAATGTATTTTAATATTCTTGAGAGTTTTCATTTGGGGATCTCTCTTAGGTTGTAATCAGTGGATTCTTTTAAGTTCTATTTTACCTCCTGGTTCTCTGATACTTGAGCAGTTTATCTTGATAATTTCTTGAAATACGAAGTGTAGGCTATTTCTTGGTGATGGCTTCCAGAAAGTAAAATAACTTTTAAATTCTCTCCTCAATTTACTTTCCAGATAAGTTGTTTCTCCAATGAGATATTTTATATTTTCTTCTAGTTTTGCATTCTTTTGATTTTATTTTGTCATTTCTTGATGTCCCGTGGCATTATTAGCTCCTACTTGCCCAATCTAAAATTTTTAAGAATTTGTTTTCTTCAGTGAGCATTTAGACCTCTAATTCCATTTGGCTAGTTCTACATTTTAAAGAGTTCCTTTCATTACTGAATTTTTGTACTCCTTTCCACTTGGAGCATTCTGTTTTAAGTGTCATTTTCTTCAGTATTCTTGTGCCTCTTTTACCAAGCTATCAACTGTCTTTTTCATAATTTTCTTCTTTTGCTTTTATTTATTTATATATTTCCTCTGCCACTTTTATTTGATTTTCAAAATTGCTTTTTGGCTCTTCCAGGAATTATTAAACTTGTGTCCAACTGACTTTTTTTTTTCTTTTGAGGTTTTGCCTGTAGCTATTTTGACTTTATTGTCTTCTGAGTTTATGTATTGATCTTCCTTGTCAACATAGTAGAATTTTATGTTGATGTTATTTGTTGTTGTTTTTTGCCCATTTTTCTACCCTATACCTTGATTTTGAACTTTATGTTAATGTTTGGCTCTGTTCTTGAATAGAGGAGAGGTGCACTCTATCAATTTTCAGGCTTTGGCATAAAGCAGTTTTCACAGATAGGTCTGGTGGATTTGGAAATTTTTGTTGCTTCCAAGGTACTGTGTTCTGGGGAGAGGTGTAGTTACTGTTTTTTTGGTTTGAACTCTGGTCCTTACTCTGAAAGGGCCCTTGATCCCCTGGGATTGCAATTGATACTATTCCTCAGAGTCCCTGATCCTTTCAATCTGAAAGTGGTTCTGATCCTCCCACCTACCTTAAAACCAGAAATGATTCTTTTCCTCAGGGCTCCCATTTCCTCTTGACCAAAAGTGTTCTTCTCTGACCTTGAACTATGACCCAGAAATAGGTATAGCCAATGGAACTGTCAAACAGTTTCTGGTCCTGTGTCCTCTGCTAGTGTAATCTCTTTCTGACCAGTTGCCTGATCCATTTACTATCTCTTGCTTGAAGAACTGCTGCTACTTCCATAGTTACCACCTAGACACACCACCAGTATTTCATCTACTTGGGCTCTGTGCCAGCCTCCACCTACTTGTCACAGATTTCTCCTTCATACCTGCTAAGCTATCATGGAAGAATGTCTCATCCTTAACTTTTGTAGGCTCTACCACTACAGAATTCAATTCTAAGTGTTATTTTAAAGGTGTTTGAATGTAAATTTCAGAGACGATGTGGCAAAATTTGGATGTCAGTGGAGTTGTGAACAGATACAGCCATTTTGGACAGCAATTTGGAACTGTGCCCAAAGGGCAACAAAACTATACATAGCCTTTTATCCAAAAATACCACTACTAGGTCTGTATCCCAAAGAGATCATTAATAGGGAGGAAGGACCTACATGTACAAAAATATTTATAACAGCTCTTTTGTCTTGGCAAAAAAATTGGAAATTAAAGAGATACACATTGATTAGGGAATTCCAGAACAAGATATGGTATATGAATATAATGGAATACTATTGTGTAATAAGAAATGATGATCAGGTGGATTTCAGAAAATCCTGGAAAGACTTGTATGAACTGATGCAAAATAAAATAAGCAGAACCAGGAGAATATTGTACACAGTAACAACAACATTGCGGGATGTTCAACTATTAATAGTTTAACTATAGAGTGATCCAAGACAATTCCAAAGCACTCATGATTGAAAATGTTATCTACATCCAGAGAAAGAACTGATGGACTCTGAATTCGGATTGAAACACTATTTTCACTTTATTTTTTCATGCCCCGCCTCTTTTGGTTTTTCTTCTTCTACAACTATAACTAATCTTGAAATAAGTTTTAAATGACTGCATACACACACACACACACACACACACACACACATATATATATATATATATATATATATATACATATATATACATATATATATATATAAGCTATGTCAAACTGCTTATTTTAGGAGCAGGAGAAAGGAGGGAGGGAAAAATTTTTCAACTCAAAATTTCATAAAAAATGAATGCTAAAAATAGTCTTTACATATAATTGGAAAAATAGGTATAACTGAAACTGAAAAAAAAATTTAGAGGGAAATATTGGTAGAGTTCAGAAGAGTGCTTCCTCCATTCTGTCATTTTTGCTCTAACACAGAAATCCCATATGAAACACCTTTAAAAGATACTTTGATCTGGTTTAGATGTATGAAAGTAGCAGGGGTGAAGACTATTTGAATATGGATTTTGATAAATGATGTTTTTCAAAATAAATTGATTATCCCAATGACACCATGGCTCTAGGTGTGACTGGTCTTTCTTTCCATTTTTTTTCCATTTTTCTTTAAAGTTTTGAATTTCAAATTGTTTCCCTCTCTGCTCTCCCTCCTCTTTGAGACAGTAATCAATAAGATATAAGTTGTACATGTATAAATATGTAAAACATTTCCACATAAGTCATTTATTTCTTATTGGTTTATGATCTGAAACGGATGTGTTTATAACTTCTGTTTTTCTGAATTTGGTTGTGAGGGTTTTATGTCTTGATACATGGTCAATTTTTGTGTAAGTGCCATGTACTGCTGAAAAAATGTATATTCCTTTCTATTACCATTCGTTTTTCTCGAGAGAGCTATAATATCTATTTCAGAATTTTATTCACCTCCTTAATTTCTTCTTGTTTATTTTGGTTAGATTTTTCTAGTGTTGAGAGGAGGAAATTTATATCCCCAATTAGTACAGTTTTATTATCTATTTCTTCCTGGAACTCATTCAATTTCACCTTCAAAAGTGTAGATGCTATACCATTTGGTGCATATATGTTTAGTGCTGATATGACTTCATTGTATATGGTACCTTTAAGCAAGTTATAGTTTGCTTCTTCATCTCTTTTAATCAGATCTGTTTTTGTTTTTGCTGTGTTTGAGATCATGACTGCTACCCCTGGTTTCTTTGCTTCTGTTGAAGCATATTAGATTTTTCTCCAGACCCTTATATTTTATCCTGTGTGTATCTACGTATCAAAAATTCCGTATTCACAATGCCTATGGTAATTGTAAATATGCTGATATGGTTATTAATCACAAAATGTAACAGGCTCTCTATATGGGGGACATAGCTAGGACATTTATTCAGATACCAGAAAACTGAGTCCCAAAACCAGAAAGTCAAAGCTGTCACAGTAGCCACTGAGTTGGCACACATAGTTAATGCAGTAAACACCCATATTATCAAGCCTTCAAAACAGAAGAGGCTACCTCAGGCAAAGATCCTCCTCTCCTTAAAGTAACTGCTCAGCCTCAATATAGCTGCCTCCCAGAAGCTCCTGCCCCCACAGTTCTGGTCCCGGCAGTCCTTAGCAGGAGTCGTTAGTATAAGTTCTGGCTGGTTCAAGAAAAAAGTTCTCACTGCCACAGCCACTTCCAGTCACCACTGGGCTGTAGCCCAGTCTTGCTCCACACCTGCCTGCTATGTCAACAAGTTCAAGGGGCATGGAAGACCTTCAAATCCCATTACCATGACAATCTCTCAGTGTCAAATATTGGTCAGGTGGATTTCAGAAAATCCTGGAAAGACTTGTATGAACTGATGCAAAATAAAATAAGCAGAACCAGGAGAATATTGTACACAGTAACAACAACATTGCGGGATGTTCAACTATTAATAGTTTAACTATAGAGTGATCCAAGACAATTCCAAAGCACTCATGATTGAAAATGTTATCTCATAAGCAACATAGTGTTGGAATATGGTTTTTAATCCATTCTGTTATTGTCTTCCATTTTCTGGGTGAGATCATCCCATTCAAAATTATGCATATGATAACTGTGTATTGACCTCCATGCTAATTTTTGCTTGTTTATCCCCTCTTTCTTACTCCATAACCTTTTCCTCCTCACAAGTGTTTTACTTCTGATTACCACCTTCCCCAATATGAATTCCCTTTTATCATTACCCTTTCCCCCTTCTAAATAATCCCCATCCCTTTTTACTTCCTGATAGGCTAAAATAGATTTCTATATCCAAAAGAATACATATATTATTCCCTCTTTGAGTTAATTTTGATGAGATTAAAGTTTAATCTTTGTCTACCACCCCATCCCCCATCTTCCACTCCATTATAATAACTCTTTCATGCCTCTATTTTGTGGGATAATTTACTCCCATTCAATCCCCCCATCCTTCTTCCAGTGTAATTTTCTTTTGTCAGACCTTTATTGTGGTTTTTTTGGGGGGGTGGTGCAGAGTAATCATCCCATTAAATTCACCTTATATTCATACCATGTGTCTACATATACTTCTTCTAATTGTTCTTATAGTAAAAAAGTTCTTAAGAGTTACAAAAATTATCTTGACATCAAAATATAAACAATTTAAACTTATTGAATCTCTTATGTTTTTTTTTCCTTGTTTCTTTTTTATCTTTTTATGTTTCTTTTGATTCTTGTATTTGGAGGGTTTTTTTTTTCATTCAGCTCTGTTCTTTTACGTAGAAACACTTGAAAGTCCTCTATTTCATTAAGTATCCATTTTTTTTCCCCTGACAACTCATATGCAATGTTACTGGGTAGGTGATTCTTGGTTGTGATTCTAACTTCTTTGCCTTTCAGTATATCATATTCCAAAGACCTCCAGGTATTTAATGTTGAAGCTGCCAAATCCTATGTAAACCTGACTCCTCAACATTTGAGTTGTTTCGTTTTGGCTATTGGTGATACTTTCTCCTTGATCTGTCAGCTCTGGAATTTGGCTATAATGTTCCCGGTAGCTTTCATTTTGGGATTTCTTTCAGGCATTGATTGGTAGATTCTTTCAATTTCTATTTTGCCCTCTTGTTCTAATATATCAGGGTAGTTTTATAATTTCTTGAAAGATGTCTAGGTTTTAGTTTTATTTTTTTTAAGTCATGGATTTGTGGTAGTTCAATATTTCTTATTATCTCTCCTGTACCTATTTTCTAGGTTCGTTGTTTTTCCAATGAGAAATTTCACATTTTTTGTATTTGTATTTTTACTTTTTTGATTTTGTTTTATTGAATCTTGATGTTTCATAGAGTCATTAGTTTCCACTTGTTCAATTCTAATTTTTAAGGCATAATTTTCTTCAGTGAGCTTTTGTACTTTTCCATTTGGCCAATTCTGTTTTCTAGGGAGTTATTTTCCTCAGTAAATTTATATATATATATATTTCCCCATGTTTTACACCTTTTTTTTCATGATTCTTTTGCATTACTTCCATTTATTTCCCCAATTTTTCATTTCTTATTTGCTTTTGGAAATCCCTTTTAAGCTCTTCTAAGAATTATTTTTTTGGTCTAAGGCTAAATTACATTTTTCTTTGAGGTTTCACATATAGACATTTTGACCTTATTGTCCTCTTTAAATTTGTCTTGATCCTCCCTATCACTATGGTAACTTTCTATAGTTAAACCTGTTGGGTTTTGGGTTTTTTGCTCTTTTTGCTGCCTTTTTTGGTTACTTGATGTTTTCACATGAGAGTTGGACTCTGGTCCAGCACTACCCCAAGATTTTTTTTTATGCTAGGGCTCTAGGCCTTACTTTCACTGGGCTTCAGGTCTTAGCTACTTGCTTTCTCTATAGAATAGGCTTCTCTTCTGGCTTCTCCTGGGATGTAGGGCCCCCTGTTGGTGTCCCCTGGGTGTGGGGTTTACAGCTCCAGGGGCAGTGCCTTGCTGCTGGACTGCTATGCTAACAGTCTCTCTGGTGGCCGGCCCTGGATGAGGAATGTTGTTTCTGCTCTGTCCCAAGGGTAAGACAGTGCTGCAGGGTTGCTGTAGAAATGGGGCTTCTCTCCTAGCAAGCCCTGGAGTTGTGGGGCCCTGCAGCAGAGTTGTTATGGAAACATGGGCTGTGCTGGTAGGCCCCGAGGGTAGGATCTAGCTGTTGGCCAGCTCCAAGATGGGGCTTCACTATAGGTCAGCAATGGGATCATTGCCTTAAAGGTAGCTTATGCTTGGTTGAGGTCACTGCTCTGAGGCCTGCAGAGCTGCAAAGACATTTCACTTGGGCTGCTATTTTGCCAGAGAGTGGGTCCACAGTAGTGGATTGCCCTAGGCTTGGAGCCTTGCTGCAGGCCCCCTGTTGGGAGACTGACTGCTGTTGCCACAGTTCATGTACCCAGCTCCCCCCCCAAACCCCGCCTCCTCAGTAAGACAACACTTTCCTACTGGGCTGGTAAGCTGCTTCCCTGATCCTGGACTAATTCTGAGGTAGTCTTCTAGTTGTTTGTAGGGAAATTTGAGAGAGCTCCAGAGAGTTCCTTCCTCACTCTGCTATCTTGGTACAGGAAGTCCTCTACATGTGATTTTTAAAAAGCAACAAGTAATAGTGAAAGACATTTGTATTACTTTTATGCAGTTAGGCCAGATTCCTATTTTTGCCCCACACTTTGACATTGCTTGCAGATGTTAGAAAAGTAATACATTTAACAATTTTCTTTAATATGGGAAATTTTATCATTGCAGTAATTATGCAAATGAACACATATATAAAGATACAAAATTCCTAGATTTTACTCCCTAATGGACCTTTATACCTCAGAGGTAGGTTGTAGATGATATGGAAAAATAGGCTAAGAAACCTTCTCTTTCTCTAATATATTTTATAGAAAAATAGAATATTACACATGTAGAAATGAATACAATATAATAACAATGTGTGGTTTGGGATGAGGTACAGGCTCTGGGAACCCCCTTGAACCCTGATTGAATCTTCCTATGTGATGAGGCATTTGCTTGAGGACATAAGCCTTTCATTATAGCTCCACCCAAACCTCAGTTACTAGCCTAGCCCTCCATGGTCCAGCTAGCCCTACCCTTGATCCTCCCAAAATATCTATCTCATTCCTGGAGTCTGACCTTATTTGACTCCTACTGAAGACCCTCCCCAAACATCTCCTCTAGACCATCCCTAGATTCCTCCCACAACCTTTCTGTATATGAGACCCCATCTTGCCTCCATGAGAAAGAGAGCCAGCGAATTACCTAGTGCAGATTCACTCTGTGTCAAAAATAAACTTTGCTTTTCTTTGACTGATAGAAGACTTGAGTTGAATTCATTCGGCAGGACCCAGCGTCTTGGTATTGGGGTCTCAAGCACCCCTAAACATTTAACCTCAATAGTTAGTACATAAGAGAGTGAAATTCAAAAGCATCGTTCTGGATATTCCAGGGGTAAAGATAATTTCCCATTTTGATGATGGGAACACTTATTAGAGGTAGACATATTTGAAATGTACTTTAAAGAATTATACAATCCAATCCAATACACTTTTATTAAGTGACTATCAGACAATCCTATTCTCAATGAGCTTACAGTCTAAAGGGGGATTCAATAAACAAAAAGAGGCAAAGAAGATAGGGTTTTTTGGAAATGGGGGATGAGGGGCGGGACTGAGACACCAGGGGCTATCCAGCAAAGGGGCATCTTGTTCTGTGGAGTAGAATCCAGGCAAGGTAGAAGATGCAAAATGAAGTGAGCTGAATCCAGTTTCTGCCCTCTATAAAGGAATGCATTGGGAGAAACATGGCACTTTCCCCTCCAGCCCTCAAATCCGAAGGGAAAGGAGGCTGAGGTAAGGGAGGTGATGTTAACCAAGGCTTGAGTTATGTAATATGGCGATGAGTTTAGAAGTGAAAAGCTTGTCCTGGGTGGTACACATTTTTCTGAAGTTGAAACCAGGCAGAGCAGCAGATGGAAAGTAGAGGAATTCAACTGTTCTTGAAATTCATGCATAAGGCATTAAGTTGGTGTATACCCCACTATTAGGGGCCAGAATGCTTAGCATTCTATAAGCACTGGTGATAAGAACGCCTGATACCTGAACCATCATACTAAAAGAAGACAGAATTTTACTCAACAGAGAAAGAATTTAATGAGATTTACCAAGAACATGGATTGTAGGAGAAATTCATTGTTTAATAACAGCTATACAAATACAGTAAAATGTTGAGACCTTTTAAACACATAAACAATTGGAAGTGCCTAGGTCAATGAATACATACAAAAATACATTTTTAAATGAAACAATTCTTAACTATAATGCAAGAAAGGACAGAATTATTCATGAAAAGGGACCGTTTAAGATAGCTATATTACCTAGGTCCATTTGACCATTCTTGATAGACAGATTTCTCTAAATAGTATGATGAAAATAGTCCTGGATTTCCAGCCAGAAAAACTAAGTTCAAATCCTGGCTCTGTTATTTACTATCAGTGAAATTTCAAGCAAATCACTTCAATTTCCTGATCTGTAAAATAATGGGGTTGATCCATATAATCTTTAAGGTCCTTTGCATCTCTAAATGTATTATTCTTTGAAAAGTGTTCGCTGGGTCACTAGTTAATGGTTGAGTTGTTTTTTGTTTTGTTTTTTTTTAAATAGAGCATATAGGGTATATTATAAGTGCAAGAGAGATATATATGCTCTAGACCAGAAGTGTCAAACATGCCCCAAAACAAACAAAATATTCTGGAGTATAAACTGAACCAGATTAAAATGCAGTCCCTATCTAATTTTAATGTGATGATTTATTAATAATAAAAATATATAAATTTGTGGTTTTCTAAATCAATACGTAATCCACAGAGATACGTATATATGATTTAGTGGCTCCTGTTTCTATTTGAGTCTGAAACCACTTTAGGTATATGACATTGATCCAAAGTGAAATATTAGCTTCCCTAATCTTACCTCGATTGAGGTCAGCACTGGCACTGTGTCACAAAAATTCTCAGAATGAGTTCTGTATCATATAAAATATATAAGAACATTTTCACATGTAAAATTTTAAATAAATATGTGACAAATAAATTGCCTCTAAAAGATGCTTAGGATGGTCTTTGTAGAATGTATAATCACAAAAAGAATAGCCCTTCTGTTCTATTCTGAGGGCTCAGGTTGAGTTATCTATAAAATAACCATTGAATTAATTTAACATTTATATGAGGTTTTTTATTTGTTTTGTTTTGTGGGTGGGTTTTTTGTTTGTTTGCTTGCTTTATTTTGTTTTGTTTTCTTTTTTGCATTGTCTATATGTATCTTGAAGAATATATAGTGGGTATAGTGCTTTTAATTCTGACATAGTTGGAAAATCTCTATTAAATTCTTACTATGATTCATTTTTTGGATCTGGAAGAGACATTAGATTTTTGAAAGTTATGACAACAAATTAAAAGAAATAACTAGAATTTAGACTATGGTTATACTATACCACTAGTTATAGAACATGCCTCAGTAAATTCAGAGAAGCTCTTGACCAGACAGGTATCCATCAGTTAACACTAATTTTTGTTTCTTCTTATGTTAGTTTCCTGAGTTTTATGACCTAAGCATAACCTTTTGTGTTCTAAGCAGCAAGAAAACTAAGCTCCCATTATTGTAAATGGAATACAAGTTCATTAAGGGGAAAAATTATTTTACTGGTGCATTTCTATCCCCAATGCCTGGTAATTGACGGTTACAACTGGAGAACCTCACCATATTCAAATAGTGGTTGTAATAAGTTATTTAATGAGAAAAAATAGTACTGTAGTTAAGCTATCAAAGTTTAAAATTGCCTGGAAATATTGATACCCAGCTAGGTGGCAAACTGGATAGAGCACCAAGCCTGGAATCAGGAACATCTGTGTGACCCTGGAGAAGTCATTTGACCATTTTGACATACTTGTTAGATTTATTCCACCAGGTTTTATTATTTCTATTTTACAAAAGAGAGAACTGGGGCCCAAGAAGTTAAGTAGTGAGTGTCTGTGGTTATACCATAAGTCAACATAGGAGATGGCGTTCAAACCATAGTGCTTCCTGATCTCAGCTTTCTTTCTACAATTCAATATTCTTCTAATTTAAATGCTATGAATTCTTCAAGATTACATCCTAACCCCTCCCTTCCTATTTATACTATTTAGTATTGAAATTTCAGCTATCATAAGACTTTTCATGTCTCTTCTGATTTTAACAGAAGCACAGTCTGGCATCTTTACTGAAATTATACAATTTTGTTCACAGACAGTAACTATCTATAAAGTCAAAGGATGAGGAAAGATCAATGACTGCTGTGAAAAATTCCTTTTTGTTCTCAGTTGTTTTCTGAAGGAGACAAAATAGAGTTCAATAGTTTAATAGTTGTGCCTAAGTCTGGCTTTTTCCTCATGCAAGACTGTGGAAACCAGTCCGGCTGTTTGTCAAGAAGAAAGATGACATTTTTATGTTGAGTAGTTTAATGGAACCATTATTTGAATGCTATTGAGGGTATGCTTTTTGAAAATTAAAAAAAAAATTGAAAAGCAAACTTCATATCTGTTCTGTGGAAACTAAACCTTTGGTCAAAGGAAATGATTTGAGTTTTGCCCCTCAGGATAGTCACTAAATATTTCTTGTGCCAAGAAATCTTCTCCAGGGAACTTTTACAATTTGAGATGACTAATAGATACCTTTTGAATTAAAAAAAACCCAGAATGTTTGGGTTGTTATGATGTTGTAACTGCCCTTTCCACCTTCTTAGTAACTCTAGGTCTATATCTAATCAATATCTGTATCATCTATAGATTAACATATATATACCTATACCTCTTCCCATATCTGTATCTCTCTATGTCTATCTCTTTCTCTGTCTCTGTCTGTCTCTCTCTGTGTCTCTGTTTCTCTCTCTCTCTCTCTCGCTCTCTCTCTCTCTCTCTCTCTCTCTCTCTCTCTCTCTCTCTCTCTCTCCCTTTCTATCCATCATCTATCTGATAGCATTTGAAGTGGTTACAATATGTTTATACAATACATACACACACACTAGCTATAATTCCTAAAAGGTAGAGATAAACTGCATTTTAGCTAATAGAATCATGTTAAATATAATGAGGGTGATGGTTTTGTCAAGTATGTGGTAAACTCCACAACAAACTGGGATACTTGCATAAAAGAAGGAATCATTTGCCCACACAAATTTCAAACAATGTGAAAGGGAGCTCCGAACAACTTCTGGAGCCACAGCACCCACAGAATGGCACAGAGAAGCTAACCTCCTGCTGAGGACAGCCCAGCAGCCCTGCAGGGAGCATCCAGCGCAAAGCTCTGAGAGCAGGCAGCACAGCTCGCTGGGAACCTACAGCACAGCCCGCAGAGCCGAGCCCAGGTCTGAGGTTTTAGCCCCAGGGTGGCCGGGCCATCAGCCAGCTGGTGGAACCCCAGAAGACCAACAATTGTGGAGATTCCAGAATTATCAGCACAGCTATGCCTAGGACAAAGTGAGAGGTTAGTGCCCTATGGACTTTGGGACCAGAATTTGGGGAACATATGGCTTCCTCCCCTGGGGGCAAAAAGCTGCTGAAGAAACAGCTGCACAGAAGCCATTTTGCAGCATCAGTAGCGGCTCTAGCTCCTGGTCTGCGAACTGTAGGAAGATCCAGCAATCAGTCTGGGGGTTAATCGCTTTTGCTTTAAACTGCCTGGATCTGGATTGTGGTATGGGGGGGAAGTTTGGGGTGGGTATCCAACTTGCCAGAGGGGGGTATGGGAGAAGATATGGGAGAGAGCAGATTGGATGAGGGGATATCTAGTGCGACTGCTATTCTGGGGTGGTGGGTAGGGAAAAATGGGGGGAAAATGTAACTCATAATCTGGTGGAAATGAATGATGTAAACCAGAAGTTAATAAAGCATTTGTTTAATTAAAAAAAAGAAGGAATCATTCTTTCCTCCTATAACTGTAGTCTAGAAAGGGAAAAAAAGACCCCATCAGCTTATTTGGCTTCCTACTTGAAGAAGGGAGGAGGCATTTTCCAGAAAATTCCTAATAATGTATAAGGAAGGTGCCTTTGAGAAACTATGGAGCATACATAGATAGCCTATGACTTATCCACATGGATAAATCACATGATAAAAAGGAGGCACTCTAATTGACTTCAAAGAAATTCAAAATGTCTAACCCATACCCTCCATATGTCTCTTGATTCAGCCCTTTCGTTTCTATTTCTGCTACTGTTATTCTTTCACTCTTAGCACCTGTTGATACACTATTCTTTACGGGAAAATACATGGACTATTTTACCTCTGTGGTTATGTGCCTTAAAAAAATGGGACTTGAACATTGTTCCATCTGTGCTGCTTCTTTTCCATTCTATGTAAAGTGAATCGTTGCCTGTTTTGAAAGATCTAGAGGGTACCTTAGCACCCAGTTTTGGAAAGTAAAAAGGGTATATTTTTGTTAAGGAATTTGTAGCTAGGATTTCTACCCAGCTCAGCATCAATACCCAAAGGCACCTTCTGGACAAAGCCCAGTGAAACATAAGACAAAATCTCATCTGGAAGTCAATCTACATCTGTACCTAACTTTACCACATCCAGTCCTACATAATAACAGAATCAAATTGATCCTATTCCTCTCCAGAGACAAACTGCTTTATGGAATAATATGCCTATGATTTATTGAATAACTCTTTATATTTTTGTTCTTGGTATATTTTTAAAGTAAATATGTCTTTATAAAATCTAATGGATCGTAAGTGGTTAAATGGAATTGGAACATTCATCCTTGTCACCTAACAATATAGAGAAACCACCTGGTGGGGGCTCAAGATGGTGAAAATAACAGAGACAACCCAAAACTACTCAGGGAACCTTAGCCCCCTTAGGCAGAGATATGGTAGCCTGATTCTGAAAACATGAAGCAGAATATACATGCTATATCCCCTCCCCTAATTTGCCTTTCAGATATTTATATATTGGGCTTTCTTATATAGAGGTGAATGTAATTTCAGAAAAAATTGGAAGTGAATTAAAATTCATTTTGCTTGGATAATATGTGCTATTACTTAAGATAAATAGGTTCATTCTGCAATGCTACAAACTTATGATCCCTTAATTACTGCTTTAAAATAATGGCACCTGGTAAGGAGACTTTCACTCAGACCCTGAGTCTTGCTGATTATTGAAGTATGTGTGGGTGTATGTACATGCCATGAGGCAAGGTCAAGAATTTAACTAGGGTTGAAGGAATCAGAGGATTGCCACTTAAATCAGTTGTTTTCTTTATCATAGATAATCACAACATTTCACTGGGTTGGATTTGAGTTCATTCCTGATGCCTCAGGCAATGAATGAGAATCACCTGAGGGGAAAGAATATTTTCTGAACACTTGAAGAGCAAAGTGATAGATTTTGGAAAGGCTGTCCATTTCCTTTATAAATAGAGCTTAGAGCTTTTTGCTGTGTGTTTGTCCAGTTTAAACCTACAGGATGGATTTCAGCTTCATGTAATTCTGAATTAGATAGCGCTGGGGTGTGGTGTGTGTGTGTGTGTGTGTGTGTGTGTGTGTGTGTGTAAGATTCTGGGTTCATTGATTTAGAAAACGTGCTCCTCTTAGAAATGAAGTTCAGTCAGCTGAGATGGCTGCTTTGCGGACCCAGCATGTGCCTTACATTTTAAGTGCTCTTCCTTTAAATTTGTAATTCTTCATAGCTAGTGGCTCTAAGACTGGGTTTAGCTTCTTAATCCAGGCTCCAGATCTATGTGTTTAACCTATGTGTTTAATTAGCAATTTGACTTGACCTGCTAATTTTACTGTGTTTGAAGGCATTGCAAGGTGGATTGAATACAAGGTGCTACAGTGGGGTTCTTTCATTTGAATTAATGGAAATATTTATAGTTTAATAAAACAAAAGGTGGATTCTGAGGCACAAAAAATACAGGTTTTTGTTGTTGTTGTTGTTGTTGTTGTTGTTGTTTTATGGGAGGCATATCCCAACTTTTTTTTCCTACAATTTTATAAAATAATTTCATCTCTTACTTTTAATATTTGTTGTAATCATTGATGGTAAAATGCATAGACCATTACATTTCACTAGGAATAGTTTTGGATTTTAATCCCAATTCCATAGAATCTAATTCAATAAATAAGAGTGGAGTAGTAGATAGAGGTTCAACAAAGGAATCAGTATGATTCAGGTTCAAGCCCTATGTCTGAAACCTACTGAATGTGTGATCACAGGCAATAAATATCCCTTAGCCTCTCAGTGCCTCAGGCAGTTCTCTAAAACCATAAGTACTTAAGAGTAGAAGATTTGCATAGGTAGTAGGTGTGTCCAAACTTGGAGCTCACCAATAAAATCACTGTAAGGCTACTTACACACAGACAACATGAATGTATCCAGGATAAGGAGGAAAGTGGTCAAATGGGGAGAAGATGTTTATCAATTTCTCTGATAAGGATTTGATATGGAAAAATAAAAAGACTAAAGCCATTCTTTGAAAGATAAATGGTCAAAAGACATGAACAAGAACTGCAAAGTATTCACAATCACATAAACGAAAGTTCCAAATCACTAATAATAAAGGAAATGCACATCAAAAAACTTGAGCTTTTATCTCATATCCTGCAAATTGTTGAAAATGACAAAAAATAGCAACAGTTAATGTTGGAGGATTGTGGGAAGGTAGGCAAACTAGTTACTTGATGGAGCTGTGAAGTGATACAACCATTTTGGAAAGCAATTTGGAATTATGCCAGTAAAGTGACTAAAATTTCTATACCCTTGGACCAAAGACTATTACTGGGCTAATATACCAAGAAAGCCTTTGATAAGGGGGGAAAAAGAGTTCTCTTATATTAAAAAATAATTATAGCAGCATTTTTGTGTGTTATAGGAATTGGAAAAAAGTAGATGCCCATCAACTGGGAATGGGTAAACAAGTTGAGGTCCATTAATGTAGTAAAATATTGTGAGGCTATGATATGTGTAATGAATACAGAGAAACATGGGAAGATCTATAAGAATTGATACAGGGTGAAGTAAGCAAAGTGAAGAAAACAATATAAACAATGACCACAGTGTTAATGGAAAGAACAACACACCAAAAAATCAAATAAGTGTAACAAAATTATAAAGGTCAAGTGGAACTTGAAGGAAGTGATATGAGAAATCATACTCTTATTGGAAGATATATCATATCCTTTTATGGAGGTGAGAAGTCCACAGTATTATGCATTGCACATGTTTTCAAACTTTTTCAGTGTATTGATCAGCTGTACTACTTTTATTTTCCTCTTAAAAAAAGTACTATCATTCATATGAGATGGCTTTCAGATCTCAGGTAGATGCATAGGATACTATAGTGATATAAGAAACAAAACGTAAATAAAATGTATATTTAAAAGGAGATGTAGGCATATATGATACATATACACACGTGTGTATATACACATACACATGTGTGTATGTATACATGTACTTGTGTATCTCCCAGATATTGTAAAAAGAACAATGTCTATGTTTTCAAGGAGATCAATCAATATACCCATAAATATATCTACAACTCAATATACCTATAAAAAAGTATGAGACAAAGGAGTATATAATGACCACAAAGAAGAGAAACTAACACTTTATGAGAAATTTGAGGGCAAAGATCAACTTGGCCTTAAAGCACAGATATCTCAGCTGTTCAAGAAGGTTCAGCTCTTCCCCCAGTTACCTTTGCATGAAATTCAGTCTCCTATCTGTTTGTCATTTAATGCCCTTCCCAATCTGGCTCCAGTCAATCTTTCTGAGAGGATTACCCAGCCACTCCCCTGATATACCCTTTGCTCCATCCAAACTGGTTTATTTGATGTTCACCCTACTTGACATTCCATTTAATTATAATGATGATGATTGATGATAATAACACAATAATAAATATTTAACTAGCTTAGATAATATAGTTCCTACTATTTGCCAGGCATTGTGTTAAGTATTTTATAAATATTATGACCCCTGGGAGGTAGGTGCTTTTATTAAGCTCATTTTGCAGTTGAGGAAACTGAGGCAAAGAGTGGTTAAGTAATTTGCCCAGTATCACACAACTACTAAGTATCTGAGACTGGATCTGAACTCAGGACTTTCAGTTTCCAGAATGCTTTATCCACAGCCTCACCTAGCTGTCATTGTCTTCCTTGGGACCTTTGCACAATATGCCCCTAAGTCTAGAAGGGTCTCCTTTCTTGCTTTCTCCTACTGGACCCTCTACTTAGCCCTTCACATCTCAGCTCAAGTGCTACCTCCTTCCAGGTAGTTTTAAGAGACTTTTCCTGATGGTTTCATTGTTTAAAATTCTTCTGTCACCTTTCACACCCACAACCTTCCTTCACAATGCAATGGAATAGGGCCTCACAAATCCAATAAACTGTTACTTCTTCTTCTTCTTCTTCTTCTTCTTCTTCTTCTTCTTCTTCTTCTTCTTCTTCTTCTTCTTCTTCTTCTTCTTCTTCTTCTTCTTCTTCTTCTTTTTGCCTTTTGGAGGGCAATTGGGGTTAAGTAACTTGCCCAAGGTCACACGGCTAGGTTTTTTTTGTTTGTGTGTGCATTAAGTGTCTGAGGCCACACTCTATTTACTGCGACACCTAGCTACCCTAAGCTGTTACTTCTTTAAAAAGAAAAACAATTGACCTGTTACTAATATAATTATAAGTTAGGATTCACTTAAGTGGCATTACTGAACCGTTGCTCTTAGGAGCAATTTATAAGTATTTTAGCAAGTTATTTCACATTTTCAGTTTCCAGGATACAATATGGAGATTGATATTTTAGTTTTGCTTTGATAGTTTTAAATGCATCCCTAGCCTGAAAATTACCTTTCTCCCTTCCTTCCCTCCCACCCCTTACCATTATCATTACTTTTTTCCCTTCTGCTTGGATGTTAACATTGCCTGCTTAAATATATATGGGCCTTTTGAGTACAGACATTTAAGAAAATAATAGTTTGCTCATGTTGCCAGCAATACACAATCGTTTATGGACTGAAAACTAATAAAATGTCACAGCTGCTCACAATGCAATTTCTCAATGCCCTTAGGTATTGTGAATTCAATAGAGTAGTGCCCAGATATTTTTTCTTGTTTTGGTTTGGTTTGGTTTGGTTTTTCCATGCAACTTGTCTTTGATAAGCTCTGTGTTTCTAACACCTTGAAAGCAAATATTTCATTTTCATATTTTCCATCACTCCTGTCAAGATGCTTGAGTCATAGTAGGTATTTGATATGTAACTGTTAAGTGACTAAATGAATTTTTTTTTAAATGGAGTTGAAATAGGAAGTGGACTAAGAAAAATACCCGCAGAACCATTTCTATTCAATAATAGAAACTGGCTATTTCTAGAAAAATAAAATAAATGAGAAAGTTGGCCATTATAAGGACATGTGAGTCAGTAGGTACTGTACTCCAAGGGTTTAGGGAGGCAACCTCTGATGTTCATAAACTTTCCTGTGTTAGGTTGTAACTGTTCTATATGGGCCTCATCTCCCACCTGGAACCTTCACCCTTTTCTCAAATCTGAGAAATTTTCAGGCTAGAAATATGATTTCCCATTCGATCTCACTGATTGACAATCCTTCCCTGTGACCTTTAAGGCAAGAAATCAAGCAGATAGTGACATTCCATCCCTGCAAAAGAACAGAAGTTCCTTATGTCTTATATGTCAATGACTCTTTGGGAGAGTCAAGTCCTGAAATAAATCAATTGTGTAAGTGAAGAAAAAGTTGTCTTTAATTGAGATAAAGAAGTTTGCAAACTGGGGTCATCCATGAGTGCAGAGCCAGTGGATTTCCCAATCAAGAAACTCATGAAAAAAGTTTTTATGCTTTTAGAAGGAGAGGATAGGAGGTAGTATGAGGCAGCAAGGCCTGGTCATGTAATGCCAGCCACCTTCTACAATCTGAGCAAGGAAAATCACTTCATTCTGTCTGTATTGACCTTCATGCCATGAGTCCCAGTGGAAGGGGTAAAGACATTGGGGGCTACTTTGGGGCTGGTCTGGCTCAAGCTGACATTGTTTAGGAGAGTTCCCGGTCAGGGAATTTAAGGTTTGGCTCAGTTCAACTTAATGGACATTATCTTAAGGAAAGGGATGAAAGGACATTTCTGGAATTCTGACATTACTATGATCATTAAGAGATAGTGGCAGTTAATATTACATTTCGTATTAACAATTTCTTATCATTATATTAACAATTTTCTGTCTGCAATCTGATGAAGATTCTTGACAGCTTCACAGAATGTTATTGTTTTTTTAATGCATAAAATAAAAATTCATCAGATTACAAAGGAAACCACTTATACTGAAATATAGTTATCAACATCATATATGTGTATGTGTGTATGTATGTGTATTACATATATAATATATATAATACATTACATATATTATATATGTGTTACATATATTACATGTATTGCATTATATATTATATATGTGTATTACATATAATATTACATTTATTACATTATATATATTATATATGTGTATTACATATATATATATGTAATACACATATATACACACATATACATATATAATGTTGATATCCCAGGTTAAGAAACTCTGTAGGGGCGGCTAGGTGGCACAGTGAATAGAGCCCTTGCCCTAGAGTCAGGAGGCCCTGAGTTCAAATCCAGTCTCATACACTAAACACAAAAACTAGCTGTGTGATCTTGGGCAAGTCACTTAACCCCAATTGCCCTTCAAAAAGCAAAAAAAGAAAAAGATACTCTGTAAGCATAAAATATCCTTTCTATTCTGCATGTGGAAGGAACAATGATGTGTTGTGCTGACCAATGCTTACCCTCACTGGACTGGGAAAGAATAAAAAACCCTCACATAGATAACTCATGAAGACCAGATAATGCATTACTGGCTCATCTATTTACTCTTTCCACCCATGTGAGTCTGAATTCAATTAAATTCCATCCAACAAACATTTATTCAGTGATTTACACTGCTATATAATTATCAGTTATTATTATTATTATTATTACAAATAACAAATCTGTTAAGAATTGTCACTCATCAATTGCTAAATGATTTAAAAACTTGTGAAATCAGAAAATGTCTCTTTCCCCATTGGGGAAAAAATATCTTTAGAGAATATTTTTTTCAGCTTTTCTCAAATTACCTTTGATTCCACCCAGTGGAAAATAATAAGCATTAATTAAATGCTTGCTATATTCCTAATTCGGTGTTGGGCATTAAGAATACAAGTAGAAAAGGGAAGCAATTACTTCCCTGAAGGAGCTTACTTTCTCCTAAGGCTAAATGTATACAGTGTGCTTGCAGATAACTTAAAAGGAGTCATTTACAAAATAATCAAATTATGTAGGATGAGGGGAGAACTTCAAACCCTGGAACTATCAGTAAAAGCTTCTTGAAGGAGGTGGCACCTGAGTTGAGAGAGATAAGAGGTTGGATTTTATCTGAAGTAAATGGTAAGCCACTGAAGGAAGCTTCTTGAAATGATGAGGTACCTGCATTAAGAAGAACTAATTGATCTTGGTCCTTATATTTCTTATAGAAATTTGTTGGAATTTCTCCTTTGAGACATTCTATTGTCCTTTGTCCCTGTCTTGTTTACTTATTCAATAAAGAACTTATGGACATAAATTCACTAATTAAACAACAACATCAACTTCAACAAAAGAGCACTGGTAAAAAAAAGCTAGTTGATGCCTTCAAGTACAGTAAATGGACATTCCACTGCCCCTCCCTTCCTCTTTCCCCAATACTATTGATTGGATTAGTGTGTATTTGTAGCAAAAATTTTAAAGTGAGTAGGTGCAGGTACATGACAAGATCATATTTCACTACCTGACTGGATAGTAGACTAAATCATAGAATCAATGTTCATTATTGCTTTTTATGTGTGTATCCCCATTTCGCAACACAGAAACATGTAAATAGTAAATTTTCCCCATCGAACTGTATTTCTTTGTCTTACATCCTCCTCCCAGGAACCTCATCATCATTACCAAGAAACTCATCATTCTATGAGAGGACATCACAGCCAAGTAGTATCCTTGGTATCTTTTGCCCCTGTGATTAGATAGTTGAATGGTGGAACAAAGACCATTCCAAAGGCTCCCAGGCAACTGATATTTTAATTTACCATCTGGCTACACTTCTTTGAACTCTATTATGCCACTGAGCTAGGATCTTTCCTTTTCCCTACCTGGTTTATGTGTTGCTCTCTCATCAAAGTGTAAGCTCCCAGAGGGAACAATCAGCTTTCTCCTTCATATGTTCATCCCAAGTACTTAACACAATGCCGAGAACATAGTTGGTGTTTAATAAATGTTTATTGACTGACTGACTGAATCATCATCAAGGGTCTGTTTCCTACTCATTCAGTCCCCATATGGCTTAGTTTTAGGATGTGAGCTCCAAAACTAAACAGATTAATTTCTCCTTGGACTAGAGCATGGGTTCTGGAAAATCAATAGCAAAGAAGTTGTTGCAGGTCAGAAAAAGCAGGGAATCAGAGAAATAGGGCAATTAGCAAGATCACCAGGGTAGATGGTTGGAGAGCTATATAGCTGGAGAAACAAGACATTTGATCTCCAAATTTAGTTTCAGATATTTCACAAAAAAAAAAAACTTTTGCCCAAGACATATATATTCATTCTAAGTCAGGTTGCCTTCTTTTAGTGTTCGTTGTTTTTGTTACTACTGCTAGACCTTAAAATGAAGACATCAATAAATATAAAAATAACCATCATCCTGAAAGTAGTTAGGAAACTGAGATCTTCAATAATTCATAGACTGAATAAGCAGTTCTGAAAAATTGAAAATTATTGTCTATATGTTATATCTATGTGTTAATGAGAAGAGAAAATGGAGGTTCATATCAAAGGAATTAGCATTCCCTCTCATTTTTGTATTAGTTTTCCAATCTCACTGATACACAAAATATTTTATGAATATGACCAAAATTCTGTTGTTCTTCCTCTTTTCCCCATGGGGAGTTATATTATCCTATGCCATGTACGTATCAGTAGGACAAAGTAAGTGTGAATGGCCTGAAGAAGGCAAAACACAGAAGGAATATAGGACTGCTGTTTTCAAATATATGAGAAATTGTCATTGGCAATGATGAAATGTCTTCCAGGCTCTTGGCAAAAGGGGAACAGAATTAATACCAGTCAATATAAATTTCAGGGGTGTAGATAATTTGGTCTCAGTGTAGGAAGGGTGTTATTACAATGAGAGTTAACTTTTCATTGGAAGCCTTGAAGATGATGATGGATGATCATTTGTCAAGGATGTTGAAGAGAAGACTCTTGCTTAGGAATGGGTTGCATTAGAAAATCTCTGAAGTCTTTTCTTATTCTAAGATTCTGTGATCTCATACAATGTCCATAGAGTCCTCTCCCCTACCTCTGAAGCATAACTGTGTTTTTATCTATGTGAGGAATTCTTGGAGAAAAATAATTCTCTCTAACTGATGCAAAATAGCAACTGTTCTACAATTTCCAGTCTTAAAGGTCCCTATGGACACTGACAGATAAATTGAATTCATTAAGGTATAATAGCCAGTGTCTTTCAGAGATAGATCTTGAAGCTGTACCTTCCTAACTCATATACCATATCTCTATCCATTTCAACATGGCTGCTTCTCCAGGGTTCAGATTTCAAATAATAAAAGAAAAATTAAAAAAACAAAAGATGGAAAGAAAAAATACTTATCCCAAGAAAGCAAGCCGCTAGTCCTCTTCACAAAAAGTGGCAAATTATAGGTTTATTGGCATAGAATAAGGCACATATGGTCAGATATGACCAGTGTGTTTATCTTTTCTTTTTGCTTAACTATATACATCTTTATATCAAGGAAGGATTCCATGTGGGACAGAATTGTTATTTGGGACATGACAATGATGGAGGTGGGGGGGAGAACATCCCTAAAACATTTTTAAAATGTTTTTTTTTAAAAGGATTAGCACTCCCCTTCTCCCCACTCCCACCTACCAATCCCCTTCTTCTTCTTCTCCCCTCCCAGTAAAAAGTATAGGATGGGGGCGGCTAGGTGGCGCAGTGAGTAGAGTGCTGGCCCCTGGAGTCAGAAGGACCTGAGTTCAGATCCAGGCTCAGACACTTAATGCACACACAAACAAAAACCTAGCTGTGTGACCTTGGGCAAATTACTTAACCCGAACTGCCCTCCAAAAAAAAAAAAAAAACAAAAGTATAGGATGCTTGACGTACCTTTTGTCTCACAGGAAGTAAAAATGTTCCTTTATGCAAGAAATAGAATAAACTAGCAAGAGCTCTTTTACAACCTCACTTGATTAAATCTGTGGGTCTCAACTTTTTTTTTCAGACTTTCTCTTTTTAATGTCAAAAAATTTCATTCACCCTCATATGATAGTAACTGTATTACCATTGAGAAAATACATGACAAAAGGTTACTCTAATTTTAGTAACACTTGTATATTTTTTCCCCAAATTACATCAGCAACTCTCTCTGGACATTTAAACATTTAAAGACCTTTATAATTTGGCTCCATCCTATTTAGTTCCTTTACCCCTCTCCTGAAACACGCGGAGTCAATCAGGCAGGCATGTCTTGGAATCAGCTATAACTGGTGAAAGTTGATTGCTTCAGAAGGCTTAGGGAATGAAGTTATTACCAGCCTGGAGGCTTGGTGGCTAGAGGCTAATAATAATAAATGACATTTATATAGCACTTTAAGGTTTACAAAGTTCTTTACATTTTTCATTGTCATATTTGAGCCTCACAAACACCCTTGTTTTCCATATGTGGCATTTTCTTTCTTTCCTCTGTAATCTTCTATTGGCTGCTTCCTTTGTTTCTGTGGCCAAAGCCCTTTAAATCCTGCCCCCTCTGGAGTCTGACACATTTTCATCTTGCTGGCAACTGTGACCTAGATATATTCTTGTTCTCTCTTTCCCTCTCTCTTCCTTATATTCTTGGGCCTTTCATGTTAAGCCATAAGTCTTACCTCATGAGGTAAAATGTCCTCATAATAAAGTCAAGAGAGATAGCCCAATGTAATGGATCAAGGACAAGCCTTGCAATTGGGAAGAGCTGTGTTTAAATGGTGCCTCTGTGACATACTTAAAATTGTGTGACCATGGGCAAATGATTTAATTTCTTAGATCCCCCATAGAAGATATTCAAAGACTATAATCTATAGATAGCTTACCAGTTGACATATTGGGTAGAAGGCACTTCTGTTCAAGTGATTTCCTAAACTAATGAAATCCTAGATATGGACAAAAAATGGTTCTGATTAAAAATAAAGATCTCTTTCTTTTCATTAATGATCATTGTAATTCTGAAAAAAACAAAAACAAAAACACCTTCAAATCCCAGCAAAGGATTAGCAGGCATAATTTAGACACCCAAGTCTGGTTACTTAACTTCCTACATGGAATCATCCAAGACTAAATGATTCAATCATATGTTTCAAATGACAGGCTCAATTTTAGTGGTTTCTTATTACTGCTGTTGTTACTGCTGATGTCATTGATCATTCTGCTGTTTTAAATGAGCTCATTCTTTTACAAGATACCATTTCTACTTAATTGCCATGATTTATAGGCTTCTACATTTGCAAATGAAAGAAAGCTTAGAAGTTATTTAGGTCAACCCTGAATCCTCACAAAATTAAGCGACTTACTAAAGGATACACAAATAGTTAAGTGATAGAACCAGGATTTGAACCCAAAGTCCTCTGGCTCCAAATCTAATCCTTTTATCACTATAACATACTACCTCTCCTGTAGCTATCAGCTACTTTGACATATCAGGAACCTATGCTTTCATGGGAGTCAGATATCCTTTTTCTGTCAAAATTCACTACCCCTCAGGGTGGTTAGGTGGTACAGTGAATAGAGCCAGCCCTGGAGTCAGGAAGACCTGAGTTCAAATCCAACTTCAGACACTTGATACAATTATTAGCCGTGTGACTATGGGCAAGTTGCTTAACCCTGACTGCCCCCAAAAAGCAAAAGAAATTCACTACCCCTCTCCAATTTTGGGAGTTGACAGGATGAAAAAATCATTATCTCAAAGCCAGTGAGTTTTTACAACATTAGCAAGGTTTGTCATTAGAGGAGACACCAATATTCTATCTTAGTTTCATACTCAAAATCTTGTCAGGTACTTAATAACATATTCCAAAATCCATTAGCATTACTTTTATCAATCCAATATCACCTCTTTATACAGATATCCTCAGAACCATTTGGGGGAAGCAAACCCACTACCGTGTTCTCTACAGGCCTATGCCTACATGAAATAATGAGGCATCAGAGAAAGACAAATAGAAGTGATTATCAAAATAGGTTTTAAAAACAGAAATTTAATTTTGTTTTTATAAAAAAGAGGCATCATGCCTTTTCTATGGTACCTTACCTCAAGACCATTGAAATACTTTCTGGGGAAAGCAAGGGTGAAAAGGAAATGTGTCTAGAGTGATATTTTTAAAAATTCAAGAGAGATAGTTTCTGGATAATTAGTCATTTTATTGGCAACGCTAGCATTTTATTAGTAAAATATTTAAGTAGCACTCTCGAACACCAGAGACCCTCATGGTAGCAGGCTCACAACTTGTATACCCTTGGAAAAATGGGTGTTCCTGAGGGTGGCAATCAACTCTAATTGGTTAACAATTACTGAGAAATGATAATTATAATGAGATATGGGCTCATTCTAATGATGGTATTGGGGGTAGTAACTTGGATCACCCAAGTCTTAGTCAAAGGGACACATCAATATATATATCAAAAAGAGAATCCACTTCTACCCTAGACCTGCTTCATCAAACCTAATGAACAGGGGCGGCTAGGTGGCACAGTGAGTAAGAGCACCGGCCATGTAACCTTGAGTAAGTTCCTTAACCCCAATTACTTTAAAGCAAAAATAATTAACAGGAATTCACCAATTTGCTCAGCCAGGTTGACTAAGTTTTTCCCAAGATTTCTCCACTGGTTGATTTCTGAATGGGGGAGTAGAAAATGGGAAAAATCTTGGTCCCAATTTAATAATAAGTTATTAAGTACAAGAGAGAAATAATCATTTCTCCCACTAGAATGCAAAGCTAATTAGAGGACAGCTCTCCAGCAAGGCAAAGAGAGAATTTAGCTTCTAAGTTTGGGTCTTGGTGACCTTGCTTACAATGATGGTGAATATTATAGGCGAGCTGTACCAATAGTAAGTGAAGTTCCTTAATTATGATTTCCCTAGTTGTATCTGCTTTCTGGATCTTTTTAAACAACAAAGCTTTGCCATAATCTGCCTTGGACCCCTAGTCTCTGTCCTTTTGTTCAATAAATGTTTATGAATAGCACTATACATATTAGGTAGTACCTAAAATTTTCTATGTGTCTATATGATGGTGGGGGAAGGAGAAAATTCCACTTAGACTTCTGATGAATAATGTGAAATTTAGAAAATAAAATTTCCAATTTCAGGTCATCTTGAAATAGTATGGTAGCTTTTCATCAATCATAATAAGAGAATCTTGGAAGTCATTTTTGTGATATTTTTCCATACTAAAAATCAAAAACAAAAAACATCCATGAGAGATTTAATAAGAAATAAATTTCAGGCAATGGTCTACACAGAATATAAGCCAGAGCCAGCTAGGTGTTCTGCATTTTTCCACTGGGGGCAGTCATTCTTGCATAGTTCTGCTCAGTTGGAAAGGTTTGCTTTATGAAAGGTATCTTACCATGCCAAAGAGCAAGGCTATGGCTCAAATCCTCCTGTTATCTTGCAAAGGAAAACTAAGGCAGCACTTTCACAAATGGGAAGAAATAGCCACTTCCTTCTAGACAAGTCAGGTCTTCTTTGGTAAAAATAAGTGCATATTTGCAAATGTCTCTTTTTCCTTGGCAGAAATAGTGATGACAAAAAGGGAAAACAAAAAAACAAAACAAAACAAAACAAAAACTATAATTAATCAAAGGAATGGGAAAATGAAGAGGACTTAGAGCAGTCTTCAATTCATTACTGACTACAGCTGGCTGACCACTTTATTTCCATTGACTATAACTTTGAGCCAATCTAGATATTAACTTTCAGGGAAAAACAAACAAACAAACAAACTTTTGTGACATAATTTAACTTGAATTCCTTATCCAAAAATCAGTAGGGAATAGAGAGAAATAGCATGGAGTCAAAATTGAATATCTAATTCTTGGCTTTGCAAAGTGAATATTACACTTTTGGTGAAGCCTTTAGGGTTAAATTATGTTTAGTGTTAAGAGTAGGAATGTGATGTTCCTCCAACTAGCTGACTTAGCTCAATATAATGCATTCATGGTGATATCAAAGTATCATTTAGAGTTTAATATAGTGCAGTACAAAAAGTTGGCCAGAATGGAATTATAAATGCAACAAAAAGCATTTTGATTTGATCACCTGTCTCTTATTTTCATATTCCTTTTAAGTGATTTTTTTCCTGTTTTCTTTTCCCCAGACTTTATTCCTATCACCCTCTGTGCACAACAGGCATCCTAGCTAAGTTGGCCTATTTATTCTTCCCACTGCATGAAGGTCCATCTCCTGCCTCCATGCCTTTGCACAAATTGTGATCACTGTTTAAAATGGAGGAGGTAGGATTTGAGTTAGGGTTTCAAGGACTTTTTCTATGTGTGTAACCCTGGGTCTACAAAAACAAAGATATAGAATTGTAGGAGAGATTTTGTTTGGCAGTGAGTTATCTTGATCATTTTAAAATAAAGGCAACATAATATTTCAAAGAAAACAAGTGTTATCAAAGTCTAAATCAGGGATCCTTTGCATTAAGGGGTAGGAAACAGGTATTTCAAAAGATAGTTTGCTAGTAGAGCTATCCCTGGTTATTAGACATGTGAGCTATCAATTGGAATGACAGATTGAGTATTTTTCATTTAATAAATACACAGGACAAATTTCTGGATCCCCCAAAAGTTGATGAAAATGAAGCATGCTCAGCACTTCTTTACAAACAGGTAACAAATTTGTCAAACACATATTTCAAATTTAAAAAATTCCTATATTGACCACATTCAAACTGAGACCATTACCTCTCTATCAGGACAGCAGTATTCATTATTGCTAGTCTTCTAAAATATAGTTGATCATCACAATTACTCATTTTAATGATGTCATTTTATTGTACAAATTATTCTCCTGTTTCTGATTACTTTGTTCTTCATGAGTTTACACTTATCTCTTCAGATTTCTCTGAAACTGGCCCTTTAGTGATCTCTTGATCATCAAATCTGGTGACCTTTTTGCAACCCTCATCATTCTTGACCTCTCTACAGTATTTAACACTGTTGACCAGCCACCCTCACTGGATACTCTCTCCTCTCTAGAATTTTTGTGATACTGGTCTCTCTTGCTTCTCCTCTCACCTGATTTCTCAATTTCCCTTTGCTGTATCATTGCTGTATTCTCTTCCCTAACTTTTGAGCATACTCTAAGTTCTTCTTCTAGTCTCTCTATATGGCTTCTTTTGGAGAACTCATCAGCTGCTATAAATATCTTAGTCATATGGACAACCTAAAATTTCATATATCCAGTCCTAGTTTCTTTCCTGAACTCCGATTATACATTAGCAACTCCCTAGTGGAAATATCGAACATTTTATGTTCCATAGGAACCTCATAATCAACATCTCTGAAAAAAGAATTCACCATCTGTCCCACAAAACCTACCCCTCTTCTGAGTATTCTATTTTCCTTAAACATCACCATCCTTTTCATCAGCCAGGATGACTTTTACTCATCCCCACATTTTCACTATCCTTCACCCCATATTCTAATCAATGTCTAAATCTTATTCTTTCTACTTCTTTTTTTTTATTTTTAAGCAATTGGGGTTAAGTAACTTGCTCAAGGTTACACGGCTAGTCATTATTTGTGTGTGGGTGCTCATTTTCTGAGGCCGGATCTGATCTCGGGTCATCCCAACTCCGAGGCCGGCACTCTTACTCACTGTGCCACCTAGCCGCCCCTTTAGGGCAATTGGGGTTAAGTAACTTGCCCAAGGTTACACGGCTAGGTTTTTTTGGTTTGTGTGGATTAAGTGTCTGAGGCCGGATCCGAACTCAGGTCCTTCTGACTCCAGGGCCGGCGCTCTACTCACTGCACCACCTAGCCGCCCTATTCTTTCTACTTCTACAACATCTCTTGCATCTCTTGTCTTATCTCTACTTTCACGACCACAGCAATAATTTGGGGTCACATTATCTCTCACATGTATTATTCTAATAGCCTTCTCCCTCCCTAAGGGGTCTTGCCTCTCTAATCTATCCTCTAGTTAGCCAGTCAATAAGCATTTATTAAGCACTTTCTTTGTGCCAGCAGACATTATGGAAAACATTGAGAGTCTAAGTAAACATAAAAACACACAGCTCCACATGGTCACTAAAATGATTCTCCCAAAACATAAGTTGGATCATATTACTCCTCTATGTAATGAAATCCAATGGCTTCTTATTGCATCTATGTTCAACTGTAAATCTCTCTGACATTTAAAATTCTTCATAATGTGTCTCCGACCTACTTTTCTGCCTTTACTGTACATTACCCTGTATGGTCAAGGCAAACTGGCCTTCCTGCTGTTCCTCCCAGTTCATGCTCCATTTCCTGTCTTCTTCCCTGTGGAACATGCTCCCTCCTCTCCTCTGGATCTCAATTTTTTTCATATATGTAACATCCTCACTTCAGATTTAACATTTCCTAAATAGGATTTCTTGCAACGCTTATGTTCACCTTCTAAATAATGTTTTTCCTGACCCCTACTCCTAGTTGCTAATATCTACATCCCCAGAATTATCTTGTATTACTTATATACTTATTTAGTATAGACTTAAGTATGTGCATGTTCTTTCCCCTGATAGAAGATGGACTCCTTGATAGAAGGGATTGATTTTTTTTCCTGATTTTGCATCTCAAGCACCAGACACATATTGAGCACATTAAAACTGTTGATGGATATGTTAATTAGAGCACTGATGCTCACAGAGTATGACTTCTCAAAGGTCACATATGGCAGATTCAGGACTTGACCTCATTTCTTCAAGTTCAAATCTATCTTTCCACTGCACCACTCCTGCTATTTTAATCCACTTGTAATGGAAAGAATGTTTTCTCAAAGTGAAAAATATTCCATAAATAATTTTTCTCTAAATTCAAAGCCTACCTGTCCACTATCATATATTGCAAAAATACTTGTTCTTCCCTTAACTTCTCCCTCTTGGGATTCTTTATTCAATCCTTCCACCCCATTTCTGCTGGCTCTTTATTTACACAAGTTGTCCTAATTTTTAAAACATCTTCATTTGATCTTTCTGCCTCCCGAATCTATACTGTCCTATGGATTTCCTCATTGTCACTGATATTTTTCAAAGCTAGTTGATGCAACTACTGCAACATTTCTTCACCAAATCCACACTACATACCCCACCTCAAATCACTTCCAGGCCACTTATTCTCTACTGAAACTTCTTTTTAATATTACTGACAATTTTCTTAATCTCAAATAAAAAAGGATTTTTTTTCAAATTTTATACACTATAAAAAACCTTTCTCATAGTCTGTGATGCTATTGACCCCTTTTTCAAAATTCTCTTTTCCTTTGGCTCCTTTAAAATTGTATTCTCCTGATTCTCCCCACATAATTCTCTAGCCCCTCTTTCATATACTCCTTTCCTCTGGACCCTAACTGTGACCATTCATATGATCCAGTCCTTAAGAATGTACTTTTTTTCCTCTTACCTTTATTGAAAACTCATCCATTCTATCACACATCTTCTGAATTTAATTCTCTATTCCAAAATATTCACTCAAGTTTGAGTTTCATATTTTCAAATGCTCATAAGGTTTTTTTTTTAATAATTCTAACATCAGTACCCCAGACCCAACATTTTCCCAAACAGGATTCTCTTATGTTTATTGCCATTTTCCCTGTTTCAATCAATGATATTACCAAGCTCCTAGTCACCTCGATTTCTAATATGATTTTTTGAATTTTTACTCATCTTCAAGCATTGCCAGAACTACCATCAACTCAAGAATCAGTAAAGATGCATTTACTAAATGCCTTCTTTCTGCCAGGAGAAGGCTAGAAAACTAGGACCTAAGGCAATAGTGAAACAACCACTGCTTTATATGTATGTGTATAAACACACACATATAGTACATACACTTATCTCATGTGATCCTCACAAAATTTGATAGATACTCTTATTATTCCCATTTTGCAGCTGAGGGAACTGGGGAAAACAATGGTTAAGTGATGTGGCCAGACTCACACAATTAGGCCTCATTTAAACTCAGGTCTTCCATTCACAATGCTCTATCCATTGCACCACCAGTTGTCCTCCATATAATTATATATAATTAGTAGCTATATGTAGTTATGGACAATATAAATATGAGGTAATTTTGAAAGGGAGACTACTAATAACTAGTAAAAAGGGAAGGGATCAGGTAAAAGGTAATACTTGAGTTTAATTCTGAAGCAAACCAGGGATTCTAAGAGCTATACATGAAGAGGCAGTGCCTTCTTGATGTAGGTAATAGCCAGTGAAAATGCATAGAGATGGGGAATGGAGTCTTGTATAAAATGAACAAAAGGAAAATAAGTTGTTATTTCTTACTGATTCTTCTGCATTGTCTCTCGTTTCTATTTTAATTAATATTTTTCCATAACATAACAGTAGTAAGTGTCAGACATGGGATTTGAACTCAGTTTTCTAAGTTCAGAATCTTTTCTATTATATCATCCTCTTTCCTAGCATTGTCAGAAATTAATCTTATTGCATTGCTTTATTTGTAATACTTTATTGATGGATTTTGTCTAGACATGAGAATCAGTTCCCATAACACCCCTTTCCCCAGATACCATCACTTGAAAAGAAATGGTTTAGCCAATATGTCTGATATATTGACTATTATTTAGAAAAGAAATACCATTCTGCATTTATGATTTACCATTTCTTTAAAAAAGAGTAAGTATACGTATTTTAGTATTAGCAATCAAGAACCAACTTTGGACATTGAATTTTATTTGAATGGTGGTATTTTATAGTATCTACATTATTGTAGTCATTATATATGTCCTGAAATTTCTTTATTCTCCATGCATTCAAATCATCATATTTATTAATAGGAATTCACATTCATTCAAATAGTGCAGTAATATCCCTTTATAGGTGAATTATATATATAATACATATATATTTATAAAAGCATTATTTTATATATGAATATACCAAAATGTGTTCAGCTTTTCTTCATTCAGTGCTGCATATAGAAATATATACATACATGTATGTGTACATGTGTGTATACATGCATGTGGTTGTACATAGTTATATGTATATATTATATATGTATTATATAATAGGCTATATTTACTTCTAATACATATAAACAAATTTTTCTTTTTATCATTACTGGGACTTTTGTGTCAAAACAAATGGAATTTTTTGCTTTTTTTCTTCAGCAATTCTAAACTGTTTTTCAGAACAATTAAATCACTTCACAGCTCCATTAGATTGGCGTTCCTTGGGGACAAGGACTTTCTGTGGCCTCAGGGCTATATGTGTGCCTTCTAGGGCCTTGAGTACAAGCTTTTGATTAAGTCAAAGTTTTACGGAACAAATCTTTTATTGAGGGGGATAATGACTATTCTACATGGTATAAGGATGTCCAAAGAAGATAAGGCCCTCTTGCCCCTGCCTATATATGAAAAGACAAAAGTTAAATAGGAAAAGAATAGCAAGTAAATAATATTGTTGTCCAAACTGTATAAAAAAGTGATGAGAGTATGTAAAATAAGGAAGTGACCAGAATGGAGTTGAGTTGCTTCTGTACTTAGTGCCTTTCATGTGATGCCATGTTGAAATGAATTGTTCAGCGGTAAGAGGACAAAAATATTAGCTATGCTAACCTCTTTGCTGTGAAAACTTGAATCAGCCATTTTTATCTCTCAGGCCTTTAGTGTATTCAATTTTAAAATGATTGTTAGTTGAAATCAAGTGTTCTCAAACTTTTTTGGTGTGTCATGGACCCATTAACAATCTAGCAAATACTAAGGACAATTTCTACGAATAATGTTTCTAAATTCACAAAATGAAAGAGGATTACAAAGAAACCCAAAAATATTATTATGAAGTTTAGCATTTATCTAGTACTTAAAGTTTGCTAGGAGATGTAAAAATATTACCTTATTTTATGTTCCCCCCTCAATTTTTTTTTCCTGTCCAAGTTTACAGACTGCCTGAAATCTATTCACAGACTTCTTAGGTCTCTGTGGATGCCAAAAACCCTGAATTAGATAATCTTTAAATTTACTCTAGCTCTTAATTTAATTCTATGATACTAAACACAAAAGGCTTCCTGGAGTAGATGAATATTTTTCATTATTATTTCTGTTAGTGCTACTACTAGTAGTGAATAAAACTATGCAAGCCTGCCAAATGCATATATTGAGCAATGTTCAAATACGTGAACTTTTACTGGATTAGAAATCTCAGGCTAAATGAAATTTCAGTGAAATTTGATAAGAATTACCTTTCTAATTTGTATTTGAGTAGTTAAGCATGGCAATTCCACATTTGTATACCCCTGAAAGATCCCAGAAATCCTTTTGCTTTTAAGTCTTTAGGCAATTGATATTTCAAGCAGCCATGCTTTCTAAATCAAACTTCCACTTTCTCTCACATTATTAATGCAACGATTATGCCACTGGGAAATGAATGAAGACATATGGTCGAGCTGAGTATTGTTTAGTCAGCTTCTTATAAGTATCTCTGGATTAAAGATGGCATCAATCTTAAACCCTGCAGCACTGTGATAAAAATGGAGACTCTTAGGTAGCAAAGTTGCCACGTCTCTGTATTAGCAGCAAAGCCTGTTGCAGGCTAGTACGTGTCTGCCTTTGCTAAAAACGCTTTTCTGTGCTTTTAATCAGGCAGATAATTTTCTTCATTTTACATGAAATTTCACTTCTCCTTAAGGACGGGAAGAGGGGATCTCAGCCAGAAGGGATCTTAGAGACCACCTAAGTAAACTGAGGACAAAGAAGTAGGAATATCCCAAATTCAAGTCAGATTTTCCCAACTCCAAATCCCATATTCGTTATATCATGCCATTCTGTAGCATATTGAGACCTTAAATGGGCATTGTTTCAGTTGTGCTGTTTTCCTTAGGTTGACACAACCCAGGTCACTTAGTTTGCAGTACAACTTAATAGGCATTCAAGCAGTTGCTAGCTATATACTCAGCATTATACAAAAAAAAATACTATAATAAAATTATAAAATCAAAGACCCTGATTTATCTTCCCACCAAGCCTCAAGTCAGTGATCATCTATTTCCCACACCTGAAAACAAAATAATTTTGTTTTCTCATGTACTCGTAGTCTAACTTATATTAGTGTGCATGCGTATCACCCCAAACTCTTTTCCAGAGAGCTCATCGTGATATGGAGATTTAACTCCATAAAGAAAACGGCTACGAAAAATAGGTTCAGGAATGTTCCACCATGCTAGAAAGGGATTATGTGTATGTTTGTGTGTGTGTGTGTGTGTGTGTGTGTGTGTGTGTGTGTAAACATATAAATATATACATAGGCATTCCTATAAATCTATGCTTACATACATATATACATACATACAGGCATAAGTGTGTATATATGTGCATATATGTATATACACATATACATACATATATGCGCGTTAGTAAAATACTTCATCTTCCTTTTGAGGTCCAGCCCAGCCAAGCAGAGAGAGGTTCATCAGGCTGGGGGCTGTGGCAATCCAGAAAACTAAGAACAGTAGGAGAAGATCCTCTCTCCTTTGTATTTCTTCAGTGACAGTGACACAGAGAAAAAAGAGTGAGCAGTAGATGCTAAAAATTACTCTGTTCACTGGGTGTGGTGGTGTAATGTATAATTTCTGTGGCAGGGGAAGCAGAGGCTGGTGGGGATCTGGCTCAGGAGGTGTGGGCTACACTGGACTAAGCCAATTGACAGGCTATATTAAGTCTAGCACCAATATAGTGAGCCCCTTGCAGCAGGAAGCCATCTGCATAAGGAGGATCAACCTGGCCCAGATAAAAAATGACCAGATCAAAGTACCATGGAGACCAATACTGACAGGGCCCATGAATGAGTGCCACTCTTCTAGCCTGGATGAAACAGGGAGATCCAGTCTCAAAACAAATTAACAAACAAAAAAGAAATTATTCTTAGCTTATCTAGAAATATTGTCAGGTGCAGCTACACTAAATTTGAAATCCTTATGCAATGACTAATGAGCAGACACATTGCTGAAGGAAATGAATCATATCAATCTTTATATTCTCACTGTAAATGAAAATGAGCTTATCATCTAAAAAGAATGAACAATGAACATGTTGTGTGCTGCAAAAGGTATGCTTAGGAAGATTATTTAAGGAAGGCACCCAATATTATAGGTGGACCCCTCTGTGGCAAACTTATGGGAAGATATAGATGAAAGGCACACAGGATAGGAAGGCATGGATGGTTGTGATCTCTATTATTGGAGATCATACCCACATTAAAGAATGCACATGTTTATTGTATCCTTGGATTAGGAGCTCCTTGAGGAAAGGTACACTGTACCTTCCTCCCACATTTAACCTAATTGATTATGTTTGTTACATGTTTTATGAAAGAATCTAGAATTTAAAAAGTGAAAGTATGAAGTCTGACCCCATGAAATATTCAGTAGAAATAGTTGCTTTAAACAACAGAAAATTTAAGTTAAACATCTTTTATATAAATCTACCTTAGTCAAAAACAAAATAGTCACTTAAATTAGTGTATGTACTATAAAACCATATAAACAAAGGCATAATTATTAGCATAGTCAATGCTAATTTCAGGAAAAAATTAAATCCATTTAATGTAGACAATATTGATATTTTTAATTATGTCTGGAGAAATAATGATAACTAGTGTTTAATAGCACTTTCAAGTTTGCAAAGTACTTTATGAATATTATCCCATTTCATCTTCAAGTAGGTACTATTATTATCCACATTTTAGAGTCAAGGAAACAGGGGAAGTGATCTGCTCACAGTACAGAGCACATAAGATTCTCAGGCTTTCTGTTCAACCCACTATCCTACCTAGCAATATATTATTTACAGCCCCAACATCCATACACAACTTGATTTTCATCTTGTGGGGAAAAAAATCTGAATTGTTCATTCAAGAGGAAAAACAAATCTGTTCCATTTAGTTTCCCAAATATCTTCTTTTTTGACCCTAGTATATGTTCTCCCTGATCAATATCATCTTTCATTAGATTATAAACTCATTGAATATAAGAGGTGTTTCTGTCTTTATTTTTATCCAGAGATGTAAGTACTTAGTAAGTACTTAATAAATGTTTCTTGATCACTTGAAACCATTTCTGAAAGAATTGTCCGATGGGTCTTCAGTTATATACTCAAGGAATCTCATATTGAAATAATTTTAATGTTTTTTTTTTAAACTAGCACACTGATGAGCAGTTCAGCCTAATTAAAAAGTAACTAACCAAAGTAGGGAAATACACTTGAAAACAAATAACATAGAAACTGATGACATCTTCATGAAGATTAACCAGTTTAGCAATTAGAAAACGTCTTTCTTCTCTAAATTTGAAAAGGTTAAACCATATAATTTTCTTCATTGTATTGATTAAAAGCCATCCTGTCATTTCCACCTTTTTACTCACTGAGGTGAGTAAAAGGTTATGGTTCTTTTATTATCAGTCACATTTGGATTTTCTGAGTGAAGAAGATGTGAAACACCATCCACCACCCGTAGATATCAAATTCAATGTAAGCACACCTACTTTTGATGAGATGCCAAGTCCAGAGGTAAATGTACTGCTAAAGCAGCTGTGGTTTCTGTGCAGACTTATTGCTGATCTCCTGAAAAAAAAATCTATTAGTCTGGTGCTCATAAATTATTTTCATTTGGTATGCTTTTAGAAAATGTATGGGGGGGAAGCCCTTTTCAAAAGGTAAATTGGACTACATCTCTCTCTTTCTCCTCATCAATGTAGAATTATATTTGATTTCCAGGGCTGAATAAAATCCTACATAGATCTTAAAAAATGCATGACTTAGTATAATTGTATTCAGCAATATTTATTGAGCTCCTAATATATGTTCTACTGTGGAAGATATGAAGTATTTTAAGGTAAGTAAATTAAGGTAAATTAAGCCCTTTAATAAGAGCTTTATTATCTCATTGAACAAATCTAATATAAAGTAATAGATTATAATGTGATATTAGTAATAGATAATGATATGATTCCTTATACAGTAAAATGATTGTCACTTACAAGTCATGAATCAAGTTGTTTCACATTTCCACAGATAACACACACGATACAATAAAAATCCAAATGAAGAATGTATATATAAATGTATACATGCATGTTAGAATTTTTCCTATAGACTAGATGATTGTTAATACATCCATGTTAATATTTTTCTCATTAGAATCATTTTTTATTTCCTTACATACCAATAGATCTATCCTAAATATTCTTCCCATTGGCAATTATTCACTCCAAGTATAGTATATATGATCTAATCCCAAGCTAGGTCAAGGCATTTATGTGTTCTAAGCAAGGACTGAAACTTGCATTTTTTCCAGGATTAATATTTGTACTCCTTATGTTTTATGGTTGATTGGAAACTTCAAGTCTTTATGGTGATAGATTTACCTTAGTTTATCTTAAAAATAACTACCTATATTCCAGGTATTATGCATTCCATGGTAGAAATATTTTGACATTCAAAATATATACAACTATAAAAAGCAATTTGGAAGAGTCCTTCATTGGCCATCTCCAATTCATGGTACACCCTATGTAGCTTCTTATCTAGGCTACCCCTAACCTTGACAGTGATATCTACGAATTCAATATTTGTCCTGTCTCTCTTATTAGATGTCAAGTTTATCAAAGGCAGGTGATCTATTATTATTATTACTATTATTATTTCATTATTCACTTGTAAGGTCAATACTACCTACCCTCTGAGTATTCATCAAAAAAAAAAAACATAAAAAAATGTTAAATGTGTTTTTGACTCAGCAAATGTGCTGTGTTTCATCCTGATTCTCAATTGGTTAAAATGTTATTTTTTCAAGCTACTATAACCATCTCCCTGCACATAAATGAATAAATGATCTTTCCCCATGTAGTAAAGAGAACATCACTGGAAGTGAACATTTTTATCCTATCTAAACATCTAGTTTTCATGGGGGAAAAAATCACTGAAGAGTAAGCTTCTTTATATGTTAAATCAGATTAATAACAGCACTGAGGACCTCCTCCCTTATAGGCTCTGGAATCAAATGGGATAAAATAAGAGTCTGTTGATTATTACACATAGGTCTAGAGCTAAAAGGGACTTCAAAGTAAAATAATCCAAATCTCTTATTTTACAGACAAGGGAAACTGACCCTAGGACAATTGAGTTGTATAAACCAAGGTCACACAGTCATTGGCAGATTTGGCATTTGAACCTGGCTCAGATGATATGTGTCTTCAAGACGTAATGGAACTGGCAGACATGATAGCTGAGCCACATTCAGGTAACAGGTTCTGAATTTTTTTTTTCAATGAGCTTGAAAGCTTGAAAAGTCAAGTTTCTTGGGATTGTTGCTGTTGTTCAGTAGTTTCAGTCATGTAAAACTCTTTGTGAGCCCATTTTGGGTTTTTCTTGGCAAAGATACTGGAACATTTTGCCATTTCCTTCTCCAGCTCATCTTTCAGATGGGGAAACTGAGGCAAACAGGGTTAAGTAACTTGCCTGGGGTCATAAGTTAGTAAGTTTCTGCGACCAGATACCAATGCAGGAAGATAAATCTTCTTGTCTCCAGGCCCAGCACTGAATCACATAGCAGTCCCAGAGAAAAGTATCACTTCATAAAAAAATACCATATTAGATAAATCTTTTTAGACAAGTTTGCTAAATTGGTTGATTAGGGAAACATTTTGATATTGTTGACTTTGATTTCAGAAAAGTATTTGATAAAGCTCTTTGCTGTCTTGAGGAAAAAATGGCAAGATAGCTAAGTAAAAACATAACAAGTTGGATTAAGAATTTCTTTATAGTGTGTACTCAAATAGTAATGATGTCATTTTGACAAGAAGCTTTCCAGTGAATTCCTCAGGGATTGGTGTCTGACACTATTGCTGTTAAATGTTTTTTTATCAATGACTTGGACAAGGCATAGATGGCATGTTTATTTAATTCACACATGACACAAATTTGGGAGAGACAGAGAATCTACTTGATGGCAGAGTTAGGATCTGAAAGAAAAACAAATACTGTGACAGTCTGGAGCACTGCACAGACCTAATAAGAGGAAAATTGATAGACATAAGTATAAAGTCTTATGCCTGGATGTAACCATCAATTTCACAATTTCAAGAAGGAATAGAATGTTTAGAGAACAATATATATATATATATATATATATATATATATATATATATATATATATATATATTTTATAAAGATAGAGAATTTTGTGTAACAATTACCATCTGAGTGATAAGCCATCCAACAAAAGTTAATATATTCTATAATGAATCTAAACAAGCATTCTTACTGTTGCTCATGCAGCACCTTCCATCTCCCTGTCTCTTTGACTTTGAATTTAATTGTCCTCTATGCCTTAGATTTACTGACTATTCACTTACACCTCTTTGAAATTTTGGTTTCTGTCAAGAGCTCAACTTATGCCACTTTTTCGGCATGAAACTTTTCCTGGTCTCTCTTAGCTACTTATACCCCTTAAGAATGCCTTGTGATAGGGGCAGCTAGGTGGCACAGTGAGTAGAGCATCAGCCCTGGAGTCAGAAGGACCTGAGTTCGGATCCGGCCTCAGACACTTAATGCACACACAAACAAAAACCTAGCTGTGTGACCTTGGGCAAGTCACTTAACCACTTGCCCAGAAAACAGTTAGCTGGTTCAGTAGATAGAGCGCTGGACCTGGACTCAAAAAGACCTCAGTTTAAATCCAGCCTGAGAGACTTACTTGCCTAGGATTATGTAATCCTAGGCAAGTCACTTAACCTCTTTTTGCCTTAATACACTAGAGAAGGAAATGGACACAGTCAACTATCTATGCCATGAAAACTTCATGGAAAATATGGACCACTGGGGTCATGTAGAGACAGACATAACTGAACAACAATAAATATGTTTGGTATTGTTGTGATTTCATGAGGTGTTGTGGTGGAACATCTCAAATAATTCAATCAGACTACCTCTAATCCAAATATAGGTATTTATTGAGATTGACACCTCTCATGAAGTTGGCTAAATTCCCAGAGCAACCAACAACTTCAGAGAAAGCAAGACGGATTTCTATATGATAAAGATACATTTACATAGCAGAAATTATGAATATTACAAAGGAAGGAGGGGATTGTTAAGGGATGAGGTAATAGGGGAGGAGTCCCAGTTACACTGGAACTGCCCATACAATTACCCACAATGCATACAGAAAAATCCATTTGGGGGGGTGTATGTATGTATGATAAAGATATTATAATAAGCCTCTCTATGTTACAAGTTCACCTAAAGAACAGTTTTTGCTATTACTGTGCAGGTGCCTACTTAGGAAAAGTTCCCCTTCCATTGTTTTGGGATCCATATCCTTCTTGGGCAAACTGGTGGAGATTCTTTCTGATTGGTTGAGTATTGTGGTCCTGTCTGAGACTAGATGGATGTGGTTGTGGTTGAGTACATGGACACACCTGTTGTCCTAGTAAACAGTGAGGTATATATGAAGAAGTTAGGCTACTGGGGGTGGGGGTGACTAGGTAGGGGCAGTAGGGCCTATTATTATTAGTATTTCATCAGTATTAATCATGTCATGATGTCTCCCACACTAAAATATAAACTCTTTTGTGCCTTACATAGTGCCTGACTTAATAAATGCTAGTGAATTGCTTGCTTGATTGATAGTTCCCTCTCTTTGGAAGTCTCATGAAGAAGCTTAATGACCACTTTATCAGATGCTATAATGGGGATTTCTTTTCTTTTGTAATTGAGGTATGGCTTGGATTACTTGATCAAAGAAAGTCCTTTTTAAATCTAAATTCCCAGATTCTGTCCCATGAACCAAGAATAGATGACGAAAGCCCATGTTGCTGATCCAATAAAAGTGTGTGTCTGTACTTGATCAAAAGGAAGACTAAGAGAGTATAACGGAAGCATCTCAGTTATATGTGGGGTATAGAGACCCTAACCCAAATAAATTGATCACTCATAGACCTCTCAAAGTGAAGGTAGAAAGATTTATTAGAATCTCTCGAGAAGCAGGCTGTCCAGTTGCTGGAACTACGCCCAGAGAGAGGAGGCCCCTGTAGAGAAGCTAAAGCTGGGTTAAATAAGCAAGGGTTACTTGCCCCTCCCAAACATTAACCTAATTATTAGTAAGGAGGCTCTAAATTGGTTAAATAATATACATAATACATGAGGTCCACTACGCAAGCACAGTAACAACTTCAGAATACTGAACTACCTTCAGTCCAACCTAGATGTGTCCTTATCTGGGCCACAGTGTCCCAAGGAACTTGTCTGCTCTCTGATTGGTCAAATCCACCTGCTGCTGCCAGCTCCTTTTATCTACATTATTTCATTTTAGTATTATCTAGGAGTTCTCTGGGAACTGGGAACTCACACTACCTCCCAAGGCTACTGCCTCAACTCTTCCCAAGGCTACTGTCTGGTACTTTTTATCAGTAGTCTTGTTTCAGCAATTGTTGCAGTTCTATAGAAACTTAACCCTTTGCTACCTCTCAACTACTATTCCTTTCCCTAAACTAAAAACACCTCTAATTTGGTCTCAATAGTTAATCCAATCAATTGTATTAATACTCAATAGCTCTTACATTACCTTGAAATACACAATGACTTACATATACATATGGGGAAACAATAGTGAACTTAGTTACAAAATACAAGGAAGTAGTAAGAATATATATGTGATATTCAGAATGGGGAAACTTCACTGCAAGTCATCCCACACAGTTACTTACCAAAAATCACTCTGGGATGGTACCTCCATAATAACATCTTCATATAGTAAAGGGAAGGAAGTTGATTGCTGTCACTACCTACTCCAGGGATAAGACTATTTTCAGAGTTCAGAGGAGTTTCATAGATGACTTTTTTTTTTAATTCTTAGTCTTCTAGTCATTCTAAGCAGGCATTTCTAGAACACTTAGAACAGAGCAGAGAACAAACAGGCTCAAAGGTAACCAGGATCCAACTAACTTGGGTCTCTATTGCTCTCGCCTCAAAATCTTTACATATTTTTCCCTCATTTCATTTTGGCTGACATATTTCCTAGAGGAACAAGGTTATGAAATAATATGAAGAAAGTTTTGGGGTCACTTAGACCCTGGGGTGAAAACTTCAGTTGCTTTTCTTTTGTTTTCTTCACATACACTTTAGAAATTTTGTTTGTCAATCAGGAATCCTTTCCCCTACCAATTAACTTTGTTTTGAATATGTGCTTGATACAAAAAACAAATTCAAAAAACCCTTAAGAGAAAACATCTTAGATATAGAGTGATTCAAGTTTGAAAATGGTTTCAATGCCAAAGGATTGTCTTTAAAAAGACACTGTACTCCAAATAACTACAATTTAAGTATGCATTCAGAACTGAGTAACTGTGCAAATAAATTGACAATCTTTCTGTTTTACTTTAAAGGCCATTATTCAACACAATCTTATGCACATGCACTGAAGTCTTAACATTCTACACAATTCCTACTACTTGTGAAGTAATATGAGCATTTCCCTCCCCCATACCCTCAGAATATTGTATGTTGACTTTCAGAAACTCATTTTTCAAATAAATAAAATAAAAATGAGGAGAGAAAAGAGGAAGATAAAACTCCTTTGCAAATGCTGCTATTGATTGAAGATTTTATCATTGTAACTTCAAAAGAGAATATCCAAAATATTTGGAATTCAGCCTCCCACATAGAGGGTTAATATGGGCACTGACCTTTATGAAAGGTGGGAGGAGGGGCAGTATTAAGTATGTATATTGCTTACACCTGTGGAAGGCAGTCTGCCCTAGCATAGTTAATAGGAAAATTAAATCTTACATTCAGATGCTGCTGAGGAAGCCTTTTTCAGTCTGCTTGCTGTAGTTTGCCTAAATATGTTCCATATTCATTGGGCTCATTTTCATGCAGATTACCATGCTTTTTATGAGACAGATTCATGAAAAAGACTCTTTGAAATCCTACAGCTGCCAGTCTGTGTAGCATAATGGGGGAAAAGGGTGGTGTACTGGCCTATTACCTATGGACATTTGACCTAAATTCCACTGCTGAACTCTGAAAATTAAAGATGACATCACTCAAAAGCCACACAAAGATGGTGTAACTTTCTTTGGAGGAAAAAATGAACTTGATATTTTTTTAGGTGATTATACTATTTATAATAATAACTTTCAATTAATCAACCTTTTATTAAGTGCCTACAATGTGCCAGAGACTGTCCTAGGTGTAGGATTTTGAAGACAAAATTAAACAGTCCCTATACTCAAAGAACCTACATTTTTATATTATGCATACATATAAGTATACAGTATATTCCCTGGCTAGAGGGCATTTTGTGTCCGTCACTTCTGGTCTAATTATATTGCTTCTTGGGACTCTAGGATAAAAAGTTCTAACTGAAGCAGAGTCCAGGTTGCTGAAAATTAAGGCCTATTTTTTTTAAAGGTAACTGACTCTAGTAAATGGCCTGTCTTCTCTTAGGGCAGCTTTCTTAGTTTGAGGGCTAAGAATATGGCAAGGTACATATATTTTCTCATTTGTTCCTCACAATAACACTGTGAGGTAAGTGCTATTATCATTTCCATTTTATAGATGAGTATAATGAGTCTGGAGGTAAAGTAATTTGCTCAAAATCCCTTATGTAGTGTCTGATGCATTATGTGAAATCAGGTGTGTGTGTTTTTTTTTTTTCTTTAATTTGAGTCGAAAGATCTATTCCTTAATGAGTCCCCACACTAGTTTTACTTACAACCATTCAAACCCACCAGCAAGGGCCCCTTTCTGCAATGGTCTTCTCACAGGGCTTGCTCCTCCCTTCCTGAAAGACCTAGAGAGAGAATGAGTTTAAGCTACCTCTTTCACCTGAAGTAACTGCACCTGTGCTTGAACTGTCTCATGAGCCCTAGTCTGGCATACCCCTTCCCCTCACCTAAATACTCCATCAGTTGTATTTGCCCTCACTAGAATTAATAAATACTTTTTGATGTCTTTGGTTGACCTATGGACAAGCTTCTCCTGACATCCCTCTTGGAATTTAAGAAGGAAGTCACAGTCTCCTACCAGGCTGTTATTTATATGGATTTATTGTCCTGCAGGATTAAATCTGCCCCACACCGTTGTCATCTCTTTAGTATCCTTTGCATTAGAAGGTAGGGCCATGGGCTCCAAGGCCTTATTATTTAAGAACAGGTCTCAGCACAGACTGCTCCCCATTCTCCATTAGCTACACAGCTTTTGGACTTACTTGGACTTCTCCATCATACCCCCAACTGCGTACCCTCCCCCACTCATCTCCTCCCCTTTTCAGTTTCCTTTTTTGCTATCTTCCCCTATTATGTTGTAAATTCTTTGACAGTTTTGTTTTTATTTCTATCTATACCCAGTACTTAAGAGTGTTTAGCACACAGTAGGTGCTTAATAAATGCTTATTGACTGATTGATTGCACCAACTAAGCTGGTTTAGGATTTTGAGAATCCTGCAGTCACTTTCAGGTCATGGTTTGGGCAGGGTCCATCCTCAAAGGAAGAGAAGTCTTTTTGCTGTTCCCTATGATGAATAGAATGTAATTGCTGTATATTAATGCTTATCATATAATGATAATCACATAAATTAATGACCAGATAAAATATTAAATTATAAATATAAAATAAAATATTATAGTAAAAAGTTCAAAGCACTATGTAAATATAAGATGTGTTTGTCATACTTTATCACTGTGTAAGCTCTCCCTAGTAATACCACAAATTAAACATCTTCCAAATTGGTTCACTTTTTTTTTCTAAAAATTAATGCTATAGGATAGCATGGCACTAAGGAAAATTAATGTTGCATTGTATTATTTGTTACCAATATTTCTCTATGAATTCATCCATTTCCTGAGACCACAACCTTGTGAAGGTTTCTGAAGGGCTAAACTTAGTAAGGTAATTACTCCCAGCCCCTAAGACATCTTCTCATTAACTAGCTTGGGTTGAACCTCTAGCTTCAGTTTACCCTATGACATAAGTCAGTTTGAGCTAAGATCATCTCCCAGGGGATATCCTTGCTTTTCCTAACATGCCTTCCCTCCCTGCATCCTACCTCACCCAAGATGAAGTAATAGGGAAGAGCTCAAATCTCTTAGTCCACTTGCTCATTAGTCCACTAATCAAGGTGGCATTATATTTGTCAGGGGAAGTCCAGATGATGTACTGTCAGGCAAATCAGAAGGAAAACACACCTAGGTATAAAAGACACTGTCTGCCCTGCCTCCAGGTCTTTGGAACAAAGGTAACAAGACCCCTTTGTTATACAGAATACTAATGTAATTAAGTATGTTGATGATTCATAGATAAAATACCTTTGCTCTATGAGACTGTCCATTTCACAACCAATACCTTCCTAATGTAAGTCACAGCACAGTTTATCTTAATATATATGATACATAATATAACATGTAATAGTATATAAATAAGATAATATATAAGATAAATGTTCAATCTGCTTCATTGGTCAGGTAGCTACTATTGATGGGGTCCTTGTGATGTATATATGTCTGTAGTATCAATCTGTAACATCAGTTTGTAAATGGGGTGCTTTGGGATCTATGTCTGTAAAATCAATTTGTAAAAGCAGTCTGTAAGATCACATTTCCACCCGCCCCCCCCCCCAGTCTCAGAGCATTGACTTTGCCCCTTCCCCCTTCCAGCGCTCTGCCCAGCAACATCTCATGACCTGTTTATCTCTGCTTGAAACAATAAGTTATGTAAATGTTATCTCCCTTAGTTAGAGTGGCCAGCCCCACCAGAAATTCTTCAATACCTTATCTATAGGGTAACTCCTTAGTCAATTATATACCCACACTGTCTCTGATGACCTTGGTGGGAGGCAGACTGGGCACTCTTTAGTGACTTGTCAGGCCTAAAACCACAACTCCAGCTAGCCCCTCTTGAGCTATTTCCCAGTGAATCATGGGCAATACACCTGCGCAGTTGATATCAAAAGTGTATGGTCCTTTGAGCACTGACCACTCCTTAACTCCTCCCTGATCCCACCCTTACTCACCTAGTTAGCATAATTGACCCCTTAAAACTATGCCTGCGGCCTCTTCAAGTTTGCAGGTTCCATAAGAATCTAGCCCACTGTTCTCTACAGCGTAACAATAAACTTTACAATTTCAGCTTCAAAGTTTGCTTGAGCCTGGTGAATTCCTTCCAGACTGGATGCCAGGAGAGGTATTCCTGGCAGAACCACTTACCCTCCCCCCCTCCTTATCACCCTTCCCTCTTCACTACTACACTTCAATAGTGTAGGAGATATCCTAAAATGGAATAGAGGTAGGTAGAAGAGCAATTCATCATTATAACCTATATACATTTATGTGTATACAAACACACATAATGCATACACATGTATCTTTAGGGGCAGTGCAAGGTAATGGTGATTCAACATCCTCATTATTCCACCAAAATATTTATCTTTAGTCATGTGAGTGCTGTCACAACTAGAACCCAAAGCTCAGACTGAGGAAAATCTTTAAGTGAAATACACATTTGATCCTCATAAAACCCCTGTGAAGTACATACTATTATGATTCCCATTTAGAGATGAGGAAATTAAACTAAAACGGGTTGAATATGCCCAGGGAAATAGTAAGTTTCTGAGTCAGAATAATGTCTTTTGAGTGCATAAATACATGAATAAAAGTGCATATATATGTTTATATATATGTTGAAATAGATGTATACATAGGTATGTATATAGCATACACACACACATACACACATACACACACATACACACACACACATACACATACACATACATACTCCTCAGACCCCAGGTTAAGAACATCTGGTTTAAAATGATTTTTTTTCCTTTGACTGTTTATCTTTTCCTTATAAAGATATATTGCTTATTATATTCCATTTCCATTCTATGTTAGGTTACACAAATTTATATTCTAAACTAGTGTCCACCCTTGGCTACCATATCTCACCATTTAGTAAAAAAAAAAGTTTGCTAATGAAGGTAGAATTTTAGGCTCTTAGGTGTCCTTAATATTGTGATTAATTCACAGTAATTAAATTTTTCTATGAAAATGCTGTAATCAGTGTCAATGTCCTGTCCTCCATCAAAGCAAAATTGAAAAGACTAGGAAACATTTTATAATACACTCTTTTCAGCATTATGGAGAATGGAGCCACTGTATTTGAATTATAATATGACATTCCTAGATGTGGTTATAGGAAGAAATGGAAATGACACTGAAGAAGTGATTATTTGAAAAACAATCATACTACATCAATTAATATTCAGAGGAGGCCCTAGATAAAAGTGATAATATTCAAAAGTATTGATGAATTATTTTCTAGGTATCAGAAGAAAGGAGGGAATCAAATATGTGTGAAGGAAAATTTAAAAAAACAACATTCCTACATGTAAATATAGTATCCTCTTTTATGCTGGACAGTTAAATCTCCAGAGAGTAACTACTTCTTCCTTTAGGACAGTACAGGGCTTTAATATCACTATTTGGTCTACTTCCAGAGGTGATTAGGGAAAAAAGGAAACAAACCTATGTGTTCTAGAATGTTTATAGCAGCTCTTTTTGTAGTGACAAAGAACTGAAAATTTCAGGGATGCCCATCAGTTGGGGAGTGACTGAACAAGTTGTGGTGTGCGATAGTGATGGAGTGCTGCTGTGCTGTAGGAAATGAATGATGAGCTCAGTGATTTTGAAGGAACATGGGAAGAGTTTCACAAAATAATGAAGAGCAGGATGAACAGAGCCAGGAGAACATTGTGTACAGTAACATCAACATTGTTTAAAGAATAACTTTGAACAAGTAAGTTACTTTGTCTATTAGAAGTACCCAAATTAAATATAAAGGACACATGAAGAAATACACTATCTGTGTCTATCAAAAGAATTAATAAACAGAAGTATGTATAGAACAATTTTATATATCTACATATGTCTATTTTTATCTTCTGATAGTCATCACTAGTGTGGGTGGGGGAGGGAACAAAAAAAAAAAGAAAAAAGTAGTATATTTGAAAGGAATAGCAAATTGTGCATAGTAGAGTTGCAGTTTCACATACTATCATATTTTTATTGTAAAATGTTATGGAAATGCTTATTTTATTCTGTAAATTAAAGATAAAGGTAAATCTGACGTGCTGGAGAATGGAATTCTAATATTTATTTTTCAGAAACCCCTACCAGTGTTCTTCCCCATCTTTGATCTATTTGATATCAATTAGCTAGCAAGATTTGATTAGATTTTAGTTAGTTATATCTATATAGGTTGTATAGAAAGAACAACTGGTATAAAATATCCCCTTAAAAATTTTGGGACTCTACATAATTAGCTCAAACAGAGTTCAGGGGAAAAATAGACAAGCTAAGGGAACACATATGCCAAAAGGGTAACAATTTTCCATATATCAATGGAAGTATTTTTCTCCTAGAATCCTCATGAAATTCCCCTGGGAAGCATGGTCCTGGGCCCCAGACTTTGGGCTCCTTGTAGTGTCCTAAAGAGGCAGATATCTCTGCCCTGAAATGTCATGCTCCCTGAAGCTTCATTCATTCCTCAACGTGTCTAGCTTATTCTCTCTCAAATCCCAATTAGATGTATTTTCTGGTTATTTTTCTTCCAGAACCAGCCACTATGATTATAAGATTATTGACAGGTGTGGGGTCTGACATTCTATAGTGAGTCCCAAGCCCTGCAGAGTTCTACCCCTCAACCCCTCCATCTGTTTTTGTCCTCTGGTTATAGTTATAAAGGTCTGGTTCCTTAAAGTGATATCAGACCTTAACTCTGGAAGCAATAGTCCTTATGGAGTTTGCCTTAGCTCCATATTAGATGTGCCTAAATAATATAGCCTATACCAAAACATCTAATGAATTTTACTAGGTTTTATTCAATGTCTTCACTCCTATGCAACTTGATTAAGAAGCTTTACATGGCTTTGTCTGAAGATCCAATGAGATAATGTATGTACAGTGCTTTGTGAAGCACCATGTGACTGGGGCTTATTTATTACAATGATTATCAACTCTTAATGGAGAAGAAGACATTGGTGAGATGTTTAAGTGTTGCAAAGGTACATTCAGTTTCCAAGAAAGATATTACAATCTCTCTTTCTCAAAGCGGTCCCCATTTTCTATCATTTTAAAGAGAGAAGCTCTATTGATTTCTTTGTCCTAAAAGAATCAGTACTCTCCCTCCCTGACTGAATTCTCCACCACTGTCAGTTATTTCTAATCATTTCTAATAATCTGATAACAGTTTCTACAGAAGAAATGGAGTCACTTTTCTCATTGTTAAGATGTACTTATTGATTTATCCAATCATTTTGTTTCCTTTCAGCTCACTAGCATGGGTTTGATATTCCTAGAGACTTAAAGATATATCTCTGTGCTTACTCAACAATTCATTTTATAGGCAGATTTTTCCCCCAGCAGTGCTCCTACCTTCTAGAAAGTGATACTGAATATAAAATCTTTTTTTCAACCATTCCCTCTGTAATTTAATTTTTATTTTTTTTCATTCAGTTAAAATCCATTTTTGTTCTCACTCATATCTATATCTTCCATTGAGAAAGTAAGAAAAATAAAAAGCCCCCTTAGAACATGTATGGGCATGCAAAACAAATTCCCTTCTTGGCTATGTCCAGAAAGATAGGTTTCAGTCTGTATTCTGAGTCTACTCCATTGCATTCAGAAAATGGGTAGCAGCATATTTTATTGTGAGACCTTCAAAAGCATTGATTGATCATTGGATTGAACAGAATTCTGTAGACTCTGAAAGTTGTCTTTACAAAGAATGATGATATAATTGTATAAATTGTTCTTCTGCTCACTTCACTCTACATTTATTTGCACAACCCTTCCCAGGTTTCCCTGAAACCATTCCCTTCATGATTTCTTATAATACAGTCGTTTTCTATCACATTTGGATATCATTACTTGTCTATCCATACTTCAAATGCCCTTAGTTGTTTGGGACCGAAAAGAGAACTGTTTTTTTTTTTTTTTTAACTTATCATCAATATATTTATGGCTCTGTGATCTGATCCATACAATCATTCTCTCAAATAGTATACATCATAACCTATCCATGCCTTCTAAACTTGGTCAAGTCTTTATTTTTTGTAACTAGAACTGTTATAGATACTGAAAATATTTTTCTTTTTTAATTAATATTTATTTTTTCCAATTTATTTATTTTTAGTTTTCAACATTCATTTCCACAAGATTTCGAGTTACAAATATTTCTCCCCATTATTTACTTATTCCCATCCCAAAATACCAAGCCTACTGAATACCCATTCCTCTAATATGTTCTTTCTTAAATCCTACCCTATACCCCCCTAACTTTCTAGTAGGGCAAGATGGATTTCTATACCCCAGTGCCTGTATATCTTATTTCCCAGTTGCATTTAAAAAACAATATTTTTAAACATTTGTTTTTAAAACTTTAAGTTCCAGATTTTTTCCCCTTCTTCCTTCCTCACCCACCCCCCACTGGGTTATAGGTTGTACATGTGTAGTTACTCAAAACATTTCCATAGTAGGTTTATTGTGAAAGACTAACTATATTTCCCTCCATCCTATCACACCCCCCACTTATTCTATATTCTCCTTTGATCCAAAAGTGTTTGCTTCTAACTGCCTTCTCTCCCAATCTGCTCTCCCTTCTATCCTCCCCCTCCTATCCCCTTCCCACCTATTTTCCTGTATGGTAAGATACCCAATTGAGTGTGTATGTCATTCCCTACTTAAGCCAAATTCAGTGAGAGTAAGGTTGACCCATTCCCTTTCTCCTTCCTGTTCTTCCCCTCCATTGTAACAATTTTCTCTTGCCTCTTTTATATGAGATAATTTGCCCTATTCTATCTCTCCCTTTCTCCTTCTCGCAATATAATAATCTCACCTCTTAATTTTATTTTTTAGATATCATCCCTTCCTACTGAACTGATCCTGTGCACTCTGTCTATGTATACATGCATACATGCATATGTATACATATGAACAAACATATATATTTATACACACATACACCCTCCTATAATACATACATGTATACATACATATATACACATATATATGTATCTATCTAGATAGATAGATAAATAGATGTATGTATTGCCTTCAGCTATCCTCATACTAAGAAAAGTCTTCTGAGATGCAATTACTGTTTTTCCACGTAGGATTGTAAATAGTTCAACTTTAATAAGTTGCTTATGATTTCTTTTGCCTGTTAACCTTCTCATGTTTCTCTTGCTTCTTGTATTTGAAAGTCAAATTTTCCGTGCAGCTCTGGTATTTTCATCAAGAATGCATGAAAATCCTCTATTTCATTGAATGACCATATTTTTCCCTGAAGAATTTATCCTAAGTTTTGCTGCATAGGTGATGCTTGGTTTTAATCCTACCTCCATTGACCTCTGGAATATCATATTCCAAGCACTTTGATCCCTTAAGTTAGAACCTGCTAGGTCTTGTGTTATCCTGATTGTGTTTCCACAATACTCAAATTGTGTCTTCCTGACTGCTTGCAGTATTTTCTCCTTGACCTGGGAACTCCAGAATTTGGTTATGATATTGCTAGGAGTTTTGTTTTTGGCATCTTTTTCAAGAGGAAATTAGTGAATTCTTTTAATTTCCATTTTGAACTTTGGTTCTAGAATATCAGGGCAAATTTTCTTGATAATTTCTTAAAAGATGGTGTCTAGGCTCTTTTTTGATCATGGCTTTCAGGTAGTCCTATAATTTTAAAATTATCTCTCCTGTTATTATTTTCCAGGTCAGTGATTTTTCCAATGAGATATTTCACATTGTCTTCTATTTTTTCATTTGTTTGGATATCTTTTATAGACTCTTGATTTCTCATAAAGTCATTAGCTTCCATTTGCTTCATCTAAATTTAAAAGAATTATTCTCTTCAGTGAGTTTTTGAAATTACTTTTCCATCTGGGCAATTTGGCTTTTTAAGGCATTTTTCTCCTCGTTGGCTTTTTGGGCCTCTTACCATTTGAGTTAGTCAGTTTTTTTAAGGTGTTATTTTCTTCAGTCAGGCTGTTGACTCACTTTTCTTAATTTTCTTTATCATTCTCATTTTTCTCCCTAATTTTTCCTCTACTTCTCTTAATTGATTTTCAAAATCCTTCTTGAGCTCCACCATGGCTTATAACCAATTCATATTTTTCTCGGGAGCTTTTGCTGCAGGAGTTCTGACTTTGTTCCTCCTTCCATTTCATGCTTTGATCCTTTTTGTCCCCAAAAAAGTAATCTGTGGTAGGATTGCATTCCTTCTCCTTGCTTATTTTACCACTTAGTTACTTGACTTTTGAGCTCTTTCCCATGGTAGAACTCTGCTTTAAGAATGAAGAGAGCTTTGTCCCAAATATCTGGGGTTTTTGTAGCTGCCAGAGCTATTAGGAGGGCACCCTCTCTGCAGCTCTGGCAGCTCTGGCAGACTGGCTACACACCCCAGGACTACCACCCAAAACCAGGATCCTAATCCAAGCAGAACAAAGCAAGAATGATTTCCCTCTGAATAGTCACTTTGTACCCTACAATCTGCAGGCCAGGGGCTCTCGAAGTAGCCATAGAGGAGTAGCGACTGCTGCCACTCCTCTGCCACTTCTTGCCCTGGGGGAAGGGGCCAGACAGGGGTCTTCTGTCCCCTCTTCTGGCATAGTTCCCAATTGACGTTTTACTTTGTCTTTGGCATTTACGGGTTGAGAAGTCTGGAAACCACCATAGCTACTGGTGATTCACTCTCCTGAAATCTGCTCTGGCTGCAGCTATTCACAGCCACCCTGGGGCTAGAACCATGACTCACCGGGGACTGTGCTTAGCTCCCAGCTATGTGTGATAGGCCCTTCCTGTTGGCCTGCCAGCCTGCCTTCAGCAGAAGATTTGTTTCTCTGTGTCACTCTGTAGTTTCTGTAGCTCTAAAATTTGTTTAGTCATTTTTTACATGCATTAGAGGTGGTAGGAAATGGAGCCATGCAGAGCTCCTGTTTCTACTCTGCCATCTTGGCTCTACCCCCCTCTATATAAAATCTTACCTTTATTATAATCAAAAGAGACATTATTTTTTGGCTTAAATCTACCATTTTCCAGAACAAGCCATAAAATACATATTGGTACTCTAGAGATAGAAACATGCATAATTTAGAATGACCCTCCTGTTCCCCTTGCCATTTTAGGGTTCTGCACCAAAAGTTGTCCCAAAGTCTTGTCCTGCCTCTGCAATTACATAAGAAACCAGGAAATTGTACAATTACATTTGTGTTGGTAGACACAAATATACATTACTAAGAGGGGAAAAAAGTAGTATTCCTTCTTAAACTACTACACATTTGTTATAGTCAGCCTTAGGCTGGTGAAATAGATATTTCTGACCTTAATTATTTTAAAAAATACTTGCTATATTCTTATTGGATTATTTTCCAACATGGAAATTGGTATTCCTAACAAGACAGAGGAGAAAAAAAAGTCCCCTTATTAGCATTTTTGAATGAATGATACTGGGAGTGTTAGGTAGGCGTAAAAGATCTGGCATATTTCAGAGAGAGTACTAAAATTAAAAAAAGCAAAACAAAACAAGCAGTGAATAGACAGTGCCATTTTAATGATTCCACACATGTTAAGGACATCTCAGTTTAACAGAGGGAATTAATCTTCTCTTTTTACTATGACAAATTCAGTCATCCAAAACCTGTACAAACACTTCTGGTCCTATTCATCCCAGTGTCTGCTTACCTATTTCGGTTCTTTGCCTGAAGATGCCTAGAACTTCATATAAAGAATTCATCTGCTGGAATTAAGCTATCCAAGGAATATGTTCCACCTTCCTCATGACTAAAGCACTTGTTACATCTCTTAGAGGTCAGTTAGGGTTTAGAATCAAGAAGTAAAGATAAAAACCTTGAAAAAAATACAAAAACTCTTAAAATGAGCAAGCTCATTTAACAGCTTTGAAAACTCCTGAGCTTATGAGATCTTAATTAAAATGATTTGCAATTAATATGAAAAATACTCATGATACCAAAGTGCTTCAGTAAACATATTTGGGAATTTGTTTGGATTCACTTTCAGAGAAATGGTTGCAGCTAAAATGCTAATTTATCCTATACAAGAAAGGCTCAATGGTCAGCTGAATTCCACATACACTCCACCACTATTTGAGATTATCCATTCCATTAATCTTTTTGTTGGCTCTGATGGGGAAGAAAAAGTTGGCTATAAATAGAATAAGTGGTATCCAACACTTTTCTACCAGATAAGAACTAGACTATGTATCAGCCTGTTGTACTCAGAATAAGAGAAGCTTCCTCCAATTGTTTTTCAGGAAGTTGACTGGAAAGTGTAGCAGAGTTTTACTTTGAGATTTCCTTTGAGCAAAAGGAGAATAGCAAGTTGTCAATTTTCTAAACAGTGATTTGTTTTACCATTGCATATCATTGTTTCTCAGGTGAAAAATCTCAGTTCAAAATAATGGTTGATCCCTTTCCTAGAAGAGAAAGTTAAGTCAGTCATTCAGTCAACAAAGATTTCATAAACACCTACTATGTGCCAGTCACTGTGCAAAGGACTGATGGTATAAAATAAGGCAAAAAGATGGTTCCTGTCATGGAGATCATGGTCAAATGAGGGAAAAAAACATATAAACAACTACATACAATTAAAATTATAAATAATAAAAGAGATAATCTTAGAGATTTTGCATTTTAAGTATGGGGCACCATGGAATAGCATCCTATAAAACAGGGCTTAAACTTTTTCCATTGTTGACCCCTTTTCACCAGAGAATTTTTTTTCAAATCATATGCATTATTAATTTCTGGTGTACATCATTCATTCTGGCCAGATTTTGAGTTACGAATTTTCTCCCAGTTTTTTCTCCTACCCACTGCCCCAAAACAGCAATACCACTGGATAATCCCCTCCTCCAATCTCTTCTCTCCCATATGTTTTCCCATATCCCCTTTGACTTTCCAATAGAACATGGTGGATCTCTATGCCCCAGTGCCTATATATCTTATTTCCCAGTTAAATGTAAAATAATATTAATAGTAGTACATATATATGTATATGTATGTGTGTGTGTTTGTGTGTGTATATATATATATATATATATATTTAGACATTTGATTTTAAAACTTTGAATTCTAGATTCCTTCCTTCCTCCCTTGTCACCCAATCTTACTGGAAAGATAAGCAATTCAGTAAAGATTGCACATGTGTAGCTATGCAAAACATTTCCATAGTGGATATAATGTAAAAAACTGAGCTTATTTCCTTCCCTCCTATCCCACCTTCCACTTTCTCTATTTTCTACTTTGATCCTGTCATTTTCAAAAGTGGGTGCTTCCAACTTCCCTCCCCCACAGCCTGCCCTCCCTTCCATCATCCCCCCATCCCTTCCCTCCTACTCTCCTGTAGGGTGAGATACCCTACTTAATTTGTAGGTCATTCCCTCCCTAAGCCAAATTCAATGAGAATAATGTTGACCCATATGCTTTTGCCTTTCTGTTCTATCCCTCCATTGTAACCATTTTCCCTTGCCTCTTCTATATTTACCCCAATCTGTCTCTCCCCATCTCCTCTTATTATATTCCTCTCTCATCTCTTAATTTCACCTTCTGAGAATCATCCCTTCCTATAAAATTGTTCCTGTGTCCTCTATGTATACCTGTAAACATATATAAACACATTCACATATGTATTCATATGCCCATACATGCTCCTATATAGAAATATACATATATATTTCCTGATGAAAAAGCCAGAACCCAATGGAAAATTTGATCTCTAATTACAAGACTCAAGAAAGACATAAAAAGGTAAACAAGGAAAACACAGACTCACAATACATATTTTCCTTGTCAATGTTTTTTTTTCCCATGAGATATTTCACATTGCCTTCTATTTTTTCATTTGTTTGGATCTGTTTAATAGTATCTTGATTTCTCATAAAGTCACTAGCTTCTATTTGCAAAAATCTGATTCTGAAGGAATGATTCTCCTCAGTGAGCTTTTGAGATTCTTTTTCCATCTGGCAAATTCAGCTTTGTAAGGCATTCTTCTACTCATTGGCTTTTTGAGCCTCTTTTGCCATTTGAGTTAGTCTATTTTTAAGGTGTTATATTCTTCAGTCAGGTTGTTAACTCTCATTTCATAATTGTCTTGCATCATTCTCATTTCTCTTCCCAATTTTTCATCCACTTCTCTTATTTGGTTTTCAAAATCCTTCTTAAGGTCCTCTATGGCCTGTAACCAGCTCATCTTTTTCTTGGAAGCTTTTGGTACAGGAGTTCTGACTTCACCGTCTTCTTTCTGTTCCATGATTTGATCCTTTTTGTCCCCCAAACAGGAGTCTAAAGTTAGGTTGCTCTGTTTCTTTGCTTCCTTTGCCTGCTCATGTTGCCACTCAATTACTTGACTTTTTGGCTTTTTGCCACAGTAGAACTCTGCCACCAGACAGGGGAGCTTTGTCCCAAACACTGGGGTTTTCTCAGCTGCTGGAGGTATTAGTTGTGTGCCCTCTCTGACGTCTCCACATGCTCTGGCTAGCTGTTTGCACACCCCAGGACCTCCACCCTAGACCACAGTCCAGATCCAAGCAGGTTAAAGCAAGAGAGATTACCCCTCGGATTGGTCACTTGGTCCCCCTTCAATCTTCAGGCCAGGAGCTGAAGCAGCCACATGTGGCTGTGACTGTAGGGCTGGGGCACCTCATCTGCTTCTTGCCCTGGAGGCAAAAGCCAAGGCACTCCCAAATGCTGGATTCTGAAGTCCACACTGCACTGACCTCTCACTTTGTCCTAAGCATCTATGTGTTGAAACTGCCACAGCTGCTAGTGATCTGAATTCCCTCTAGCTGGTGTTTGGACAGGCCCACCCTGGGGCTAAAACCTTGGGCTCATGATGCTGGGCTCTGTTCCCAGAGCCCTGTGCTGGCCACTTGCTGCAAGCCTGTTGTAAGCAGGAGGTTAGCTTCTCTGTGTCATTTTGTAGGTTGTGTAGCTCCAAAGTTTCTTCTTAGTCATATTTTATATGAATTGGGGGAGGCGGAAGCCAGAGCCCTAGGGAAGAACTGTTTCTTTTTTCTTCTTTTTTTTTGTTGCTTTTCTTAGAGGGCATTTGTAACTAAGTAACTTGCCCAAAGTCACATGGCTAGTAAGTGTGTCAAGTGTCTGAGGCTGGATTTGAACTTAGGTCCTCCTGAATCCAGGGCTGGTGCTCTATTCACTGTATCACCTAACTGCCCCAGAAGTCCTGTTTCTACTACACCATCTTGACTCTGCCCCCCCATCTGAGAAATTTTTATGAGACCCTGGGTATGTAAGTATATAAAATAGGTATACAAATCAAACATATACTGATTATAAATCACAAAGAAATTTATTTTAAAATAATTCTTTCATATACATATAATTTTACCATTTTTTTAAAGCAATTGGGTTTAAGCAACTTGCTTAAGGTTACATGGTCAGTCATTATTTATGTGTAGGTGCTCATTTTCTGAGGCCAGAACTGATCCTGTGTCCTCCTGACTCCAGGGCCAGTGCTCTTACTCACTGCACCACCTAGCCACCCTAATTTTACCATTTATTAAAGACCAAAGCAAATTTGCATACTAATGAGATGAATGTGTTTGTTTATTGCTTCATAAAGAATTAAATCTTGGTGGAATATCTGATATTTCGGGACAAAGACCATCGACAATGCTTTTTCAGAGTTGACCAATATTTTGATTTTATAATTGCCGATGTTGTGTTCAGAACCAACAGTGAAAAGAAGTTTCATGATGCAACATGGGAAAGCCCTGCCAGAAATACCTCAGATTTATTACATGTTTGATTTTGAATTTATTTTTTGTCATTGTGCATTCAAAAAAGCTTTTATTTTTGCCAATTTTTTTGCAACTCCCACATTCATTTACATGGTTGTGTTGCAACCCACAGTTTAAGAAGTGATATTATAGAAGAAAGAATTTAAGCTAAGTCTTGAAGGAAGCCAGGAAAACATTCCAAATAATATTTTTCCAGGCTCTACATTATTAGGGTGAAAGTCCATTAAAAACAGAACAAGATGGGGCGGCTAGGTGGCGCAGTGAATAGAGCGCCGGCCCTGGAATCAGAAGGACCTGAGTTCGGAGCCGGCCTCTGACACTTAATCCACACAAACAAAAACCTAGCCCTGTAACCTTGGGCAAGTTACTTAACCCCAATTGCCCTAAAGGGGCGGCTAGGTGGTGCAGTGAGTAAGAGCACCAGCCTCGGAGTTTGGATGACCCGAGATCAGATCCAGCCTCAGAAAATGAGCACCCACGCATAAATAATGACTAGCCGTGTAACCTTGAGCAAGTTACTTAACCCCAATTGCTTAAAAAAAAAAAAAACACAGAACAAGAGCTTCATTATAAAAACAAGGATGGTAAAAAGGCATCCTCTGCCTGAAGAGGCAGAGGAGGTTCCTGGCTCATCTATGGAAGGTGGAAGGTAAAATGATTGAGAAAACAAAGAAGACAATTGAACATTTGGAAAATAAGTAATATTTTAAAAGCTCTTTCTGATAAGGAGAAATGCAGACGTTTTCAGGCAGAATCAGGCCTTTTTCTCTAAGAAATAAAGATAAGGGTTCATAGGTGTTCTCTGGACAGAGATCATCCTATGTAGTATATAGTGGGGAGAGTGAGGCATAGTAGTGGTTGGATAGTATTGGCCAAGGAATACAGAGACAGCTATTTGTTGAGCAAATAACAATAGAGAAGTCTGCTGTCTCCTCAGGAATCTTATCTAGGACATTACAAAGTACTTCCTAAGACATGTCAAACCAGATGCCTACTCTCCATTTCTTGTGACTCCTGTGGGCAGACATGACACTTATTGCCAGAAAGAATCTAAAAAGTATTGGTACACGTGACAGAGGCTTGGACAAGGAACTTAAGGCCCCAAGGATATAGGTCATATTTTCTGCACTGCTTCTAATCCAAGGCAAGAACTTCAGAAAAGAATGACAGGTTTGGGAAACAAATGTGTGCTTAAAGGCAAATTAGCTGCCTCTTATGCACAGTAGATTTTGAGATAGAAGACATTTAAAAAGTTCAGAGCAGGAATAGGTAGAACTTCATTAACTAAATTGTACAGGGGATGTAAGCCTAGGAGGCAAGAAAGACCCTGAAGCATTTTTTCTTTTGCAGATAAAAAGAGAAAAAAATATTCTGATGAGGAAGAAAATGGGTAACTGTCTAAAAAGATCCAGATTCATGTGGGTAAAAAGGAAACTCATCAACTAACTTCAACTTGTTACTGTCAAAACAATAACAGTTACATTTTAAATACATATAGCAAAGATGGGGAAAAGGCAATTAAGAAAGCATGCAATATGATCTTATAAGAATAATGTCAGGAGTGCTAAAGATAAGAATAAGCAGCCTTTGGTCAGGAAAGAGTAAGAAAAGGGGATTTTATAAATATTAGACAAAAAAAGAAAATTCAACAAAAGAAGAGGACCACATTCCCATGTAGATGAGATGATAATGACTAATGAGAGGAAAACAAAACAGCACAGTTACAAGTCCTTATTTTTTTCTTTTCTAATCAGAATGATCTATAGACTGGAATGCATGAAACAAAAATGGCTACTAAAGAAATAATAATGAAAATAAATTAAAGTATAGTACTACTAATATTTTTTTAAAAAAACTTAGCTGCTAGACAGGAGAACCAAGACAATGGTATAAGACAGGAATTTGCCTGAGCTCTCCCAAATTCCCCTCCAAACAGCTTTAAAATATCACCTCAAAAAGAATTTTGAAGCAGCAGGACTAACAAAAGGCCAGAGTGAAATAATTTTCCAGTCCAAGAAAACTTAAGAGGTCAACAAGAAAGGTCTGTCTCACTGAGCTGAGAGTGGAGTGCAGTCCAATATGGGTGTCCCAGGCAAGCCAGCAGAAGTTTTCACATCTGCAAGCCAGCAGTGAGGCCTCTGCCATAGCTCAAGCCTACAGCTAGACCTCAAGTTCCCTCCAACCCCAATTCTTTTTTTTTCTTTTCTTTTTTCTTTTTCTTTTTTTTTTGTTGGAATCACTTTTATTTATTTATTTTTAGTTTTCAACATTCATTTCCACAAGATTTTGAGTTACAAATATTCTCCTCATTTATCTCTTATCCCCCACTGCAAGATAGGAAGGCTACTGAATTCCCCTTCCCCCAATCTGCTCTCTCTTATATCCTCCCCCATCCCCCTCTAACTTTCTACTAGGGCATTATGGATTTCTATACCCCAGTGCCTATATATCTTATTTATCAGTTGCATGTAAAAAACAAACAAACAAACAAACAAAAAAACATTTGTTTTTAAAACTTGATTTCCAGGTTCTTTCCCTTCTTCCCTTCTTACCCACTCCCACTGGGAAGATAAACAATTTAATATAGGTTGTACATGTGTAGTTACATAAAACTTTTCCATAGTAGTTATATTGTGAAAGACTATCTGTATTTCCCTCCATCCTATTCTTCCCACCCCCACTTACTCTATTTTCGCCTTTGAACTTGTCCCTTTTCAAAAGTGTTTGCCTCTAACTACTCTCTCCCCAAATCTGCCCTCCTTTCTATCACCCCCTCTTATCTCCTTCCCCCCTACTTTCCTATAGGGTAAGATACCCATTTGAGTGTGTATGTTATTCCTACCTAAGCCAAATTCAATGAGAATCAGGTTGTCCCATTCCTTTTCACCTTCCTGCTCTTCCCCTCCATTGTAATAGTTTTCTCTTGCCTCTTTCATATGAGATAATTTGCCCTATTCTATCTTTCATTTTCCCCTTCTCTCATTATATTCCTCTTTCACCTCTTAATTTTACTTTTTAAATACTGTCCCTTCCTATTCAAGTGATACTGTGCCCTCTGTCTATGAATACACCTATATACACACACATATAAACAATTCACATATGTATTTATACACACATGCACCCTCCTATGCCTACATATATATGTATGCATACATATATATACATATCTATTCCCTTCAACTATTGTCATACTGAGAAAAGTCTCATGCACTACAATTATCATTTTTTCATGTAGGAATGTAAATAGTTCAACTTTAATAAGTTCCTTATGGTTTCTTTTTCCGGTTTAGATTCTCATGCTTCTCTTGGAAGTCAAATTTTCTGTTCAGCTTTGGTTTTTAATCAAGAATACTTGAAAGTCCTCTATTTCATTGAATGACCATATTTTTCCCTGAAGCATTTATCTTATAAGTTTTGCTGGGTAGGTGATGCTTGGTTTTAGTCCTACCTCCTTTGACCTCTGGAATATCATATTCCAAGCACTTTGATCCCTTAAGGTAGAAGCTGCTAGGTCTTGTGTTATCCTGATTGTGTTTCCACAATACTCAAATTGTTTCTTCCTAACTGCTTGCAGTATTTACTCCTTGACCTGGGAACTCTGGAATTTGGCTGATATTCCTAGGAGTTTTCCGTTTGGGATCTTTTTCTTTTTCTTTATTTTTTTATATTTAAAGCAATTGGGGTTAAGTAAGTTGCTCAAGGTTACAGGGCTAGTCATTATTTATGTGTGGGTGCTCATTTTCTGAGGCTGGAACCAATCCTGGCTCCTCCCAACTCTGGGGCCTGAGCTCTTACTCATTGTGCCACATAGCCTTGCCTTGGGATCTTTTCCAAGAGGGTATTGGTGAATTATTCCAATTTCTATTTTGCCCTCTGGTTCTAGAATATCAGGGCAATTTTCTTTGAGAATTCCTTGAAGGATGATTTCTAGGTTCTTTCTTTGATCATGGCTTTCATGTAGTCCAATAATTTTTAAATTTTCTCTCCTGGATCTATTTTCCAGGTCAGTGGTTTTTTCCAATGAGATATTTCACATTGCCTGCTATTTTGTTTGTTTGGATCTCTTTTATAGTATCTTGATTTCTCATAAAGCCATTACCTTCCATTTGCTCCATTCTAATTTTGAAGTAATTATTCTCTTCAGTGCTCTTGAAATTTCTTTTTCATCTGGAAAATTTGGCTTTTTAAGGCATTCTTCTCCTCATTGCTTTTTGGGCCTCTTTTGCCATTTGAGTTCGTCTATTTTTTTAAGGTCTTATTTTCTTCAGTATTTATTTGGGTCTCCTTCAGCAGGCTAGTGACTCACTTTTCATGATTTTCTTACATCATTTTCATTTCTCTTCCCAATTTTTCCTCCACTTCTTTTACTTGATTTTCAATATTTTTCTGGAGCTCCTCCATGGCCTGTTAGCAATTCATGTTTTTCTTAGAAGTTTTTGATGCAAGAGATTTGATTTTAATGACTTCTTCTGGTTCCATATTTTGGGGCCTTTTTTCCCCAAAAAGGATTCTATGGTCTGATTTCACTTCCTCTCCTTGGTCATGTTGTCAGTTACTTGGCTTTTGAGCTCCTTGCCATAGTAGAACTCTGCTTCTAGAGTGGAGAGAGCTATGTTCCAAATTGCTGGGGTTTTGCAGCTGTCATAACTATGAGGTGCTCTCTCTATAGACACCACAAGCTCTGGCACACTCATCCCAGGAGCACCACCTAAGACTGCCACCCAGATCCAAGAAGGTCAAAGCAAGAGTGATTACCCTCTGCATGGTTGCTTGATTCCCCTACAATCTGTAAGCCAGGAACTCTGTAGGCATCCATGCAGCAGCAGCCATTGTGCCTCCACTACTTCTTGCCCTGGGAGCAGTGCCAGACTGTACTCTTCAGTCTTTGGTTCCAACAGAGTTCCCCACTGACATTTTACTCTCTCTTTGGCCTTTATGGGTTGAGATGTCTGGAAACTGCCACAGGTGCTGGTGACTCACTCTTCTGATGTCTACTATTGCCAGTCTGTGCCACTCGTCAGGGCTGGCCCAGATCTGGGACCATGAGGCTCAAGAAAGACTGCTTTTGAATCCCAGCTTGGTGTGATAGCCCCTTCCTGTTGGGCTGTCCAGGCTGCCTTCAGTGGGAGGTTTGTTTCTGTCTACCACTTTGTGGGTTTTTTAGCTCTAAAATTTGTTTAGAGTCATATTTTACAGGTATTGGTGGCAGTTGGAGTGGGAGCTCAGAGAAGTTCCTGATTTTACTCCACCATCTTGGCTCCACACTGCCAACCCCAATTTTTTATGCAAAGCAGCATTAGGCACTGTCCCATAAAACCAGTGCAGACCTTGGGGCAAACTGAATCAGCAGCAGCAACTACTGAAGCTCTCAGTCCACAGATGGTAAAGGGGCCAGACAACTGGTTAAAAATTGATTACAGGGGATACTTTTCTGGAAATAGGTCCAGGACTCTGTTGCACTTCCTAAACTGAGATCTGGGTAACAGACCTGGGTTAGAGTCCCAGGGTGTGGAGGAACACCAGTGAACTAGAACAATAGAGTGTGCAGTTGCAGGAAAGCAGGGATATTGGTCACAGATCCAGGTTGGAAAAGAGTGTTCATGGTCAGGAGAGCAGTGACCTTAGATCATAATACCTTGGAAAAAATGAAAACTTACAGGTCACCAGAATCAACTCTGAAAACAAAAGCATGAAAAACCTGAATCTTGGAAAAATTCCCTCTCCACCCTAGGGCAGAGTCCAACTTTAATATAAAATTAAATAGGCTGGAAAAATGAACAAATACAACAAAATAAACCAAAAATAGAACTGGAACCTCAAAAGTTACTATGGTGACAGGGAAGATCAAAGCACAAACTCAGAAGAGGAGAAAAATGTCAAAATGGTTACATGTGAAGCCTAAAATAAGAATGTGATTTGCTGTCAGGGCCAAAAAGAACTCTTGGTGGGCTAAAAAAAAAGATTTTTAAAAATCAAATCAATGTGATGGAAGAAAAATGGGGAAAAGAAATGAGAGTGATGCAAGAAAGTCATGAAAAAGGAGTCAACATGTTGATAAAGAAAATACAAAAAATGGGAAAAGGTGTAAAAAAAAATCACTGAAGAAAATATTCCTTAAAAAGTAGAATTGGCTAAATTCACTTAAGATATATTAAAATTAACTGAAAACTATATAACATAATCCTAAAGAATGAGTGGATCAAAGAATAAATCATGGAAACAATCAATAACTTAGAGAGAATGACAACAATGAGACAATATTCCAAAATTTTTGTGACACAGTCCAAACAGTACTTGGGGGAAAAATTTTACCTCAAAATTCTTACGTAAATAAAATAGAGAAAGACCAGATCAATGAATTGGGTATGAGACTAAAAAAAATTAACCTAGAAAAAGAATAAATTAAAATTTCCCAGTTAAATTGGAAATCCTTAAAATCAAAAGAGAAATTAATAAAATACTGAAAGAAAACCATTGGACTAATAAATAAAAATAGGAATTATTTTTATGAAAAAAATAACCCACAATAAAAAATAATCAGTAATGCCAAGCAAAGGCAACTGAATTTGGACTCATGTCCTGCTGACTCCATGGCCGGTGCTCTATTCACTGCACCACCTAGCTGCCCCATATACTTCCTTGATTGGCTTGAGCTCCCCAGTTATTCAGGTAACAGAGAACTCTATGGGGTTGACTAAACTAACTAAGGTGCAGAATGGCTTAACCTATCAATAGTCTTTTGTAGTGACAGAGATTAGTCCCAGCTGAAAGTGCAGAAATCAGTAACCCTGAAGCTACTTTTACTCATCCCAGCCTTGGGGATCCTGGAGCTATCTACTAGTATTGGGACTCTTGGAGAAATCCTGATTATCTGGTTTGTGTCTGGGCCTTGGACTATCTAGACTCTCTGTATCTTCATATTTATCATGTTTATGTTCAATGTACCAAGAATATTTTCTGTTTAATGAATCCAGGAGTCACTATTCTTGCAGCCAGACGTCTTGGTCTTTTGTGTCTGGACCTTGTTCCTGGCAATCACCTCACTTTGTGCCTGGACCTCTCCATCCACAGCATGCCCAGCTCCCTCCTGCTATGAGCCAATTTCCTACCTCAGTCTCCCATTTTCTGCATCCCATCTTCTTTTGTCAAAAAATTATATAAGCCATTTCTTGCTTTTCCTTAGTTGAACTGTTCAGCATTAGGCTGTCTCTTCCACATGATACCAGCTTAATAAAAATCACTCTTGATTTTCATAGGCACTGTCTCTGCTTTTCTTCCTGTGGGAAATTGGGGCTTGGGTCCCTTAGGGCTGGGCTGTGTACTCTCTAGTTTTTTCCTTATAAAGAAAGAGGGATTGAGGTGCTATTTTGCCTCAGTTTACAAGGTGATACTATAAACAAATTAAGTGATAATTGGATAGTTTACATGTCAGATCTTTGGATAAGAGTAGAATTTATGAACAAACAAGAGATAGAGAACATTATGAGATACAAAATGGCTAATTTTGACTATATTAAATTTAAAACAAAAATGCAACCAAGATTAGAAGTAAAGAAGAAAGTTGGGATTTTTTTAGGGCACACATCTCTGAAAAAGGTTTTACTTCTTAAACATATAGAGAAATTATTAGTTTATAAAAGTATAAGTCATTCACCAATGGTCAAAGGATATGGACAGGCAGTTTTCAGACAAAGAAATCAAAACGTTCTATAACTGTATGGAAAAAAAATGCTCTAAATCACTATTGATTAGAGAAATGCAAATTAAAATAATTCTGAGGAACCATGCATAAAGGATTATAAAACTGTGCATGCCCTTTGACCAAGTAATACTAGTAGTAGTTCTGAATCCCAAAAAGGTTAAAAATAAAAAAGGGAAAAGGACCTATTTGTATAAATGCATTTATAGCAGCTCTTTTTTAGTGACAAAGAATTGGAAATTGAGGGATGCCCATAAACTGGAGATTGACTAAGCAAGTTATGCTATATGATAGTAATAGAAAAGAAGTGATGTGCAGGCTAATTTCAGAAAAAAGCCTGGAAAAACTTAAACAAACTGATGCAAAGTGAAGTGAGCAGAACCAAGTGCACAGCAGCAGCAATACTGTAAGATGATCAGCTGTGAATGACTTAGTTATTCTCAGCAATATAATGATCCAAGACAATTCCAAAGAACTTAATGATGAGTAATACTATCCACCTCCAGAAAAAGAACTGATGGTGTCTGAATGCAGATTGAAGCATACTATTATTTAATTTCTTATTTTTATGCTATTTTCAGGGTTGTATTTTCTTTCACATCACTAATATGCTTTACATGATTGCATATATATATACATATATATACATATATACATATATATATACATATATATGTATATATATATCAAATTCTGTACTGTCTTGTGGAGGGAGATGAGGAAGGGATTGGAAGAATTTGGAAATAAAAAAAATTTAAATGTTAAAAATTGTTTTAAGTCTAACTAGGGACATGTTATTAAAAAAGAAAAAAGATGGGAAGAACAAAGGTTAATGTAGCTTAGTCCTAGCTGCTAAGATCTTCCTTTGAAACAGAGTAAAGGTGATAACAAAAGCTAACTTTAGTCTACATAAGATAATTACTTCCCCATCCTTTGATGTTGTTGGTGACCTGACCTACCCATGGGCAGTCTTCTTTTTTGAAATTGAAGTTTAAGATATTGGTCAGAGAAAACAACTCTTAAGGAGACATAGTCTAGAAAAGAATTGAATGTTTACTGTTCACCAACCTCAAAATTGTATTTTAACACATTATGGTCTTTGTCTCATTCAAGATTCCCCATAAATATTCCCTTGAAATGTTTCAAGGCAGAGTCACATAGGGGAGGGGCATGAGGAAAAGGTTAAGTAAATTTAGACATTTCTTTCAGTACTCTAAAAATGACTGTCATATAGATTAATGTTAAATTCAGTAAAATTGTTTCTGGCAGACTTGGTGGGGGGAAACTTAGTTGCTTCTGATGAATTCAATAGTTACTTAGTGCAAATAAACTTAGTGCAAATATCCCCAGTAACTGAAACACTTGGCATGTTAGATTGCTGAACCATTGCGAATGAGCATTGTTATCGTTGTTTTATCAATTTCATGGTGAAGAGGAGAATTACAATAGGATTGGAGAATGGTCAGGGTCCTAATAAGAAAAAAGAATAGAGACTGAAAACTCTAAGCCAATGATCTTGACTTCAATTCCTTGAAAAGTACTAAAATGTATTGTTTTGTGAATATCTATAAAAGGAAGTAGTTACATGGAGAGCCAGAATGAAATCCTCATGACCTTAAAATAAAACTAACTCATTTCTTCTTTTCCTCCTCCTCCTCCTCCTCCTCCTCCTCCTCCTCCTCCTCCTCCTCTTCCTCTTTCTCCTCTTCCTCCTCTCCTTTTCTCCCTCCCTCACTTCCCCTTCCCCTCCTCCTCTCCTCCTCCTCCTCCTCCTTCTTCTTCTTCTTCTTCTTCTTCTTCTTCTTCTTCTTCTTCTTCTTCTTCTTCTTCTTCTTCTTCTTCTTCTTCTTCTTCTTCTTCTCCTCCTCCTCCTCCTCCTCCTTCTCTTTCTTCTCCTTCTCCTTTATTTTTTGATAAGTTCAGTAGATTGGTAGTCTACTGATCACTAGAGTGATGATGTAGATTCAGTACATATAGTATGGCAAAGAATTTGACAAAATCTCTCACATTTTATACTTGTGAAAAAAAATAGTTCTGTAACAGTACTGTTAGGTTAATTAAGAATTAGTTGACTACCCAATCAGGAGTCATTAATGGATTGCTGTTGTTTTTTGTCCTTCCTTCCTGAAGAGGGCCAATGACAGTTTGAAGGTGATGTCTTGACTCGAAAATGAATTGTATTTAAGTGAGGACTGACTGTGCAAAGTCACAGCCTCGCTCTCTCCTCCTGAGAGAGCTGTGTCCAGTGGCAGGAAGATTGGAGATGGCCCCTGCCAGGATTTTCTTTGGTCTACAAGAGAGATAGCCAAATGACCATTCTTTAATTAAAATGCTGGCATTATCAATAAAATTATTAAATTACCTAGAAAATATGTCACTCTAAACTTTTTAATCACCACTTAAGACCAACTGTATTCTGTTCCAGTCACATCATACTCAGCATTTTGTGTTTCGATCTCAGTGTGATATTTTCAGAAGAAAAACAATAAATTGAAGAGGTTCTGGAAAAGAAAAGTTAGCATTGTAAAGACACTGAAGACAATGCCACATGGGATGAGCTAAAGGAACTGGGAATATTTATTCCAGGGAAAGAAGAAACTTAGCTTAGGTATCAGACAATTAATGAGTGAAATGATTAGATGTCAGTGGTCCATAAAGGAAGTCATTTAATTCACATAAACTAAAATTATGACTAAAGCAATGAATCATGCGATGTTTCAATATGATGTAAATCATGGATAATGATACCACCTAGCATTTATCTAATACTTTATAAATATTATATCACTTTATCCTCACAATAACCCTGGCACTAGTGCTATTATTACCCCCATTTTATAGATGAGGAAACTGAAGCAGAGAGTAGTTAAATAATTTTCTCAGGGTCACACAGCAGTTTTACACATACAGTGAATAATACCCATCTATTCAAGGGAAGGTTCTTCTCACCTCAACTTCAGTACAAACTTTTAAATATATGATTGAATTGATCTTCCCTTGCTTCTGGTCTACCAACTGCTAAACAAATAAATTAAAAGGACTGTAGATTAGAATTTTAAAAAATAACAGCAAACCACTCAATTTGATACAATCATCTCCCTATAGTAATTCATTGTATATGATGATTAAATTATGTAAAAAGTTTGTTATGTTTTGCTTTTGATCTTTTTGCAAACCTGTGTTTATCTGAATGGAATGGGAGAAATTGACTAGCCTTTGGAAAAATGGAACTTTAAATGGAAATCCCAGTAGCAGCATTGATGGCATGACTGCTGCTGAAATGAAAATGTTGGTATTTAGTAGACGCCTTACATCTGGGGAGTCAGGCATTTCCTAATCAGTCTCTAATTGCAATAGTTCTTTCTAATCTGGTTTTAATACACATTCTCCTTATGTTCAAGGTCTAAAGTCAAAGGATGCTACCTTGGAGTTTTGCAGCAGAAGTCATCAAATGTAAATGACATCTTACTGTGTTTCCTTTTATTTGTAGCAATTGCTGCTGCTTAAACCAATTTCTTCTTTATGAAAGTTTCAAGACTGAGAAACCTGGAAGCAGCTGGGTACATGATTTCTTTATTGTTTCTTCTCCCCCATCCCCACCCCAGGAATGGGAGAGTTTCTTTCACTGGGGCAAGGATCTAATTGTGGGTTGAGAGTTTTGAATCATTTTGAATTTGATATTTGGCAACAATATTTCCTCTGAAGGTACAAAATGGATTGATATTAGATTGGTTTAAAAGGTGATTCAGTATAATCGATGTGAAGAGAGGGAAAACTAGCATCAAGGTGATATCAAATTAAGCAAAAATAAATCATAAACATGCAGTTCTTTTTAACGATCATATTCTAAAAACACATGCTTAAGGAACAATGCTTAGCCAAAGACATTTGCAGATCTATTGATTTTTTAATTATTTGAAAAAGTTTCAAATAGCTAAAGAAACCAAATCAAACCCATATTCATCTTTCTCTAATAATTTTTCTACCTCTTTCCTTTTATGACAGTTAAGTGTCCTATTTTATTTGCCCAGTGTACTGTATCACATAAAGACCCAGTCAAAGCCTGTAAGTCCTTGTTTCTGAATTTGAAATCGTGTGAATTTATATATTCCCAATACTAGTAAAATATCTACAAAAGTCACCTCTAAACAGGACTATATCTAATCTGCCATAAACCAAAAAGAATCTATTTAATATCCCATTATCATTTTTTTAGAAAACTCTCAGAATTGACAGTTATCATTGTCTGAAACTGCTTCTTTATGTCTGTTCTAATTTTTTCATAGGCTCATAGACCTATAGTTAGAAAGTTCTTCCAAGCCCATCTAGTCTATGTCCCTTATTTTATTGATGACTAAACTAAGGCCCAGGGAGGTTAGTAACTTGTCCAAGGTCACATGGGTAGGAAGCTTCAGAGGTGACATTTGAACATAGGATCTATTTCTAGAGATAGTGGTCTCTTCAGTCTCTTCAAAGTGGTCTGCCTCCTCATACTGGAAATTAGGCCTATTTATGTTTTCCTAGTAGAGAACATCTGGTTACCTCCTTAATCACATCTTCATGGATCATAGATAGACACTGTGGAGTACTGGAGAGAGACCTGGAGCTAGAACCAGATGTGTTTTTTTCTTTTTTGTTTTGTTTTTGTTTTATTTATTTACATTTGCCTCACTTATGTGAGTCTTGCAGTTAATGTCTTTGAGACTCAGTTTCTTCCTATACAAAGTATATAATTATTTCCCTGGCTAAACAATGGATTTATTGTGAGGAAAGCTCTTGATAAATTGTGAATTACTGTATTATATAAGCCCCCTCCATGCATTAAATATATATACACATGCATATTTAAGTATTAATCTTTGGGTTCAAATCTTGTCACTAACACCAAGCAATTCTCTTAATTTCTGTCATCTTCAATTTCTTCTTATGTAACATGATCAAGATGTACATAACTCCTAAGGCCCCATTCAGCATTTCATGACCTATTTACTAGAGGTCTTCCTATAAATCATCTGACCTTGTATGGGTACCAGTGGAGCACTTTGTCTCTAATTTCTCACTTTCACTAGACAACCTATCCACCTTTTTCTCTGAACATGCATTTCCTCAACAATATACTTTTTAGCATTTCTTGGTCATAGGTCATCATTGGAAATAGTCTCCAGTCTGCTAGTAAGTACCATATGTCTCTCTATTATCTTTTGAGCCAGTCATATCTTTAAACCCTCAGAGTCTAAGGTCTTCCAGAGCTTGGCCAGCTCTCACATCAGAGCTGCTAGTTCTACCTGAACATGCCATACACCCCTTTCTTTACTAAGTTTCTGTAGTGTGGTGGTTGTCAAATTTGCCTAACACACAAAAGGTCCTTGGTTTAAAACTGGGTGGAAGCAGTTGATACTAGTCCAGTACTTCCCATTCAAAGCTATACAACTGGGGATGGAGTGAAAGGGTGTTGGAGAAAAAACCCCTATCCCTATAGAAGTTTTCAAAACAGGAAGCCCTTACTTTTATAATTTATAACTTTCCCACTCTTAAACTCAAGCTGTTCAACTATTAAATGTGTATTTATTTAGATACACATACACACATAAAGAGATTGCACAGACACACACGTACATATATGCATATACTAAACATGAATATTTTGTGTGTATATACATACATGAATACATGTATGTATAGTTATATATACATATACCATGCACACATAGGGCATTGCTGAATTACTGATTCTCTCAGCTAATCACAGAATACTTTCTATGTAGTTTCAGTTTTGTTCATCCAACAGCCAAGGACATAAAACCCTTAAAAGTTAATTAAGAAATTGCTTCATATCTTATTGAGGAGTTATAGGAGAGCTCTTTAGAAATTTCTTAAAATTCCTTCTTCCTCCTTCCTGATTACATTCTAGGTCTTCTGTTACCTATCAGTTTTGTTAGTGACAGGAATAGCATCTTCCCTGCTTTACATGTGTTTCCTAAATCCTAATTCTACCTCAGTGTCCAACTCATGGCCTCATAGGTTAGGTATATAAGAAATATTTGTGGAATTAATGAAATAATTAATGAATGACTTGCCTATTTGTCAGATTTTTCAAGTGACAGAGTATGGAGTATCATTTGTTGAGTTGGGGCTAAGAGAAAAACTCGTCTAATTTTTCTGTGATTGCTTACAGGTAAATTAAGCTGATAAAAACTACCAAAAACTAAACCCTTTGGAATCTTTCTTTTGTAATGCTTTCTTCTGATCACAATCCCATTTGCTATGTATCCCTGAGCAATTCCCTATTTTACAAGTATGACAAGGTGCTAAATTATTTTCCATGGTCACAGCTATGGAATAATTGAGAGGTGACCATAAAAACAGAAAGGAGTTTCCCTAGATGAAGAAAGTAATGAATGGAAACAGTCCGATTTTGCTAGATTGAAAGTCTATGTTCAATTGATTTCCTGTTTGAGTGGTAAGAAGTACAAAGTTATATGAGGTGCACTTAAGGAAGAAGTCATTTGGAATCCAGGAATAGGAACTGGTATGCAATCATGCTTATTTTCTTGAAGCCCCTTGTCAGGAGAAACCTTATCAAGAGTATTTAAAAGCAATGTCCCAGATCATCTTTTTCAAATTTTGCATCGCCTTTTCCAGACCACTAACAAATCAGAAGACTAACTTTCTGCAGAGCACTGGTGTTGATTTGATTTGACCCACCAGATTATGTCTCACTCTTTGCAGCAGAAGTCTTTTCTTGATTAGCATCACCATTTTTTTCTTCCCCTGAGTGACATTTCCTTAGCAGTCTATCTTCCAAAGGCATTCATTCACCTTTATTTTAAAATACAGTGTCTTTCACTTTTCAGATATTGTGGAGATATTGTCATTTTCAAAACAGTGAGATATCTTCCCTTTGTCATACATCAGAACACTTGAGCATTTGCTTTATATTTAGGTGATATCAAAGAAAGACAGTAAGAAAAACAGTTGAGATAATAAGAGGATATAAGCTTAGTTGAAGAAAAAAAAACTAGAAATGGCATCTTCCCTCCCCTCTTTCATTTGGAGCACTTTTATCCGGTTTGCTCAGCCTTGGTCCTCTGGCAAACAGTTTGCAGAATCATTCTCTTATGGTATGCATTGAAATGATCTACTCAAATTGTAACCTTGAGAAATATATTTGAATTATATTGTCTTTATGATTGTCTGATGTATGCTTTCAATGTTGGGGGAAGGGGAATGTATTAGTTTCTTCTTGAATATAATACTAAGTAACTCTTTGCTGCATTTCTGTATATCTGAGTACAAAGAAAAAATGTAGCAATTAATCAAAAACAATTAATCTACAATTGCATACTTTATGCAGAAATATATAATTTGTCCATTTTGTTACATTATACATACACATAGATGTATACACATATATTTATAACTAAGCAATTAATACTTAGTATAAAAAGCCACGCTCACATTTGAGTTAGACACATATATTAATAAATGCTAACATGGTTTTGTTCAGATGGAGCACTTACTTTGTAATGTTCATATTGCAAAGTAGAAAATGAGAAAAACAATTTAAAGTACCCCTTTTATCTTCAATACTTTTCCTTACTATGCAGATCTGAAGCTGTAAATGTTTAAAAGCTGAGGGCAGCGCTCTGAAGAGGGGGTGATAGGCAACTCTTTACCATTTTTTTGAAAATTTGAACTGGCAGATGGTATTTCCTATTTCTACTTTTCATCATTCAGCAGAAAACAATTAAAAGCAAATGAGTCTTAACAAATAGTTAAAATGATCATTTCTGTGGTGGTTATTTTTATAAGACTCAAAGCTGCCTGTGAAGTATGTGAAAATTCATCCCATGTTCATTTGGTTTACCAGTTAACTTTGAGTTTTCTGAGAGTGAAAAAAAAAATAAAAAGAAAAAGTGGCTTCCATGTTTTTCATCTGAGGCTGAAAGAGAAGATTTTCAGATAAATACAATTTTTTAACTCAAACCCTACGTACAAAAACATGTAAATCCCCCTTCCAATCTACCTCTACTGTTGAAGCTAAGCTATTGGTTTTCTAGAAGAAGCAGTACTCCAATATGTAAAGAAATATTAATAAATCTGAACTCTTAGTTTACTATTTTGAAACTAACAAAAAGCTAAAAAACTACTAAGTTGACCGTAAAGAATATGTAGGAGGCTAGAAACTACAAAATCTTCACCAAAATCTGCACATTGACCAGTAGGGCTGTCCCAAACTAAGTTTATTTTCCAGCAATGCTGATAAGCTAATTGATATTGATTATAAAGATCTAGGAAATGCAATCTCTTTATGGAAGATAATAATATGAATTTTCAAGGAAAAGTGTTGGGTGGGAAAAGTTAAGAAATCATGAATATTTTTACATAGGTTATTGGTAGGTACTAGTACCTATGAATCTCAAAAGAGAGGAGACTGGAAAGATATTTCAAAAGGTGCTGGAATATTCACAGGTATACTACAGTTTTATTGTCATAGAAGGGGGGTTAAATCCTATATTTGCATGGGGTGTTCTCATGGGCATTTCTTCATTTTTATGACCCTTAACACATTTACATTTTGTAAATATGAATCTTTATGACTTAGTTTATCATTAGATATGAAGGTGCTTTATAATGTATTCATTTTGCATACACTGCTATAACCCTATGGCACACAGAAGCTTGTCTGCAAAGTAGGGGGAATGTATTGCATGTCTTTCAACATTATGGCTTAGGTTGTATTCTACAGAAATACTTGGATCAGCATTTTTAAACCACAAAGGAAGAGTGCATCAGACAGAACAGGTCATGGCTACCCAAAAAAGGTTGAGCAGGCAGGAAGAAATAAGCTTCCCCAGCCCTATTCAATCTAAACATAAAATTCCCCTGACTTACCTACACTAATGTATCACCCTTCAGCCTGGATAGAATGCAAATACTTGATCTTATTTCTTATCTGTAGCTCTATCCATTGCTTATAATTAGTTTGTGTTTGAAAAGTGTTTTTGATAGACAGTAAGCTCTCAGAAGACAGAAAATATGTCTGTGGAGCTACAGAAGAGCAGCTTAGAACCTTGGAACAATTAGTGTTTATTGAAGATAGGATGAAAACAGTGAGAGGAGCATAACATCAAGTCACAGTATGTGATCTATGACTGAATTATAAAAATTCCCATATAGTTTGTAGAGAGAAATCTCAAAAACTACCTTATAATCAAAATTCTCAAGCAGTTAATTTCCCTACTAGACTGAAAAAGCATTATGTTATGTATGTTCTTTGTGCCAGGCACTGTGCTAAGAACTTTCAATCAATTAATAAACATTTACTAGGTACCTACTATGTTCCAAGCACTTTACAAATATAATTTCATCTGATATTACTTATACATTTTTAATGTAACTTAACAAACATTATTTCAAGCAAGTGGCAAACCTCCTTTGAAATACAACAAAAAATTAATTGGCATTCAAAGGTGGTATCAGGCATATGACTGTTGAGATAAGCTAAAGAGCTTTGACACCACCAATTCTTACTGAAATCTGATAAATGAAAATGGTGAGAAAAAAATAGTCATGTAATGGGAGATCCTAGAGGTTTTAACAATGGAAAGGCCCTTTAGGTCATCTTGTTCGTCTCCCTGACAACCCAGGATCACATCTCACTGCACTGTCTGGGAGGTTTTCACCAGACTTATTTTTAATGACTTAGGCGATGGAGGCCTTTGCCATTGCCCTTGGGAGACAATTCCAGCTTGACCTCGCCTTTGGCAGGAATTCATATAAATTATTAAGAGCTATATCTCTCTCCTTCCAGATTTCAGGTATGCATAGTATTTATTTTACTTATTTTTTTAAAAAAAGGTATGAATCAGTACAAATGCATCAAACACACACCAGCAGGTATGCATACTTTCTCACCATACAAAAGTGATCAAGTGCATCAAAGCTAAAATACTCCTCTGAGTCACAAAAATAAATAATAAAATATAAAAGGTACAGTTTCAGAGAAACCTAAAAACTTGAGGAGCTGAAAAAAAGCATATAAGCTGAACTATAGTGACTTAAGCAGAACAAGGAGAATAATTTATATAGTCACAACACTATTTTAAGGATAAAACAACTTGGAGAAACTTATCCAACCAAAACTGCAGAGGACTGATGAGGAAACATGCTACCTACCTCTTGACAAGGGGTGAAGAACCCAAGATGACGAACAAGACACAAATTTTTGGATATGACAGAATGATATATTTTTCTTGGCTATGCTTAATTATTACAAGGGTTTTGTTTTTCCCTTTCTGTTTGTTGATCACTTATTTCAGTCGCGTCCAACAGGTTGTCCTGGAGCTAGGTGGCCTCATTGCCCATGGTCACCCAGCTAGTAAGTGCCTGAGGTCAGATTTGAACTCAGAAGGATGTCTTCCTGACTCAGACCTGGTACTCTATACACTGGGCCACCTGTCGTTTTGAACGTACATATAGTCATAATAGTAATGATTCAGGGTCCTGTCTCATAGCACACCAACTTTATCATGGCACCTATCTACTTTTCATGCTTTCATTTGTGCATCCTCCAGCCCTAGGATACTCAGCTTTCCCTTTTATCTTTCCTAATTTTATTCACTTTAAATGACCTGTTCAAGTCTCTTTTCTTTTATGAAGGGTGGAAGCCCTGACTACTCCAGACCTTATTGATTTTTTCTCCTGTGAACTTTTCAGTAACCTCATATCCTTGTATTTGGTTGTTGGGTTTTTTGTTTGTTTTTTTCCAGCCCATAAATCATGTTACCATCTCACTGTACTTTTGGTGTTATTTTCCATAAGGACTTATTAACTTCATTGTTAATTACTCTGAACTAGGATTTAAATAATACAATAGATGAAGCATACAAACTTAAAATAGTTTGAATTGTGGGAATGGTGCTTAGCACCTTTTTTTTTTTGCAATATTTGTCTTAAAAATGAAGTAGGGTCACATATACCCTTTAATCACTGAAGAAGGAAATGATTTTTCTTTCTACTGTCAGTTCTAAGTAAGGAGTTTGCTTTGTAATTCTGGGATTCCACCCCTGACTTGTGACCTTCAATAGGACAGACTTTAAAATTCGCATCTGCCTGTGGGAGTGTATCAGATACTTATTCAACTGTTCAACTCTAGAAGCCAAACATAGATGCAGGCAGAGGTAGAAAAATATAGTAAGTTATTGCTTCAGTGCCCTAAAGTACTTGAGGGAAGCAGCAATTCTCTGTCTCTCTATAATGACAAAGAGATCTTTCATTTCACTGGACTTGAGCCTTCAACTTGAAGCAAAGATGGGAGCTCCACTTAACTTAGTCCTCTGGCCTAATAATTTATTTTATCAAGCCCCTAATATGTTCTAGTTTTGTGCTAAGTAGTGAGGATACAAGAAAAGGGAAATACACAGTCCCTCCATTTAAGGATCATAGATTCTCATGGGGAAGAAAACATATAAACAACTCGGTAAATCTTATTGTGAAGTTTTCCCAGCTGAGTAAAAACTCTTAATGACTTTTGTGTTGACCCCATTCAAACCAGAAGAAAGGACCCATTTTTGGATCACTTGGGATTGCTTAGATTGGAACCTCTAAGTATATGAAGGCTTAGGAAGGGAACCCCAAGAGTTAATGTTCCTTGTACTTTGTCTATTTTAATTCCCCTTCCATTTAAACGTTATTTACATTTCTGTCACAGTGTGGGGTATCATCTTGAAGATACAGGAACATAGGAGGCAGCTAAAAGTAATCACTGGGAGAAAACAACATGCTGTCACAGAAAATACACAATTTCATGTCATTTTAGCATCACTGGAGATTTAAGGTCCAGTATAATCATACTCCTTAGGTGGGCCCACATGACTTTGCCCCCATGATACTCTGATACTTCTTCGGCTTCTGTGTGCTCTTTTTTCTCATCTTTTCTTATTGGCTATAGTAACTCAGTAATCCTTTTGCCTTCCATCTGATTGGGTGCCTGTGGTGAGTGGATGGAGATATTGAAATATTAAAACAGGGAAGCACAGTGCATGGTGAGGGAAGCTGTTTTTTTTTTTTTGTTTGTTTTGTTTTGTTTTGTTTTAATAGAGTGGAGAGGATAAAGACATCCCCAGTCTTCACAGAGAGGTCAAGGGAAAAAAGACGATGTATGTATAGAATGAGAGGCACATGATGTAGCAAATAGGAAGATCTGGTTTCTAGTCTGGCTTCTGACCTCTACTGGCTATGGGACCCTGGGCAGTGTCTCTCCCACACTTCTTAAACACTAGGGGTGAGTGGTAGGATATGACACAGGAATGATTTTGTAATTCTCAGATTTGAGAATTGTTGGAGTCAATCATTTCCCATGGCATTTCCTGAGACACCAAAGTTAAAAACAAGTGCAGAAGACACAAATTTCAAACAATGTGAAAGGGAGCTCTGAACAATTTCTGGAGCCACAGCACCCACAGAATGGCACAGAGAAGCTAACCTCCTGCTGAGGACAGCCCAGCAGCCCTGCAGGGAGCAGCCAGCGCAAAGCTCTGAGAGCAGGCAACACAGCGCCCTGGGAACTGACAGCGCAGCCCGCAGAGCCAAGCCCAGGTCCGCGGTTTTAGCCCCAGGGCGGCCGGGCCTTCAGCCAGCTGGTGGAACCCCAGAACACCAGCAATTGTGGCGATTCCAGAATTATCAGCACAGATATGCCTAGGACAAAGTGAGAGGTTAGTGCCCTATGGACTTTGGGACCAGTATTTGGGGAACACATGACTTCCTCCCCTGGGGGCAAAAGCTGCTGAAGAAACAGCTGCACAGAAGCCATTTTGTAGCATCAGTAGTGGCTCTAGCTCCTGGTCTGCGAACTGTAGGAAGATCCAGCATTCAGTCTGGGGGTTAATCGCTTTTGCTTTAAACTGCGTGGATCTGGATTGTGGTATGGGGGGGGAAGTTTGGGGTGGGTATCCAATTTGCCAGAGTGGGTGGAGGCTTTACAGAGCCCACCCAACTGGCGGAAGTTGTGAAGACCCCACATTTGGGCAGAAGCTCCCCTGTCTGGTGGCAGAGTCCTACTGTGGCAACAAGCCCAAAAATCAAGTAATTAAATGGCAATATGCCTAGGCAAACGAAACAAAATAAAAAGAAAAGTTCAACATTGGACTCCTATTTTAGGGGCAAAGAGGCTCAAAGCATGGAGGAGGACTGTGAGGTCAGAACTCCTGCACCAAAAGCCCCAAATGAAAATACAAGCTGGCTACAGGCCATAGAGGACCTTAAGAAGCAGATAAGAGAAGTGGGGGAAAATTTGGGAAGAGAAATGAAAAAGATGCAAGAAAAGTATGAAATGACAGTCAACAGCCTGACTGAGGAAAATAACACCTTAAAAAATAGACTAACTCAAATGGCAAAAGAGGCTCAGAAAGGCAATGAGGAGAAGAATGCTTTAAAAAGTCGAATTTGCCAGATGGAAAAAGAATCTCAAAAGCTCACTGAGGAGATTCATTCCTTCAGAGTTAGACTGGAGCAAATGGAAGCTAGTGACTTTATGAGAAATCAAGATACTATTAAACAGATCCAAACAAATGAAAGAATAGAAGGCAATGTGAAATATCTCATGGGAAAAACCACTGACCTGGAAAATAGATCCAGGAGAAATAATTTAAAAATTATTGGACTACCTGGAAGCCATGATCAAAGAAAGAACCTAGAAATCACCCTTAAAGAAATTCTCAAGGAAAATTGCCCTGATGTTTTAGACCCAGAGGGCAAAATAGAGGTTGAAAGAATCCACAGATCACCTCCTGAAAAAGATCCCAAAAAGAAAACTCCCAGGAATATTATAGCCAGGTTCCAGAATCCCCAGATCAAGGAGAAAATACTACAAGCAGCCAGGAAGAAACAATTTCAATATTGTGGAAACACAATCAGAATGGCACAGGACCTGGAAGCTTCTACATTGAGGGATAGAAGGGCATGGAATATGATATTCCAGAGGGCAAAAGAGCTGGGAATGAACCCAAGGGTCACCTACCCAGCAAAACTGAGTATCTTGTTTCAGGGGAAAATATGGTCATTCAGTGGAATAGAGGACTTTCAAGCATTCTTGATGAAAAAAACCAGAGTTGAATAGAAAATTTGACAATCAGACACAAGAAGCAAGAGATGCTTGAGAAGGTAATCAAGGCAAAGAAATCAAAAGGAACTTATCAAAGTTGGACTATTTACAGTCCTACATGGAAAAACAATAACTGTGTTTGATGAAACCTTTCTCATTATGAAAATAATTGAAGAAGGGTACATGGCATATGTTCACAGGTATACATGGATAGAGGGCACAGGTTGAATTTGATGGGAAGGGATGATTATTATTTTTTTTTTTTGGAGGACAATTGGGGTTGGGTGACTTGCCCAGGTTCACGTGGCTGGGTTTATGTTTGTGTGTTGGGTGTCTGGTGCCAGATCCGAGCTTGGGTCCTTCTGGCTCCAGGGCTGGCTCTCTGCTCGCTGCACCACCTAGCTGCCCCAAGGAAGGGATGATTCTTAAGGGGTGAAGTCAAGAGGTGAGAGAGGAAAGTGGCAAAATGAGATGGAGAGAGACAGGGTAGGGCAAACTATCTCATGTAGAAGAGGAAAGGGGAAGTAGTTGCAGGGGAGGGGAAGAACAGGAAGGCAAAAAGGCAAAAGCATATTCTCATAGAAGTTGGCTCAAGGAGAGAATCACATACATACTAAATGGAATATCTTACCCTCAGTCACTCTCCTGAGTAGGGGAAAGGGGGATGAGAGGGGGGATGATGGAGGGGAGGGCAGTCTGGGGAGAGGGGAGGTTAGAAGTACCCACTAGCAAAGAGGGACAGGATCAAAGTAGGGAATGGACCAGGTGGGAGGTGAGACAGGTGGGAGGGAAATATAAGCAGTCTTTTACAACATATCTACTATGGTAATGTTTTGCATAGATATACATGTACAACACATACTGAATTGCTTATCTTCTCAGAGGGAGTGGGTGACAAGGGAGAAAGGGAATGGATCTGAAAATCGAAGTTTTAAAATTAAATGTTTCATAAGATGTCCAGGCAGTGGGGCTCAGAGATTCACCTTGCCCTAATGGGAAATTCGAAGGGGGTATGGGAGAAGATATGGGAGAGAGCAGATTGGATGAGGGGATATCTGGTGGGACTGCTATTCTGGGGTGGTGGGTAGAAAAAAAAATTTAAAAAAAATCAATCACTGGGAAAAAAAAGTGCAGAAGTAGTCTGGGTGGCAGACAGACAGAGGGGTTTAATGAGGGGTAGTAGGAAGAACCCAAAAGCACTCATGGAAAACCCAGTAGCAGAGTTTTATCCCTAGGACCCACTTACTAGTAAATCATTTGCTGTAGTCACAAAGCAAACAAATTGCTTTTGAAATGCAATGAAGCCTGAGAAATGGGAGATGATGATACAAGTACAACCAAGAAATTGCAGGGGTCATAAATGTTCAATAAGAAATACTTCTGTGGCTGAAAAGTCACATTAATGACAATTGAGGGGTGGGGTCCAACTTCACACAGTCTATAATTGCCTATGAAATGAAAAGTGAACATTTCAAAAAAAAAAAAAACTATTTGCATTTAAATGAAAGATCAAGTCTACAAAGTCTTTTGGATTAGACTACCCTGAGTGTTGCTGGTATTCTGTCTCTTCAGACAGGAAAAAACAATAACAAAAACAAGAAACAAATAAAAATGAAACAAAACCAAACAACCACCAAAATCAAGGAAAAGACACCCATTAAAAAAATAAAATCATTGATCTTATGCACCGTTTAATTATTTTTCAATAACAACTTACTAGAAATTCAGTTTTATCTATACAGGGTAAACAGAAGAAAGGGAAAAAATTAGTCACAGTGCTAGAAAAAGACAATATTTTCATGAGCATTTTTAATCAAAATGTATGTATTATTTTTATCTTGAATTTTGTCAGTCTAGAAATCAAATTGACTTTTCTTTTTTTTATTTTATTTTTTTTTAAAGCAATTGGGGTTAAGTAACTTGCTCAAGGTTAAATGGCTAGTCATTATTTGTGTGTGGGTGCTCATTTTCTGAGGCCGGATTAGATCCCGGGTCATCCCAACTCCGAGGCCGGTGCTCTTACTCACTGTGCCACCTAGCCGCCCCTTTAGGGCAATTGGGGTTAAGTAACTTGCCCAAGGTTACACGGCTAGGTTTTTGTTTGTGTGGATTAAGTGTCTGAAGTTGGCTCCGAACTCAGGTCCTTCTGACTCCAGGGCCGGCGCTCTATTCACTGCACCACCTAGCCGCCCCCAAATTGACTTTTCTAAGCCAATGATGCCAGGCCAATAAACATTTATTTAGATCTTACTATGTACCAGACTCTTAGGTTAATCACACAGGATACAAAGGTAAAAATATTTCTTTTCTTCCAGAAGCTTGCAATCTAATAGCAGTGGGCAGGGGTGGGGAGGGGGCTGGGGGAGAAAGAGGACAGCATGCAAACAAGATTGCATATATCTAGTTTAATTGGAAGTAACAGAAAATGTCACTTTAAAGTTATTGCAGATAGAAGGCATAGACATTGAGGGAGATCTGGTAAGGCTTATTGTAAAAGGTGAGATTTTAGCTGAGACTTGAAGGGATTGAGGTAAGTCAGGAGACAGAGATGAGAAGGGAAACAAATTATTCCAGGAATAAGAGAAAGCCAGTGAGAATGCAGAGGGAGAGAGAGAATCTTGTGTGATAGAAAACAGACCAGTGTCACTAGATCACATAGTATGGGAAGAGAGTAAAGTGGGAGTTTGGGAAGGAGCCATATTATAATAGATTTTAAAAGCCAAACAGAAGATTTTATATTTGATCATAGAGGCAATAGGGAGGAGACACTGGAGTTGTTTGAAATTTTAGGAAGATCACTTTGATTACTAAGTCCTGGATGATAGACTTGAGGCAGGGAAACCAAGCATAAGCACTTAAAAATAGTCTAGGCCTGAGGTGATAAGACCTTATGCCAAGGAAATACAAATTTTGTAAGAGGAAACGAAAGGAAGGTGAGAGATTGCCAAGATAGAATTGATAGGATTTGGATTGAGATCACAGAAGGGACAAGATAAAGCACAAGATAGTTTTTGATTGAGGAGGAAAGCAACCAGCATTGGAGGGAATGTGGAGAAACTGGGATACTAATTCATTATTTGTAGAATTGTGGACCAATCTAAGACTTTTCTCTCATCCCCATAATCTCTCAATTTTCTCCAAAACAGAAATTAAGCATCAAAAAGAAGGCAACTTCAACTGTTTCGGTACTCTGAGACACCCAGAATCCAAAAAAAGGTTAAAAACAAGCAAACAAACAAAACCTTTGTGCAACCAACCCTCACTGATCTACCCCTCCTATATTACTGGCAGTGAGGTTGCACTAGCAGACGCAAGGACGTGAAAGGCTTACATCCAAACCCATCCCTAAACATAGGTTCATTCTCTTTCCAGTTCTGTACACACACAGCTGTGGGAGTTTCCTCAAGGTTCAACAGCAAGTTTGGAGATAGCCCTTCAAAAGCAAAAGCCTGCTAGGGGCTGAACCTAGAAACACCAATGCTGGTGTCAGGAAAAGAAGCCTGTGCCAAAAGCAGCCTCTGCTTTTACAAGTTCTGAACTGCTAGTGCCAGCACTCTTAAGCTGGGCCAGAGAATTAAAGGACAGAGGAAATAGGACAGATTACCAAAACAGGATGCTATGTATGTGGGGAGCCGTGTAGCACTCCACTAAATCTGAGATAAGAGCACAGTATCCTGCTGTTCCAATTCTGATCATTCAAAAGTTAATTGGAGCAGAGACTTAGAATTTAAACCATCAGCTGCCCAGTGTGTGAGGATCTTAAAGATACTTTGAGACCCTGCCCCCAAGGAAACCACAATCTGAAGGGAAGTAGTCAGAAGTGTACAATAAAAAAGATAAGGAGTTAAAACAAAAAGAGTGGAAGTACCATAGATTCCAGGAAGAAGAAATCTCAAAGACCCTGAATATAAACAAATAAATCAACAAGAAAAAACAGTGACAATAGAAGGAAATATGACCTTCAAAAATAGTAAATCAGTTCAGGCATCTATCTATAAATAAATACTGCAAAATAAAAGAAAATCAAACACTTGATGAAACAGAAGACCTGATTGAATTTGAGGAGAACATGGAACTACAGCACACTGTTCCTGAGCAGTTTAAAAGAGAAACAAGAATTATGAGAGCAAAAGTTTTGTCCTGTACAGAAAAACGTGAATCTGCAGTTCCAAGCCTCACCAAAGAAAAGAGGTAACAATAGATTGGGAATGCAAATACACAGAAGTGAAAGATAACCTAGAAAAAGAGAAGCAAAAAAACAAAAATAAATTTTAAAGGAAAATAAACTCACTATAGAAGCAAAACATAGGTATATTGAATATAGCATATATCGAGACAACCTATGGATTATAGGTCTCTCAGAATATGACAGAACAAAAACTCTTTAGAACACAATGAAGATTTTTCCTATCTCTCAAGACAGTGGACAAAAAGAAGATCAAAAAAGAAAAAAAAAAGAACAAAAAGTAAGATGTGGCTGAAAATAAGGTCAAAAAGCCTAGAAAGCATTGTGGTTGGAACCCAGACCTGGCCCAAGGGATTGCTAGATACTCCAGGTCTGCATTGTATTCCTGGAGAGCCATGTATAAGCAGAAATACACTACACCAAAAACTTGGACTGAAAGGAAAAAGAAAAAAATTATTTCTAAATCATGGCAAAAAGCCTTTCAGCCAGTGTGTGAGGAGACTTCAAGCTAGCATCACCCCGGGCACCATTCTGATCATGCCCACTGGCCACTACAGGGGCAATCGAGTGGTTTTCCTGAAGCAGCTTGCTAGTGGATTGCTACTGATGACTGGAGCTCTGACCATCAATTGTGTTTCTCTGAGAAGGACCCATCAGAAATATGTCATTGCCACCTCTACCAGGATTAACCTTTCAGGTGTGAAAATTCCAAATCATCTCATTGATGCTTACTTCAAGAAAAAGAGGCTCCAAAAACCTAGACACCAAGAAGGAGAGATTTTTGACACAGAAAAAGAGAAATATGAGATTACAGAGCAGTGCAAGGCTGATCAGAAAACAGCAGACTCTCAGATCCTGCCCCAAATCAAGAAAATTCCTCAGTTCTGTGACTACCTTCATTCTCTCTTCTCTCTCTCCAATGGAGTTTATCCTTACAAACTGGTGTTTTAAATGCCTTGCAGAGAACACTTATTAAAATATTTGCAATAGCAAAAAAAAAAAAAAACACAATGGAGGAGATAATAAAAAGAACTGCTCAAAACTTCTGAATGGACACATGAAATTCCAATGAAAAGAATGTGTAGATTGCTCCTAGGGAAAACAAAAAAACCCAAAAAACCAAGGCAGCAAACTCTAAGTCACAGAGTAGCTACATTTAATAATTCAGTTCAGAAGCTAGAAGTTCTCCAAGCCATCAAGAGAGCAACTTTCAAACACAAAGGAAAGTACATTTGAATAAAACAAGACTATGGCATGGAGCACTTAAATCATGCAGTGGATAGAGTACCAGCCCTGAGTTGGAAATACCTGAATTCAAACCTAATCTTAGATACAAAAATGAGATGAAGAAGGAAATGGTAAACAATTCCAGTATTTTTTCTAAGAAAACCCCAAATGGGATCACAAAGAATTGGACATGACTGAAAGGACTGAACAACAAAAACCTACTCCACAACCACAAGAAAGAGGAATAGGAATGAAATTAAGTGCTCTGAAACACACTGGAGTCAAGGATGCAGCCCAGATTGACTTGTCCTGAAAATTTGAGCCTCACTATACAGGATAAAAGTTGGACATTCAAAACAAGAGTTTGAAACACTTTTAGAAAGAAAAAACAGAACTGAAGACATTATTTCCTTCATTAAAACTCCAAACAAGAGAAATGCAGGATGAGTTACTAAAGGCAGACAACAACAGCAAAAGAGTGACAATAGAAAGGTGAATGAGACATTTCTTTCTCAAATTGCACAGGGAGACATGGGGGAACATGGACATCAGGTAGAAATGAACAATAAAGAGGTAGACAGGGGGCATGATGAACCAGACCTGGCAACATCCTGCCTACAAGGGAATGTTTGATCATGAGACTACATTACAACAGGGGAACATATATGAAAGAAGTGTGAGAGAGAAAAGGAGGATAAAGAGAAGTTAGAGATACTCTGGGGTCAAATCAAGGCAACCTCTGTAGTCTCAGAAAGAGAAGAACATACAGAGGAATATTTGGGTGGGGAATATAGATTAAAAATGGGAGGAAAGAAAGGGGGCCTTACTTTGAAGGTGTGAGGGGGTTTCACTGATGAATGTACCTATGGATAAAGGGAGATGAGTATCCTACATTGTATGAAGCCTGGGGGAATTTGTTTCCTGAAAGATTCACTTGTCCTAGGAGCCAATGAGTTAATATCCTCAGGGCCAGCTGGGACACCTAGCAGAGTGGGAGAACTCCTCTCTTGACACGGGAGATTTCTAGGAAAAAGCAGGTTAAAAAAGATCAACAAGGATTGATAAGATTTGGCAATAGATTAGATATAGGAGTGAGAGAGAGTGAAGAGTCAAGGATGACATCTAGGTCGTTGGATGGTATCACTGTAAATGTGGTGGTACCTTTGACAGTAATAGGGAATTTAGGATGAAGGAAACATTTTAGGGAAAAAATAATGAGTTCAACTTTTGAAATGTGGAATTTTAAATGTCTGTGGGTCATGCAGTTCAAGATGTCCAATAGGGAGTTAGAAACTAAAAAATGGAGGTCGGGAAAGAGGTTAGGACCAGAAAAATAGATTTAAGAATCATGTCTTTAGAGATAATAATTGAATCCATAGAAGGTGATGGGATCATTAAGTGGAAACATGTAGAGGGAGAATAGAAGTGAGGTCAGGAGAAAGCTCTGGGGAACAATCTATGTTAGTGATAGAATCCTGGATAAATCTAACAGAAGAGACTGAGAAATAGAAGTGAGATAGGTAAGAAGATGACCAGGTGAAAATAATGTCACAAAAATCTTTGGTTATTTGGAATGACCTAGTTGAAGATCCAGCAAAGGAGACTAAAAAGGAACAGTCAGATAAGTAAGAAGACAATGGTGTCATGAGAACCTAGAGGGAAGAGAGAATCCACAAGAGTGGTGATCAACAGTGTTGAAGGTTTTAGAAAAGTCATTAGCATGAGAGATTGAGAAAAGTTTGTTAGATTTGGTCATTCATTAAAATGCAACTGTACAGCAAGGGAAAAGTTCATGCAAAACTCGGCATGATATAAAAGAACAAATGGTAATTTAACAGAAGCAGTCAAGATTATGAAGAAATGGCAAGAATTACACTAAAGAACTATGCAGAAAAGATCTTAACATCACTGGTAACCACTGTGTTGTGGTTACTGATCTAAAGTCAGACATCCTGGAAAATATAGTGAAGTGGACTTTAGGAAGCATTGCTAACAATAAGGCTATTGGAGGTGATGGAATTCCAGCTGAACTACTTAAAAACCTGAAAGATCATGCTGTTAAAGTGCTGCACTTAATATGCCAGAAAATTTGGAAAGCACAACAGTGGCCACTAGATCGAAAAAGATCAATTTACATCCCAGTCCTAAAGAAGGACAATGTCAAGGAAAGCTCAGATAACCAAACTATTGTGCCTATTTCACATTCCAGCAAGGCTATGCTCATACTCTGCCGACTAGTCTTCAGAAATATATGAAATCAGAATTGCCAGAAGAGCAGTCTGTTTTTCAAAGAGGCATAGGAACTAGAGACCAAGTTGTCTATATTCTCAGGATTATGGAGAAAGCAGGGGAGTTCCAGAAAAAGAGCAACAACAACAAAAATCTAATGTTTTATTGACTACAACAAAGCCTTTTTCTGTGTGGATCACAACAAAGTGTGGAAAATCCTCAAAGAAATGGGAATAGCACATCATCTTACATCCCGAGGAACCTATATCCAGGCCAAGAAGCCACAGTTATAACCAAACATACAAAAACTGATCAGGTTGAGATAGGAAAAGGAGTATGGCAAGGCTTTAGATTATCATTTGGTTTATTTATCTTATATGCAGAGTGTATTATGTGAAATGCCAGACTGGATAAATTACAAGCTGGAATCAAGGTGGCTAGGAGAACTAACAATCTCAGATATGTAGACAACACCACTGTGCTGGCAGAAAGTGAAGAGGAATTAAGAAGCTTCTTCATGAGGGTGAAAGAGGAGAGTGGACAAGCTGGCTTGAAACTTAACATAAAAAACCCATTACCAAAAAACTAAGATGCTAGCAAGTGGTCCCCTCACTTCCTAGGAAGTAGAAGGAGAAGAAATGGAAGCGGTATCAGGTTTTGGGCTCAAAGATTACTGCAGATGGCATTCGAAGCCATGAGGTTAAAAGATGCTTGGAAGGAAAGCTTTGGCAAATCTGGATAACATATTAATAGGCACTTTTGTCACTTTGCTGACAAAAGTCCACATAGTCAAAGCTATGGTTTTTCCAGTAGCTATGTGTGGCTGTGAAATTTATATGGTTAGGAAAGCTGAGCACCACAGAAGCATCACTTTTGAATAGTTGTGCTGGATAACATTTTTGAAAGTCCCTTGGAGGTCAAAACACTAAATACTTAAATTAATTCAGATGGTTCACTGTGAGGTCAAATACTGAAGCTGAAGCTTAAATACTTTGGTCACAGAATGAAAAGACAGGACTCAAAAAATATCTTGATGTTGGTAAGGTTTAAAAACAAAAGGAAGAGGGGATGGCAAAGGATGAATTGGATAGATAGTATCATGGAAACAATAAACATGAACTTGGACAGACTTCAAGAGATAGTGGAAGATAGAAGAGCCTTGGTGTGCTATGATCCAGGGGATCACAAAGAGCTGGGCTTGACTAAACAATGGAACAATAACAACAAAAAGTGCCAATTTGATGAGTCCCTATTGATATGAGACTCTTTTTTCATTGGTGTAGATCAATGCCCCAACCTGAAGGCAAATATATTTTTGGTAAAATTGGGGAAAATAGTTTCAGTTAAATAATGAAGTAAAGAGCTAGACTGAATAAAATTAGTAAGAGAGTGAGAGGAAAGGAAATAGAGTTACCAATTATAGATAGCTTTCAGAGGATTTTAGTTACAAAAGGATAACTATCAGAGATTGATAGATCAAATGAAGCTTTTTTGGAGGATGGGTCATATTTGCATGCAGCAGGAAAATAACCAAGAGACAAAAAGAAATTTAAGATTATTGATCAAGTGGAGAGAGTAAAGCCAGCATTCTATTAGAGAAAACAGGATGGAATAGGATCACTTATGCATAGGGAGACGTTTTGTCTTGACAAAGAGAAGGGCTACTTGCTCATTTGTGATGGGAAAAGGAATACATAAAGAAAGAAAGCATTTGAGTGAGTTCTTAGTGAGTTGATTAATGTTTTTAGTGAAATATGAGGCAACGTTTTGTTCCTACTTTGAAATGAATCTAAAAACAATGAACATTTCTGGGGAAAAAAAAGAATCAAATGAAGATTCATCCAAGATAGCAACTAATGCCCAAGGTAAAAAACACATGATGAACAAAATCAATATATTTGACTAGTAAATAGAGTTGGGAGACACAGCTTGGTAAAATGAACATAGTGCTGACCTTAGATTCAGGACAGACCAAGGTTCAAATCCTTCTCCTTAATACTAGCTTTATGATACTGGTCCAAACAATCAATCACTCTTGGCCCGAGTCTCCATATCTAAAACAATCAGGTTGTTCTAGTCAGAGGTGGGAAACTTGCAGCTGGAAGGCCATGATTTTGTTTTGTAAATTTTGGATCCAATAAAAGAGCTGGACTTGAGGACCTAGAGGGCCACATATGACCTCAAGGGTGCAAGTTCCCCACTCCATTAGATGTTGTCTAAAGTTCCTTCTTACTCTAAAATCTATGATCCTCTTTGATGCAGAGATCCATGCATCTTCCTTGTGCCTCAGGTAGATATAAAATAAAGAATGGTTGTGATCTACCTTAGTTGAGGAAATGCCTCATACTGAGGAAATTATAGCAGCAATAATATTTTGGGGAATTAACAAACAAAGCTACTATGTCAATGATAGATATTCTAAGTGGCCAACTCCTAAACTTAAATTCATATATTTATTTTGAAAGAAAGTAATCTATTGCTTGTAGAACAATATTTAGTGACTTTAGCTGAGTCAAACTATATTCTTGACAATGATGTTAGCAATTCTCACTACTGAGAAGGATGGGTCATTTGTGGAGAGGTGTAACTATGAATAGGAGCCTAATACTTGTGGGTCAAAGATTAGAAGCAACTTAAAGTAGATATAATTTATTAGTATACTAAGGGATTGTCATTGTCATTGTTGTTTAATAGTTTCAGTCCTGTACTATTTGACATTACCCTGTTCGGGGTTTTCTTGACAAAGAAATATTCGAGCAGTTTGCCATTTCCTCTCTAAATCTGACAAATGAGGAAACTGGGGCTAACAGGGTTAAGTTTGCTTTTTCCAGATTTGAATAAAACATATTTAAATAAGCAACTATAGGGTTGATTATTTAACAACAGGGTTAAGACTTGCCCAGGATTACACAGCTGGTGAGTGCCTGATTCCATATTTTAATTGAAGAAGGTGAGTCTTCTTGACTCTAGTCCTGGCACTCTATCCATTGCTCCACCTAGCTGCCCATGCTAAGGAATACTGCTCACTGAAAACTTCAATTCCTAGAGTATATATTGTTTTTTTTTTTGTTTTTATAAGTTTTCAGTCCCTCAGAGTACATAGCCTATATGTAGCATTTTGCAGCAATTTGGAATAGATAAGTAAAGCATTTTATCAGAGAGAGAGAAAGAGAGAGAGAGAGAGAGAGAAAGAGAGAGAGAGAGGTTGAGATAGAGGTAGATTATTCAAGAAAGAAAAAGGTAGTATTTAAAATGCAACTGGCAGGATTTATTATTAGAATAAGAAAACATTCCCTATTCAAGTGTAGTAGACAAAGGGAAATGACAAGGTATTTTTCCAGTTATTAAAGAAGTCCATTTAGACAAAACTGCAGGTGTCTCTTATCCAATGACAACAAATCATTGTTACTATAGTATATGGGATCATCTACTTTACCATGTCTTTGAATAATTATATTTTATTTTTTATTTAATAGGCATTAAAGATTTTTTATTAAGACATCAAGATGTTGGGCCCGGGGGGGGGGGGGTCCATATTAAATAGTCCATCAAGATTTTGAGAATGGTTACGGTTTCTATTTTCCTCTCACAATAACAATGAAATGGGTTAAAAAGTGAAAAGTAAAGCAGGACCTATTCCTAGGCCTAACAATAGACTGAATGATATATGATGCCAAGGAGGAATGAAGGGAAAGATGCTAGTACATTAGAATACACCAAGAGAAGGGGGCAAAGGGAAGGGGCATACAGTAAGGTGAGTTTTATCTTTTCAGAGGAGAAAGAAACACTTAAAATAATTGCTTTCACTCTCGAAAATCCAATTCATCTTGACCCAGGGCATTTACATCAGGATAATTAAATATCTAATCTTATTTAAATTGGGAGTTAGTGTTGTGTTAGGGGATTTTCATTCTCTCTTTTAAAAATTTAAATTGCATACAGTGAAATTTATTAATATGGCCCCTACCCTCTAAGGAAAATAGTACTCTTTCTTTTCATCTGATCTTTGCTAAAGTTTATATATAATTTTGAATTCTATGGCTGCTTATTTAATTATATTTTATTTAAATATGGAAAATGCAAACCAAATGCAGCTCTTTAAGTTGTCACATAATTTTTTTTCTACTGTGGAGGAGAACTGAATTTTATATTCACCTTAACACTTCAAGATAAGGATAATCAGGAATAAAAGGGAAAGAACACTGGATTTGGAGTCAGGATACCTGGGCTTACCTTCTTACTATACCACTTACTAGCTAGGAGATAGTAGGGAAGCTCTTTACATCTTGCAGCTTTATTTTTCACATTTCTAAATTGAGAGGAACTGGACTAGATTTCTTAAGGTCCTTTCCAGCTCTAAAAATTCAATGAAAAAAGCATGAATTATGTATGTTGAGAGAATAAGGAAATCTTTGGCCCTAAAATTAATGTATAATGTCTCCATTTCTCATGTTTTGAGTAATTCCTTCATATTGCTAGGATTATGTCCTGATTAGGGTAAGGAATCTTAGTTGCAAGAATTCATTCACACTATTTGAAGTTATAATTATGTAAATGTGGTAATTGGTTCCCAAAAAATGGAAATGTGCAGTGTGAATTCAAATAATACAACCACTTCCAAGAATTCATTATTTGAACTCACAAGAATCTACTTTTGCCTCTAAAGCATCATGAGACTTAGAGATTGCTTTCCTCTAATAAAAAGTCATCTGAGTTTCCCCTGCATGAGTTTGTTATGTCGTTTTCTAGAATTTTGATCTTCAGCTTTCAAGAGTGCAAAGTGCAAGAATTCTAATGTAGTTGGTGGCTCTAAGTTAATTTGCGTGATCTCTGGAATGACATTTAACTTTCCATTCTGTTAAGGAATGAACCTCCAACCATCACTACTTGTGCTGAGTGAGATATGAACATAAGCATCTAAAGCAGGTTCTAGCTATGCATTCATGGCACTAGAAATCTAGGAAGTAAGTTTCTTATTAAAGTGAGTCTCTTACTGAAGAAATATCAAATTTCAACTAACTAAAGTCTTTACCTGCCTAATGGCCTAAGACTTTGATTATAGTATAGGAAAGGTGACAGACTTTCATTTTTTAATCAGCTATTCAGTTGTTCTATAGGCACAGTATCTTTTCAGGGTAAATGCATTTATATTAATTTAAAATCAAACATTTAAAGGTACTCTTCTCCTTTAAAAATGTATCAGCAATGAAAAATCTCACTTGCTACCCCCACCCCAATCAGCATAATGGCAAGGTTGCTAGCTAGACTCTATTACTGTCTCATAAATTGCCTGCTAAAACACGTTGGGATTAATTAGAACTATTACAAGAATCCCAAGAGTGA